>LPNX010973144.1:233783-262058 GCA_001517045.1 Pseudotsuga menziesii
GGATATTTAGTTTTGAAATTCAGGAATAATGCACATTGTTTCCCATGTTTCCCATAAGGTGTTCACTTTATTTTTCATGAGGGTTTATGGGTTGGTTTTTGATTTTTCTAGGAAAGTCTAAAGTATGATGTTGTATTTTTTTAGTTGTAAAATGAATTCTGGGAAATCCATGGCACCTGTGGATAATGAAAGGAAATGAACAACCCCTATACCTCATATCTGGGCCGTTTTGGTCCCTATAATAGCAAGTTACAACAATAATTAAGCCAATATGGGTATTGTTTTGAACATTATTGGGTGTATTTCACCATCTAGCAGCCTCAACATTCAAATTGGGCCATTTTTGTGGATGTGAGGTAGTTATGGGAACAATTTAGGACTATCCATGATTTCCTCCTAGATCAGACAATGAAAATATCTGAGGTATGGAAAAGCTAAGAGATGAAATCCTGGCTGCACTGAGTAGAGTTTGGAACTCAAGCCCCAAGCCATGAGGAAATAAGTGTATTTGTTAAAAATTTAGTCCAGTTAGGTGCAGTTTTTTGTGGCCAGAAAGGCCTAAAAAAATTAACTGAATCTGGTTTGAATCTCGTCAAGATGGGTGTAGAACCTCGATTAGGGATTTTGAGTTTTGTGGGTGGAGAGCTGTTGGGTTGACAATTGCTACAAATGCAAATAGATTTTTTTGTTTTTATATATATATTTTTGAGGTTGACAGTATTGATCCGTGACCTTGTCGTCTGTATTTGTCTCACTCTGACCTACAACTACCTATATATCTCTCTCTCAGGTATGTCGATTGTTTCGTTAGTAACTTTTCTCCTAAGAGACAAAGTGTGATCATAATATATACTTGAGTATGGAAATTAAGGAAGGTCTAAACCACATTGTTTTCTTCTATTTGTCCATTTATAATTTTATTGCATGTGCTTGACTAATTCTGTTCATACATATCCTAGGTAGCTGTAATTGATGGATGTACATAACGCTTATATGTAGTAATCATGGCTTGGTTTGCATAAAAATTGGTCATAGTATCAACTGAATGGATATTTAGTTTTGACATTGAGGAATCATGCACATTGTTTCCCATGTTTCCCATAAAATTTTCACTTAATTTTTCATGAGAGTTTATGGGTTGGTTTCTCAGTTTTTTGGGCAATTCTAAAGTATGATGTTGTATTTTTCTTAGTTGTAAAATGAATTTTGGGAAATCCATGCCACCTGTGGACAATGAAAGGAAATGAGAAACCCCTGTACCTCATATCTGGGCAGTTTTGGACCCTATAACAAAAAGTTACAACAGTAATTAAGCCAATACAAGTATTGTTTTGAACATTATTGGGTGTGTTTCACCTTCTAGCAGCCTCAGCATTCAATTTGGGAGATTTTTGTGGATGTGAGGCAGTCATGGGCACAATTTAGGACTATCCATGATGTCCTTCTAGAGCATATAATGAAAATATATGAGGTATGGAAAAGCTAAGAGAAGAAATCATGGCTGCGCTAAGTGGAGTTTGGACCTCAAGCCCCAAGACATGAGGCAATAAGTATAGCTATTAAAAATTTAGTCCAGTTAGGTGCAGTGGTTTGTGGCCAGAAAGGCCTAAAAAAATTAACTGAATTTGGTTTGAATCTCGTCAAGCTGGGTGTAGAACCTCGATTAGGAAATATTATTCTGGACAACTTATCTCAGTATTTGGGTAGGGAAGGCCTTGTACTTGCAGCTTTGGTGGTAAATGCAGGAAGTATATTTTGTAGGTTTGGTACAGAAGCAGAATAATCAAAGTCTAATTGTTTAAAAATTTGTTTCTGTCATCTAGATGGAGACCTTTTTTACTCTTCTTTCAGTTTACAAGGAGTGGGAGCATAAACAGAAGTTCGGTAGGAACAAATGGTGCTGGGAAAATAACATCAATGGAAAATACATGGTGAGATGTAAATATGCTATAACAGAAATGGAACCGTGTCTCATGCATGATATTGGTATACATGTCCCGGCGTGCTGGAGTTGGTCTCCGTTTGGTTCTATCACATGTGGTGTAGCTTTGAGAAAAAATATTTTGTCCTGTATGGATGAAAACCTGGCCATGTTTTCTGGATATGACCCGCTAGGATATGATGTAGCTTATACAAAATAACAAGCATATTTGCATCCATCATGCTCATTTTTAGATTTAGGTCACAATCCCAAATGGGTTGTTTTTGGGGAATTTTTATGCACCACAAGGCAGGATTTTATTTGTGTGACAATAATAACGGAGGATTGGGTCTCTACAATTCAACCTTGTCCTTCATATGCCATCCACCTATTGAAAGAACTTGCAATGCAGAAGAAAGTGATTTTTGGAGTTGGAAATTTCCTTTTGAAGAGGTTGTGTGGGAAGAATAATAACAACCTACATTCTCTTGTTGCTCACATTCAACAAAATTGCAACAACCATTGACTTGGTATAGAGTTTTACCATGATAAAAGAGAAATACAAATATTTTCCATTCCAGATAAAATGCACCAGGAATATGGCATGCTGAAAGATGTCTTGGACTCTAAAATAAGGTGGATATATAATGAACTTTGAAGGCATAGAAAATTCTTTATTTTATGCCTCCCAGGGAATGCAGTCTCCAGTGGCACTTTTTGGTGCTGGTGCAGAAATTAAACATCTCGTACTGGATGGAAAATGTTTAAGCATTGAAGTTTGTGATTCAGATGCACAAACTCTTGATGATAGAGAGCTCTTGTTAATGTTTGAAAATTGTGCTAGTAGCTTCACTCCTTGGATGGAATCTAAAAAGCAGGGAGAGTTTTTGAGGATGCTGCTAGAATTGCATCCATAATCCTGGTAACACCTTTTCCCATTTCACTTCACATTTTTTTCACTTCCTCTTGCATCTTTACCTTTAGTTTCTATCAAAAGGTCAAACCTTTTTATTATGATGACTTTCAGCTAGTCACTAAAATAGATTGAAACAAAACCTCTTAAAATGTAATCGTCTATTCATCTTTAGGCATAGTTGAAAAAATATGTGCACAGAAATTTGCATCTTTACCTTTAGTTTCTATGAAAAGGTCAAGCCTTGTTATTATGATGACTTTCAGCTAGTCAATGAAATATATTGAAACAAAACCTCTTAAAATGTAATCGTCTATTCATCTTTAGGCATAACTAAAAAAAACATGCGCACATAAAATTTTAAAATATCACTTTCCTCACAAGACTCTGAGACCCATAAAATAGCGCATTCTTTTACATATTATTGCTTAGTAAAAATTGCAGAACCCACAAGGTATGCATATATTTTACACTAGAATTCCATTATAAAAAATGCAAACAATAAAATGAACAATGATAATGAACAAAACCTATTAAAATGTAATCATATATTCATCTTTAGGGATAAGTAAAAAAAATTGTGCACATATTTTCAAAACACCACTTTACTCACAGACTCAGTGACCCATAAAATGGCCCCTCCTGTACAAATTATTGCTCAGAAAAAATTGCAGAACCCACTAGGTATGCGGAGATTATACAATAGAATTCCATTATCTGCAAACTTCGAGTTCCAACCAAGCTTACCAAAAATACCCAGCATTTGCACAAAATGTATTGATCCAGTTTCTTAAGCACTCTTGAGTCTACCAGCCCTTGAATTAGAGATTACTTCAGTCATGCATTTTGAATCCATGTATTGAACATTTTAAAGAATTTTCCTGAGCAAATTTAAGTAGAAAATTCAACAAATTATTCTACCAAGTTTTTCCCAAATTTCTAGCAAGTTGTTCCTAAATTTCTAGCAAGTGGCATTTTAAGTAGTCCATGAACAAATCCTAGCAGCATGCAGGGGTGATTAAGCACAGAAAATGATGTATTAAAGGGAAAGAATTCTTGCAAGTTTTGTCTATGCAGACTGATAATATTGAAAAGTTTGGACCTGCTTTGTGGATAAATAACACATTTTGTTGGGGAATTCTAATCCGTATTTTCTTGTTTTAACCATGGTCAAAGGAAAGAACAATCTACTTTGCTCAATGGTGTCTTTCGATAGAATCAGTTACCTTACGTAACTATTTATTGGCAGTGTGTAATGCTTCAACAACAACTATAGAAACAATCAGCAGACTCGCATTTGATGCCAAATTTCTTCAAAAACATTGCAAGCAAAGCAAAAATTTGATTTTAAAGTGACTTTTAGGGTCTTATCTTGCTCATCTTGGCTGAATCCTGCTCATCTTGGCTGAATCCATAGAGCTTGCTAATGCTTTGTCAGGCCTTAGTTTATTATCTGATGGAACAAGTTCCATTGGTGAGAAAAAACATCGTAAGTCACAAAAGAGCATGAAATTACAGAATCTTGAAATTATTGAATCATGCTTGAACACTGTGCAAATATTGGTATTTATCATAGGGGGTTCACTCAGCGAACTTGTTACATAGCACATTCATTCGCAGGATATAAAAGAATACCCCTAATATAACTAAATATTGGAAAATACTTCCTAAAATTGTATTGTTGAACCCCCCTCACAATATACCTTTCCTATTAAGACAACCCCTAGTTTCACCAAATATTGTAGGTATCCATTTCATTAACTCATTTTTAACACCCCCTTTATATCACATTGTAAAGGTTTAACAACAAGAACCCTAACACAACTTAGTATAAGAAAACACAATGATAAATAAAATATAGTATAATGCTAGCAATGATCCCAGTAGGATTGCAAGGGGGACTGATTCATTTGTAGCGTTGGATAGTGGAAGACCTAACAAAATAGTAATGGGGAGGGAAAAACACGTAAAGGTAAACCCAGTCAATAGATCAATGTAACAAAGAATCTGAAACACTAATATTCCAATAGTCAGTGCAATGCTTAGAAAAGATGAGAAATGCACATGTTTCACACCAAAACCTGCTAATATACCAATTTTATATCATGTAACTACAAGTATAGCCATAGAGATCTCATGTTTTCTATAAGCTTAATAAATTAAACTCCATAAAAATATTTTTAATAATCTTAATAAATGTTTTCTAATTTTTTTTCTAAAGCTATTTGTATGTGATTTTTAATACATGCATAGTAAAATATGGTAAAACAACACTCTTATTGTTCGGATAAATAACGTGCAGATATATTCTTATGCTTAAAGTATTCTTAGTTTAGTGATTTTTCCACAACAAATGAATCTCATTTCTATAACTATACAAGATCAAAATTAGTTGAAAATTAAAGTAGATTCTCTTCAATTGTTATTTAAAATCTTAAAATAAATTAAATGACACTCCCATATAAATTTAACATTGGTTGTCCAAGAGGTTATTGATTTTTCTTAGGTAGAGAAGTATTCTATTTTGGAATATTTGTAATTTTATTTAATTGGGAAGAGATTTTATGAAACTAATACAAAAATCCTCAATTTTTTATGTATATGATCCAATGTTATAATCAAATTCTTTGGTATTTTTTAAGATGGATTTATGGAGTTAGATTTCAATTGGAATTAAGATTTCAATCAATAATATTATAATATGATGAACGTAATAATATAAATATTTTCATTTAAAAACTATTTAACAAAAAAAGTTTATAAACATAATGATAATATTATAGAAAAACTATTTGAAGTTAAATATTGTAGTATAAAATGTTTTCATATACAACAATTATATATGTGTGTGTGTGTGTGTGTGTGTCTATCCCACGATTTGAATTTTATTCATTGTCCCACCCAAATAAAATAACCCCAAATATTTATATCACTATGTCAAATTAAAAAAACCCCTTGACCCCTTAATACGAGGCAATATAGTTTTTAGGCTTTTAGGAGTATTCAAACCCCCAATATGAATGGACGTGATATAATATTTCCTTGCTAGTGAACCCCCCATGTTATTTATGGAATAAATATAATTTTATTAACTTCAAAAATTATGTGATGAAAACAAAAGTTTGGAAATGTCCAAGGGATGCATGGGCCTTTTTAGAAAAAAAGTATGGCAATTAAAATTTGATAACTATATGTAAGATTTTAGGGTGAGAATATTTAGGTATTGAAATATTGAACTTGATAATGGCTCGATGGTGGCAGTTATCTTTTATGGAACTAGTCGTTCCAACATTAAGACAATACAAAAATTTGATACAAGGAAAATGAAACCAGACATAAAACTTTCTCCAGTCTCCTGGATAGGAGAAAACATAATTGATGTGGCCCCACTAAGGGTATGTTGAAGTAACTGGCCTTGATTCCTTTGTCAGACCAATTTAACTCTTAAGCAAGCATTCATTATAAAAGAATGATTCCATGAGGGATGCATGTTATATTATAATTGTCTAATGAACAATGAGTTTTCTGTCTTCGGCAAGAGGGTGATGGCAATCAAACAAAGCATCAGTGGAGAGTTTAAAGAAAACTGTTGTTGCTAACAACACATCACATGACTAGGTGGTCTTTTGGAAAAGCAACAAGCACCATTATTTTTTACTCAAGAGACCTAGTGGATGGGAGTTTACCCATATGCAATATATTTCGTACTTTTTAGTTGTGATTCTCCTTTGTAAAAGCCTAGAATTGTAAAAGTATCGAGACTTGTGTTACAAGATAAATAAGTTGAAAATGTCCTTTTCCTGTTATTGGGGGGTGTTAGAACTTAGAATCTAATACAAAAATGTAAGTGTAATATTCTCATTGTATTAGTGACAAGTGACAAATGAAATATGATAATGTTTACTTTAGGAGTTGGATGGTTGAACCACCTTAACCAACTTAGGGTTCCATGTAATGTGATAGGACTTAATCAATTTGAGAGTGGTATATGTAATTGTGGGTATCCTTCCTTGATCTCATAGATGTACTTGTTGAAAGAATCTTTAATATTGGTGACATATTTTAATCCCTAGAAATATGTAGCATCACCCCCTTACCTACACCCATATGAAATCCTTAAAAAGATCAATATTTATGGTCATTTGTTGGAGATTTATAAATTTTTCTTATCTTATCTAATCTGATCTAGTATATGTCCCTGTGGTATCACAGATGAAATGGATTTCCCCTATTCTAGGGATACTAAAGTAAATTGGTAGGAGGTTAGATATTTTGCACATATTCTAGGAAAATGTTGCACTGGTTTCCAGAATGGTGGAACAAGTGTCCATTTCAATACAAAAAGGTCCAATTCATTATTTCAAGCTTGTTGGAAGCTACAATTGAAACATTCAAATTTTATAGTTCACAGTTCATCCACCTCTTTGCAAAGGGAAATCAGACCGATTCCAAGCAAGTAGAGTGAAGGTCAATTCCATCCAAATTTGGTGAAGGTGGTTATTTGAAGGCTGATTCTGATTCCAAGCAACTACAAATTCCAAGTGAAGGAAGCTACAGCACTCTGAGTGAGAGAGTAAGTAGATTCCAATCAAATAGGGTAGAGGAAACTACAAAAATGCCATTGCAAATGACACAAAAGTGTAACATCACCCGCAAAAATTAGGATTGACAAGCATAGTTGTATATTAGAATAATCAAAAGACCTCCTTTCATATATGAGGAACAAGCCATCTTTGTGGACTCTGGTGCTGAATAATTTAGATTATAGTGACCAGGGCTTGTCATTTTCTAAAATCTCAGTCATTGTTATCTGCTTTAAGATCTAGTTGAATTTAATCAGTTTCAAATATCTCTGAAGACAACAACAGATATTTAAGTATGGCATATTTAGAAGACAACAATTACCAGTTACATGATAAACTATAGGAACATCAATGCTTCTTCAAGATGTCCTTGTTTCTTGATCATTTAATTATTTGTTGCTCAGTTGCACTTAAAGAATTTGTTTTTGTGTATAGGCATTTAGTTGTTTTAGAATTCTCATGTGAAAAATTTTCACAATTACAAAGAAGCAATCTTAAACCTGTTGTGCTTCTCCAAGTTAGTTGGACCTGTCTTCAGCAAGATTCTGCACTAACATTGCACTGTTTCCTAGTCTACGTTAGTTATTTGATTCTTACTTAAGACAACCAACTCTTAATTTAAACTTTAAATCCAACCTTCAGAGTATGAAATCTCAAGTTTCTCTATTTGTTGACCTTGTTTACAGCAAGAGCACAGGTGCAAGAATCCGGGGATGGTATAGATGCAGCATACTTAACATAGTTTAAGCATGTACTTTTTCCCATTACTGATAGCAACCCTTACCTTGCAGATGGTACAAGACAAGTTGTCAACTTTTCAATATTATGAGACCATGTTAGGATCTATGTATTGCTATTTTTTAGCTAGTTATTATTTAAGGTGTGTTCTATACTTTGCTGATTACAATTGAGGAGATAAAGAAAAAGGGAAAATATAATTTTTGAAAGGGAACTAAATCCAGAAATAATGTGTGTTTTATTTGTGTTCCTGGAACTAAATGCATAAATAATGAACCACTCAAATTCTCTTCAAAAAAAGAGTAAATAGAGCTATTTCAAGAGCAAGAGCTTAAATGATATAGGTCAATAGTCTCTAGAAAAGGTTCAAGTAGGCACAAGCGTATTACACCAAGAAATGAAGGGGAATGATGTTGTAGCGGGAATACCCAAGTCCAAATAGCAAGAAAAATGGAAGCCAAAACTAAATACTTTTGATAAAGGTATGTCTCTGCAAATCCCGTCTTTTGCTTTGGTTTTCACTTAGTGATTCTTTTTATGTGCATTGTTATTTGTCTATAATATAGTACACTGGTTATATTTTCATTCAAATATTACAAGTGCCCATATAATATGCTGCACTTGTTATATTTTCATTCAACTTTTGTTCTTTTGTTATATGGAATACAACAAGGCCAGGGTCAGATGGAAAAAAATAAAGAGCAGCTTCAACTTCAAGGAGCTCCTCATTTTAAACTTTACCTTGATATCAAACAACCTGATCCAATTCAAGATGTAAAAGATCTGAAGCCAATTACAATTTCTAGTAATGATAAGAAATATCAAGTAATGACCTGACCGTCAAATTATGCGGGTTCAATGAACCACTCAAATTCTCTTCCAAAAAAGAATAAACAGAGCTCTTGTTGTACAGGATTATGCACCTAATAACCATAGGTCTGGGGTTACCAACATACTCTATTACTTGCAGACAATTGACTTCTAAAGTACAGAATAGGAAATAGGAGGGTTAGAAGGACTTACTTGTTAAACGAAGGTCGATCCTTGCTATCCTCTTCCTCTTTGTTCCACTTCCAAAGTCTTCAAGATTTCTCCTCTTCCACCTATTAAGAGACACTCTTCCAGATACAAGAGGATTCATGTACATATAAGTAGGTTAGATAAAACATATATCATACTGAAATATAAACATTTATCAAACCACAAGACATGAAACACATATGGAAGAAGTAATCTCTTTATTATCAATAATGGAAAGAGTTAAGGTTACAACCCAGCGTCTGAGACAAGAAATCCTCTGCAACCAAAGGATTCTGAGTTTCTCTGCTCCAAAGGCTTCTGTAAACAATCCACCAGCATAAATTTGCTCTCCTTGTGTAAGTATCAACACCCTCCCCAAGGCCTGTATTTATATGGGTGAAATAAGGCAGTTCTCGAAGGTTGGGGAAGTTGTAGCATTTAAGGAAATTAAGTTAAATAACTTAGCTAATCTCCAATCAGCGAGTGTTTTTAGGTTTTGATGTTTAAGACATATTTGCAGGTATGTAGTAGAGCAACCCGTGAATGATTCACGACTTACCATAAAGGAAACCCGTGAATACATGGATTTGCGACTTGTAACAACCGAGACTCGCGAGTGATGCGCGAGTTGTATAGAAGGATAGTCGCGAATACATATCAACATAGCCAAATGACAAAGTAACTAGGTGGATGGTGAAAGAATGTATTTCATAATAAACCAAGCTATAGTGTTTTGGGCAAACCTCTATCCATAAGTGTCCTTTTGTGTGCCAACATGAGGGGTGTCGGCACTCGGACGGAGAGGTGCCATTCAGGTGTATAATAGATGCCCCCTAATGTGTGAGGTCAGAGGGGAATGATGGCCAAAATACATTATAATCTTTAACTATGGAGAAACTCAGAAATCCAATGGAGCAGAGAGAGTACCTAAAACAAACACATAGTAATGTCATATACAAAGTTACATCTGAGGATGCTATGTTCAATTTACTGGAACACTAGCTCCTTTACAATATTTGAGTACATCATATGATACGGGTAAAAACCATGTATATTACAAAGGTGGAATGAAGCCACAATATACAATAATGATGAGTCTTCAAAGATCTGGAAGCTATGTAGATTGATCGAACATAATCTTGTGCAACTTAGTCCATAAGTGTGAACTAAGGTCTTCATAAAGGATCCCAAAGAACCAGTACAATCCAAGCCATGTGAATAAGGGTAAGCTGAAGTCGAACATGGAAAGGATTCAACAGTTTGTCAACCAATAAGGGATAGTCGACAACTGAAGCAAAGGAATTCACCAATGATGGAAGTGAATCATGAGGTACGATCGTCAAAAATCTAGGTCTTCGTCATCAAGAAGTACTGAAACGGAACCATACTGTGATAAGGAAGGCAACAGATCCTCCAACAGATCACAAGAGTGACTAGGAACTGGGAAAAAGAAGGGAGACACAAATAGATAATAGATATAACAATTATGGGATCAGGTTATAGATCAGACATTGGGTAGATTCCTTGAACAGTGAGCACAAAACAGAGATGACCCAAGGCAGCGTACAACAGATAGATAGAACAACTAGACTTATCTGTCATGTAGGAGACATGATCAGATTCCCCAGGTATAATGGACAAGAGGAGGAGTCAGAAACTCAAAGTGATAGTTGAACACAAGTGTATACTGAAACATGGATATCGAAAAACAAAGAGTGCTATGTTCAAGGACGACATGCTTCCATTACTGAAAACAAGAGAAAACTTCTTCCTTACCTTCCCTGTTAAGTTTTAACGAGTCCAGGAAAGTAAACTCGGTTCCCTCTTCATTTTTTAACAAGCTTGAAGAGATGGTAAAATAATGCTTGATACATTGATTCGTGGATTTAATGAGCCCGAACTAGTACATTCTCAGTCGGTATTTTCACATTTAGAGAGTCTGAAAATTCCAAAGAAGACTCCAGGGGGATCCTTTTTCGTCCAATTTAGTCTCCTGAGGCCGAAAAAGTATAAAACAAACCACATAAGAACTCTCTTAACTTCTGAAGAAGAAAAGGTGAACCTTTTTCGTACTTAGTCAGGGAGGTCCGAAAAAGGTTAAATTACCACCTACCCAATGCTCCTTCCAGAACAGCATAGAATAGCTTGAGTTTTATGAGTGTGAAGGAAAGCAAGATCACTCAGAAAGATCCATTTGGTTTCGAGAAATGGGGCATACAACAATAAGCTCATTTCTTTGTTCTTTAGTGTTTAACAAGCATGACAAAGACACGAAGTACACTTGGAATCTTTTTCATGTTTGGGTCCAAAGCATGAAAAAGAGAAAACTAAGCTCAAATCGGGTGTTCCTTTTTCATAAATTTAGTCCCTCAGGTCTAGAAAAGTGATAAACCTATGCCTGAGAATACTCTTCTCAATTCAAAAGAAAAGAGAGTGATCCTTTCTCGTATTATTCCGCATGGTCCGAGAAAGAGATAACCTACCACCAATGTGGATGCCCGTTCACATATTCTTAACGAGCTTGAACGGACGAGATAACTTGGAAGTCAAGTCTATTTTAAAGGAGTTAGACCTGGGCCTAAAGAAACTCCATAAAGGCGGGGAGTCCTATAAAGGGATATCTTGTAAAAAGAGATTCAGAAGAAGCTCTATTTGGCGTGAAAAATAGCTATGAGGAAACCCCTGGGCCTGAAACAGTGACGATATGAGTACCAAAGAATGACAAGGGCATATAAAGATGATACTCATGAAATAGGGATCCTAGCCACGGAAGAACAATGGTAGAGACAGGGGACTAACGGCTTAGAATACCATAGTCCGTGGCAAAATGTTAAATACTAAGGTTAATGTGGAGTGATAAGATGCCAACATGTGTTGGAAATAGATAAACCACCCTATTAGAGCAACAACATTTTGTAAAAGTTGATAAACCTGTTCCAGGGTACAAAAGTATGGCATTAGTTGATAAGCATTTCAAACTATAGAATAAAAACCCACTTTATGAAATATTGTTTCTATAAATAGAATGAAAATTAAAACATTTCATACCATTTGAACTTTTTGAACCATAAAGAGCAAGAATACCCTCTAACTTTGATCGATCACCGAGGACAATTGGACCGTCAGATTCAGAATCCGCCAGCTTCAGGTAACTCTACACCCTAAGCCCTTTAATTTGATCCAAACAAATATTAAAATTAATGGTAAATTCAGTATTTATGAGCAGCCCAAAATTACTACAGTGCGCATTCATGGGTTTCTCTACAGGAGAGTCGCGAATACGCGTTTCATTTACGGGTTGTCTAACTAGACAGCCACGAATGATTCATGACCTGTCTAAAGGGACAGTCGCGAATGCTGCGCAAAAGGGAAAAACTTAAAAAATATGCAAATTTTTTAAATTTTTAATGTGAAATACTGAATCCATATTGTTTATATTTGCCAGGTAAACATGGTTCTGGAGTGGAGAGAGAGAGAGCATTAAGCAATGGATAATGCGGCACTCCAAAGCGCGCTCACCATACAAGCATTGAGGACTTGTGGGCTGCTGAAGTTCTTTTGTACCTCGCCCATGCGGGCCAATGTCCGCATATTGGAATTCATGGTCAATTACTGGGACCATTAGTTGGGGATGTTCAATCTTCAGGGTGAGACCTTAGAGCTTACCGTGGAAGATATATACTTCATTACCGGGTTATCACAACGGGGAGCACCTGTGAACTTGGAGGACATTGGTAGGGGTGGTGACCCCTTAAGTGTTCAAAACTATGTAGACATGTTCTGCATACCAGGTACTCAGAAAAAAGGAAGCAGTGTTCTCATTGCCGACATCCAGGATTTCACTCTCGAGGTATTGGCTAGTACTAATGTGAGACTTGCAGGGTCATCAGGGTTACACATGGCCACCAGGAATCAAATGAGGGTGGCAGTTGATTGCTTTAGAGGCACTCTCTATGATTGGTGCTCAGGAATTGCCCCCATCATGAAGAGGCAATTATCCAAATGCAAAAGGGGAAGACGCAAGAACTTTGGCTATGCCAGCATACTAGTAGCGTTCTTCTTTGAGAGAGTGCCAGCTATGAGCCCTGCTATACCACTATAGGTCCGATCACCACGGCAGCCAAGGCTGAGCCGGTGGGGAGACATCTTCCTCCGTCATGGAGGAGGAGACGTAGTACAGAGTGTGTATGATGATGACTTTTACACATGGTGGGAACGACAGCTGTCGACATTGGAGCAGTTTCCATACGCCGGGTTAGACTTCTGAGGTGACCCCGACCTTGTTCTCCCTCCAGGAGCAATATGGGGCAATATGGGTAAGTAATTTTTAATTTTTAATCATTATCAAATTTTTATGAATTTTTCAAATGATAGTGATATACATATGTACAAGTCTTAATCCGATTATGTGTCAAAATGCAGATATTGGACCAGTCCGCCCTGAAGGGCACCCCCGCATGTTCGTGCGTCTGGTTGTAGGAGGGGACCCAGGATTGGTCAGGGTACTCGAAGGGAAGCTGGCTAGGCTAACCCAGTGAGTACCCACTATACGGATCGAGCATATCCCCGCAGCCATACAGGAGTTTGTAGTTAGGGTTCCATCGGTTTGGCTATGTCTTTTCAGACGAGTAGCTAGAGCAGTACTGGTATACAGAGATGCGGTGGAGGCTGTCGAGGCTGAGGAGGCTGAGGAAGCCAGGGTGCATAGAGATCATGGGGACCAAGGTGGTCCCAGTGGCCAGGGCGGCCAGGCTTAGTTCTAGGGCATTTTGATGGATGATGATCCACATTTTTGTATAATTTTTATATGACTGGATCTACAGATCAGACTCGATCTATCTACAGACATATATTTTACATATATATATATATATATATATACTGATGTTTGGTTGTCGATTTATTTACAAGTGTTTTTTATATGTTTGCTATATATTTTATGGAATGTGTGTGAGATGCCAATCCAAAATATAATTAGCATATGCATCAGTCAATGAATTTTGGTGTCATGGAATATGATTGAAAGTAATAACTTCAAAATGTCTTTCTAGTAAACGAATTTGCATAAACTGACGTAACAAGATAGGATTTTGTACCTGATAAGCTCTATTGAGCTGGGAAACTACCAACTGAGAATCCAAACGGACTTCAAGCTGGGTGATGCCACGTGACAAAGCATCCGATAGGAGCTCAATAACATCCCTATACTCAGCAACATTATTAGAAGTAGGACCAAGACAAGCGCCACCCGTGGTGACAAGCTATCCTGAGGGAGAATAGATAACCCATGCTGCTGAAGCCAGGTTACAAGTGTGACGAATGGTGCCATCAGTGAAACCTATATACATCTTGGAAGACATCTACAACAACCAGTAGATAATATAAAAAACAAAACTGACAACCAATTGTACATAAAATACATACAATAAAAATACAAGAAAAAGTGCTAAGCCTAAGCATAGTACTTCTTCAGGTAGAGCCCATTTCTAGGCTCAGGCAGCTTATTCCCATCATAATCCACTAATTCATATGCGCCCTTGATTAAGACTTTCAACACGACATAGGGTCCTAACCACATAGCCTTGAATTTTCCTTCCCCCAGAGGTTCTTTATCTTGGTCCGAAAGCAAGACAAGTTCCCCTTCAGAGAAAACCCTAGGTTTGACAGTTTTATCATATTGAGATTTAACCCTATTTTTATGAGCCTGATTGGCAGTCAATGCATCTCTATGTTGCTCATCAAGGTGTTCTAGATGTACTAGGTGTTCTTCAAGCTCAGTCCTATCAAGTAACACATGAATGGCTATCTTCAAAGATGGGATTTCGCATTCAATTGGAGTAACTGCTTCCACCCCGTGAACGAGTTGGAAAGGTGAATAACCCGTGGTAGTATTAACGTTAGTTCTGTAAGCCCAAAGAGCAGGATATAACATGATGTGCCAATTAGAATGGGCTGCATCAATTGTCTGTTTAAGGATATTTTTCAAAGTCTTGTTTATAGCCTCGACCTGACCATTTGCTTGCGGATAGTATGGAGAAGAGTATTCTTGTCTAAATTCGAGCATTGTAGTCAGTTCCGTCATCATATTATTTTGAAAATGATTTCCATGATTAGTGACAATCAATTTGGGGATACCAAACCGTGCGATAATTTGATTGAAAACAAAGAAAGCTGCTATTTCCCCATTGTCTTTGAAAGTAGGCATTGCCTCTGCCCATTTCGTAAAATAGTCAACAACGACAATGATGTATTTATGCCCCCCAGCCGAGACTAGGTTGCATGTCACGTAATCGATCCCCCATTTCATGAAGGGGCCTACCGAGACAACAGGAAATAACAGAGCAGGATGCGACCGCATTTTTTTTGGTGTAAAGCTGACACAGATGACAGTGCTTCATGGCTTCCACACAATCCTTGAAGATCATGGGCCAAAAATACTAGCATGCAATATATTCTGGGCCGTTGCTAACCCAAATAAATGACCCCCACATGCTCCACTATGGGAATCATTTAGGACAATATTCGCTTCCTCATGAGTAAGGCAGTGACGCAAGACGGAATCTACCCCTCATTGATATAATGTATCTCCTATAATGAGGTAGTTCTTGGCATGAAGGCGTAACTTACGTCGTTCCTCTCTAGAGCAAGCAGTAGGATACTTCAAAGTATGGAGATATATAAGAATATCTCCATACCAAGGATCAGAGGTGGATATAAGGAAGATGTGCTCATCTAGGAATGAGTCATCCTCGACCACTAAATTCTCTTCCGTAGGAAATTCTGCTATTAGCTCAGCAAAAACTAAGGACTTTTTAGACTTAGCGGATTGGAAATCCAAGTCAAAATCTTGGAGAATGACTATCCACTTGTTAAATTCCCCCCCCAACAATCCATCGGGATAAGACATATTGGAACGGATTCACATTTGCCACTACTGTTGTGGTCCTCAGTAAAATGTAGTGGCGCAACCTCTGCACAGCATAAATAGCTGCTAAGGCTAACTTCTCGACGTGGGAGTATCTAAGCTCAGGTCCGGCCAAAGCACGGCTAAGATAATAAACAACATGCTCAATAATCTTGTCGTCCTCCTGGACTAGAACTACCCCAATGGTCGACTCTAACGCAACCAGATATAATATGAAATCCCTAGAATAATCTGGTGGACGTAGCAAAGGAGTCGACAACAAAGCTTTTTTCAATGCCTAGAACGCAAGTTGTGCAGTTTTATCCCATACAAATGGGGTGTCCTGCTTGAGCAAGCGCATGAAACCTTTATTGATCTTGGCATAATTAACAATAAAACGTCGAAGAAAGTTAGACTTTCCTTACAGGCTTTGAAGTTGCCTGAGAGAACGAGGAGGAGGCAGATTTACAATGGCCTCAACTTTCAATGGATCCACCTGGATGCCTCTACTAGAGACAATGAAACCGAGTAATCTACCTGACTCGACATAGAATACACACTTGTGGGGATTCAAGTGAATTTTATAATATCTGCATCGTTAAAAAATTAATCGTAAATGATCTGGATGTTGGATCCTCTTGCGAGAATGTGCAGGAAAATCATCAAGGTAGGGTTCGACAATGGCTTTTATATCATGAAAAGAAAAGTTCATAGCCTGTTTAAAGGTAGCCCCAACATTTTTCAATCCAAAGGGCATTTTTCTATACCTGAATGTACCCCAAGGACAAATGAAAGCAGTTTTATGTTGGTCTTCTGGTTTGATTTGGATTTGATTATAGCTGGAGAAACCATCCATAAACGAGAACACCTTACTCCCTGCACATGCATCTATGATCTGGTCAATGAATGGTGTGGGGTAATTGTCCTTAGAAAAGGCTTTATTTAGGTCTCTAAAGTATGTACAAATGCGAATAGTCTCTTTCTTTTTATCAACAGGAACAGGGTTGGACACCCATTCAGTCAAATCTATGGGATATATAAAACCAGTTTTCAATAGCTTTTCAACTTCTGCCTTCACAGCCGCCGCTTTACGCGGGTTCACGGGTCTTAATTTTTGTCAAACCATCTTAGCATCAGGATAGGTTCGGATTTCATGTTGGAGAATAAATGGATCAATTCCTGGCATCTCCTCATATGACCAGGCAAAGATATCACAGAATTCCTTGAAAAGGGCAGTGTATATGGCAATCTCCTCCGGAGAGCAGTTTGCACCTATATAGATGTTTTCCACAACATCTGGATTTACAGAGATATTGATGGGTATAGTGGCGGAAATGTTTTTCATATTCCCCTCAGCAAACACCCCTTCCCTAGGCAAAGAGTTGATAGGTACCTCAATATCATCTGATAGTCTCACTTTAAACTCTTGGTTTTCTATCTTGCTTAGATATGGAAGAAAATAGGATCGATGATGAATATCCTCACAAATCTTATCATGTCCACTCATGGCTTCCAGAATAGCTTCATCGGAAGGTAAAACTGCATCTAAGCAATCTATGGAATGTAAAGAGTTTTCTACCCATGCGGGAAAATAGACTTCTTCCAGATCATCTGAGACTGATAGAGGATCTGGAATGGGATCAACAATGGCTTCAGTGATAGCTTGATAAGCTACCTCCACTATCGATAAGGGCACTTCTGGTTCATGGGGAGTTGGGAGGACCCAAGGATCAGTCCTATCGACAACCGTAGCGATGTACTTCCCCACAGTAGTAGAACCAATGTAGTTCACCAGGGTTGGAAGATCGAATGTGCCCATTAATGATGCGTACATTCCATCCCCCAAGCTCTGTGCAACAGGTTTTTCCTGATCAACCAATGGCACAGTGGAATCCTTAGACTCTAAATGGCCTTTTCGAGTAAAATCAAGTTGGTCAACAGTAACCAACTTGCCCTCATGTGGAAAAACCACGACACGAAGAACAGCCGATGCAACAGCACACATTGCATAAGTCCAATTCCTTCCCAGAAGCAAATTGTAGTCCAAGGGAGCATCAATCACTTCAACTTCAACAGACACTGCTTTTCCTACTAACTTAATCTCAAAATCTGGGAGGATACCATGAGGACGGAAGGATCTTCCATCAAAAGCAGTAAGTAAAGTGTTTGATGGGACCAGCTCTGGGGATCCAAGAGCTTTCCAGAAGGCCAGGGACATAACACATGTAGAGGCTCCCTCATCAACAAATTCCCTTCCAATGGACTTACCACCATGGACAACATCTATTGATAGGGCTACATGGTAAGGTAGGAAAATTTTAACATCCAATAGATTGAATTTCGCCATGAGACTCGAAGAATCCATGCTACCTAAAGCTGCTAAGAGAGCATCCCGCTGGGTGGGACAACTCTGTAACACATCTAAAGCTGACATTGCACACGGGGTTTGAGCTAAATCTTCAACCACAGAGTAGTTTGAAGCGGCATAGTTTCGGCAGGTTTCTCTATTTTGAGAGGGTTGGAAGGTTCACCTACAGCTTTACCCTTCTCAAGAGTCTCGTTTTCATAGTTTTTGTTCCCGGTTTTCAACAAAGTCGAAGATCGAACCATGTTGATATAATTAGGGTCAGGGGCAGTTTGAGTGCCCCCTGCTACATTAGAAGCTGAAGTAGTGTTCTGTCCTTGGGGAAAAGGATCCTTTAGGACAACCGGTTGTTGAGCTTTGAGCAGCTTCTGGGATTGATCCATAAGGGGAAAAAGGTGAGTAATGTGGTCCTCTTGGCACAACTTGCAAGGGAACTTGACCTTCTTCTTTTCTTTTTTTCCCCCATCAGCATTGTTTGCGGGATTTGGCTTGTTTTGGTTTCCCTCTCCCTTTTTACCCTTCTTTTTCTTCCCACTGGGCTGCTGATTTCCCTTTTGAGAAGTTTGCACAAAAACATTTGCATTCTGGGGAGAGGGGGCAGCCTTTGCTGCCTCTGCCGTAGACTATTTGACAGACAATTGGTGAATTTGTTTAGTTAAAGACTCTACAGTGGGAGTGTTAATGGATCCAACCACACCATCGGCATGGGGTCCAGGATTAGGCTTCTCCACTTCGTGCGAAGGCCTCGGTGCCTCAAGGATGATCTCATATAAGATCCCAGACTGTGAATAAATCAAATCTAACTGCTGGGCCCTGAGTATGGCTTCTTCTTCGTTCGTTACTCCTGATGTGGAAACATCCTTAGATATGTATGGCAACAGTGATTTAAGGAACCATTCTAATAAAAACTCAAGAGGAATGGTGGCTTTGATAAGACTCTTTCGCCTCCTCCACTCTTGGATATGATTGGAGATGTGGGTGGCCTTGTTTTGTCTAAAAGTAGACAACAAGTCCGTTCCAAAATCGTATCGAACCGGAAGCTGAAAGTGGCTAAGGAAAGCAGTAGCCAAATCCCAGAAACTACTAAAGGCAGCAGAAGGCAATTCAATATACCATTTTGCAACCGTACCTATCAAGGTCCTCTGGAATAGTCTCAATCTAATTGAATCTTCATTCAACGAATTGGAAGAACACCATAAGTGAAAAGTGGTGGCATGTGCCCCAGGATTTTCACCAGCTTTAACTTCGAACTTAGGGATATCCGAAGGCAACTTGGTGGGAACAGGTGGCCACAAGGGGTCATGCCTCACTGGGTCATTCATCAATTTTGACAAGTCTGGAAAGTTTAAAGTTTCCAGAAAGGGAAGTTTGGGCCTAACTGGGGCACTAGATGTGCCAACTTGGGGATTAGAGGGACTTTCCCCTGAATGCCCATGGGTAAAAGTGGGGTTTCCCCCAGCCACCGGTTGTGAAGTGGGAAGGTTGCTTTGAAACGGATTCCATCTGTAAGCCACATGATTATGAGTGGGAGGTGTAGTGTAAGTGGTTCGGGCCATCCCCATAGAAGCATGGGTCTGAAAGACTGGAGCAGGTATCCCTCCGCTAAACAACGAAAAGGGAGAGCTTGTGTATGGGACTGAAATAGGGGTTTGGAATATTTGCCCATAAGAGGTGTTGCTCCCAAAATGCACTCCTACGTATGAAGGATATGGACCTACGTATGGATTGGATGGGGGAATGTGCCCCCCATTCCAAGGGAATCCTTAAACATAAGCCGAGGATCCTACTGGACCACTCTGGGCAGTGTAAGGAAAGGAAGAAGGAATGGTAGGTATACTAGGGATCCCAGCAACCATGTCACCAGAAGTACCTCCTATGTTGGAGTGAACCGGTGGTTGGACCACCCGGCTTGCTGCAGTTAAAGGTGTAGAAGGCAAACTAGATCTAGGGGCACTAACCAGGGGAGGTAGTACCACTTCAACCGGAAGGGTTGAGGTGAACACAAAAGGAATTTATTCTATAGAAGACATGAATCTACCCACAGGGACACCTAGCACTGGTGAATCAAAAGGTCTAACCTGCACGATCACAGGATCGTTCAAATCAGTCAAGGGGGAGTTAAAATTTCTTGCAAACTCGTCAGTCTGCAATTCTTCTATCTCGACTGTATCAAGATTAAAGTGGTTAGCAATGAGTTCTGGTTCACCAAGAATTTCACTTGTTCCTACAGGTTCAAATGAACCTTCTGTGTCTAATCTCCGCCTTTGAGGTAAAGGTGGAGGCTCCAATGCAGTGATAGGAGGAAGGTTTCTCAACCTTCTTGACCTTCTAACTGGTTGGTCCTCCAGAATTAAAAATTTAACTAATCACACCCTAAGGCCAACTAAACACAGGAAAAACCACAAAGCATACACTAAAACTTCCTAAAGTCTCAAGCAGTCAAACCAGGGTAAAAGATATACTTTCCCGAAGAAAGCTGATGAACGATTACTTGGCGTCCTTGAAGTGGTTCTTAGGCACAAGCAGAGGAATCACCCACCACCCTCCTACACTTTCAACAAGGGTTACCTTCCAAGCCCATTCAAGGTGAACCATAAATAACCTTCCGGTTTACCTAGGTATGAACCCTAAAAATACAAGAGACTAAAGGCTACCTTGGCAGTATCAATAGTCTGGGGGGACAGTCATCAGCCAAACTCGTACGCATGGGTAGGGTAGCTGAGCCCGAAAATCTTTCTAGGACAGAATCCCCAGATGCGTAAAAGTCCTGGGTTACGCTTTGACAAGGATTCGGAGGGTTATCTCCTCTGTCCAAGCCTCCACACGGCCTAGTGCTTAACTCCCGTTTGAGAGGAGCTTCCCAGATACAGTGATAAAGTCAAGGATATACCTAAACAAAGGTCCACTACGTCTGAGTTTATAACTTGTGGGAAGTTTACACTCCCTAGCCCACAAGTCTAGCCTAAGCTAGTAGGTGAAAGGCCCCTAAAAATAAAAGCTTACTAGTAAATTTTAATTTATGCGTTTATTTTAGAGGGCTGTTCTTTACTCAAGAGGTAACGGAATGATATACTGTATGGTGTTTTGACTCAAACAAGAAACAAATGAAAGTAAAGGTGTATTCAAAGAAAACTACTACTATAAAATAAATTTCTTTTCATTTTCTTGCAAATATGTATTGATGAATTAAATGCAACAATAAGAGAAACTAAGCCTATATTTTTGTAGTTTTTTGAGATAATATTTCAAATTGAAATGAACACTACTTTATGCAAAATCACAATGCAAAAGATTTAACTATGTTTTCTTTTCACGTTTAAAAATGCTCAAAAATCTACTATGCATCTACAATGCACTCTACTTGAGTAAACTTGAAACCTATAAACTGTATAAAAGCCACAAACTGAAGCAAATAGGCAGACAGAACCAACAGACCACCACAAAGAGGAATGCTAGGAACCCTAGCTTGGGTGCAAACAATGACAAGAATCACTGCAGACTTACACAGGCAAGTGACAACCAGCTACTGTCAGAAGACAGACTGGAAAAAACAAAGCCCAAGACCCTGATCATTGATCTGGACTAAGACACTTTAACCCACAACCCAAACAGGCCAAAAAACTTCAGGATGCAAACAGTAAATAAATCAAGCACAAAAGACTCAAGGGATTTCAAGAAGCACGGAGTGTGATCACCTGAGGTATTCAAACAAACTCTACAGCATTCTTAAAGAAAATCTTCTCAGAAAATAGGGACTATACCAAGAAAAAGAACAAGCAAACTCTTACTTAAAAATCCCAATTTCCAGGAATATTCGCGACTATGTATAAGAGCAGGTCACGAATGATACACGACTGTCTAGTATTACAACCCGCGAATGCAAACCAATATTCGTGACTGTCTGGAAAGACAACCCATGAATGGGTATAAAAGTTTTCTCAAAAAATCAAGAAAAAAACCAAGACTTTCAAATGCTGAAGCAAATAAGAACCAGGATAAAAATCATGAACAGACTCACAAGCAAAACTGGTCAGGACGATAGAAATGACCTACAACAGTCTAGGCTATCCCCAGCGGAGTCACCAGTTCTGTTGTATAGGATTATGCACGTAATAACCATAGGTCTTGGGTTACCAACATACTCTATTACTTGCATACAATTGACTTCTAAAGTACATAATAGGAAATAGGAGGGTTAGAAGGACTTACTTGTTAAACGAAGGTCGATCCTTGCTATCCTCTTCCTCTCTGTTCCACTTCCAAATTCTTCAAGATTGCTCCTCTTCCACCTGTTAAGAAACACTCTTCCAGATACAAGATGATTCATGTACATATAATCAGGTTAGATAAAACATATATCATACTGAAATATAAACATTTATCAAACCACAAGACATGAAACACATATGGAAGAAGTAATCTCTTTATTATCAATAATGGAAAGAGTTAAGGTTACAACCTAGCGTCTGAGACAAGAACTCCTCTGCAACCAAAGGATTCTGAGTTTCTCTGCTCCAAAGGCTTCTGTAAACAATCCACCAGCATAACTTTGCTCTCCCTGTGTAAGTATCAACACCCTCCCCAAGGCCTGTATTTATATGGGTGAAATAAGGTAGTTCTCAAAGGTTGGGGAAGTTGTAGCATTTAAGGAAATTAAGTTAAATAACTTAGCTAATCTCCAATCAGCGAGTGTTTTAATGTTTTAATGTTTAAGACATATTTGCGGGTATGTAGTAGAGCAACCCACGAATGATTCACGACTTACCATAAAGGCAACCCATGAATACATGGATTTACGACTTGTAACAACCGAGACTCATGAGTAATGCGTGATTTGTATAGAAGGATAGTCGCGAATACATCTCAACATAGCTAAATGACAAAGTAACTAGGTGGATGGTGAAAGAATGTATTTCATAATAAACCAAGCTATAGTGTTTTGGGAAAACCTCTATCCATAAGTGTCCTTTTGTGTGCCAACATGAGGGGTGTCGGCACTCGGACGGAGAGGTGCCATTCAAGTGTATAACAGCTCTGTCAGGAGCAAGAGCTTAAATGGTGTAGGTCAACAATATCTAGAAAAGTTTCAAGTAGGAACAAGCATATTACACCAAGAAATGAAGGGGAATGATGTTGTAGTGGGAATAAACAAGTCCAAACATCAAGAAAAATGGAAGCCAAAACTAGAGACTTTTGATAAAGGTATGTCTCTGCAAATCCTTTCTTTTGGTTTGGTTCTCACTTAGTGATTATTTTTATGTGCATTGTTATTTGTCTATAATATGTTTCACTTTATATATTTTCGTTCAAATATAACAAGTGCAACATATTATATTCCATATAATATGTTGCACTTGTTATATTTTCATTCAAATTGTTTTCTTTTGTTATATGGAATACAACTAGGCCAGGGTTAGAAGGAAGCAAATAAAGAGCACCTTCAACTTCTAGGAGCTCCTCATTCTGAACCTGCCCTTGATATCAAATAAACTCAGCCAATTCAAGATGTAAAATATATAAAGACAATTATGATTTCCACTAATGGTAAGAAAGATCAAGTAATGACCCGACCGCCAAATTCCGCGGGCTCAATGAACTACTCAAATTCTCTTTCAAAAAAGAGTAAGCAGAGCTATGTCAAGAGCAAGAGCTTAAATGATGTAGGTCAACAGTCTCTAGAAAAAGTTAAAGCATGCACAAGCATATTACACCAAGCAATGAAAGGAAATGATGTTGTAGCGGGAATACACAAGTCCAAACAACAAGAAAAATGGAAGTCAAAACCAAATACTTCTGATAAAGGTATGTCTCTGCAAATCCTTTCTTTTTATCTGGTTTTCTCTTAGTGATTCTTTTTATGTGCTTTTCTATTTGTCTATAATATGCTGCACTTGTTATATTTTCATTCAAATATAACAAGTGCAGCATATTATATTCCATATAATATGCTGTACTTGTTATATTTTCATTCAACTTTTGTTATTTTGTTATATGGAATACAACTAGGCCAGGGTCAGATGGAAGAAGATAAATAGTAGCTTCAACTTCCAGGAGCTCCTCATTCTGAACCTGCCCTTGATATCAAACAACCTGAGCCAATTCAAGATGTAAAAGCTTTGAAGCCAGTTATGATTTCCAGTAACGATAAGAAAGATCAAGTAATGACCCGACTGTCAAATTATGTGGGCTCAGTGAACCACTCAAATTCTCTTCCATAAAAGAATAAACAAAGCTCTGTCAAGAGCAAGAGCTTAAATGATGTAGGGCAACAGTTTCTAGAAAAGGTTCAATAAGGAACAAGCATATTACACCAAGCAATGAAGGGGAATGATGTTGTAGCAGGAATACACAAGTCCAAACAACAAGAAAAATGGAATCCAAAACCAAATACTTTTGAAAAAGGTATGTCTCTGCAAATCCTTTCTTTTGATTTGGTTTTCATTAGTGATTCTTTCTATGTGGTTTTCCATTTGTCTATAATATGTTGCACTTGTTATATTTTCATTCAAATTGTTTTCTTTTGTTATATGGAATACAACTAGGCCAGGGTCAAATGGAAGAAAACAAAGAGCACCTTCAACTTCCAGGAGCTCCTCATTCTGAACCTGCCCTTGATATCAAACAACTTGAGCCAATTCAAGATGTAAAAGCTCTGAAGCTAATTATGACTTCTAGTAACGATAAGAAATATCAAGTAATGACCCGACCGCCAAATTCTGTGGGCTCAATGAACTACTCAAATTCTCTTCCAAAAACGAGTAAGTAGAGCTATGTCAAGAGCAAGAGCTTAAATGATGTAGGTCAACAGTCTCTAGAAAAGGTTGATGTTGATGTATATGTATCTTCGAAATGTATTCACTTGTATATTTCATGTATTGTACCCCGATGTTTATTCTGGGAAGTATTTGTAATGTAATTGAGTCATGTCATGCCCGAATGTTCCTATCGGGAGGTTCCATTATGTAAACAAGTCATGTCAAGTCATTGTGGGTAACCCTCCTCTTGATCAAGGGTTAAAGTCCCCGCAGTTCTGGGGCACTAGGGTTATTAGACTCTCCTATAGAAGTCGGCCCTAGTAGGGTTTTTTCAAGTTGGGAATTAGTATAAATAGAGAGCTATCCTCTCTATTTAGAACACACTCACTCACACTCAGTTGTAGCGCATAGCTGAGGAAGAAGAAGACACTGGGGCTAGGAAGAAAGAGGCTACTGTTTTCAGGAGATCATCTTACTGTTTTGGGGTTTTACTTTTGGTGCTGATTATATCTCTAAGGAATTTGTGGGGTTTTCTCCATTTATGGTTTCCCTGAGGAAAAACATTGTGTTCATTGTCTCTTGCGTTTGATTGCTATACTTGTTATTCTCTCAGTTAAAGATCCTAACATAATGCTAGCTTGAATGATAAAATTCTAACATGGTATTAGAGCTAACCTGAGAAGAAGACACTGTGTAGCTATGGGAACTAGGTATTCCTAATTTGTGTATCTCTCTCCACAGATTTTCAGCAAAAGAAGTTTGGATTAACTCTCCTCCCTAGGGCACATCTTCCTGTTGAACCAGAATCCAATTCTGAGCTTTTTCAGTTTTAGACCCGACATTGCTGCCGAAAATTAGGTCTTTCCACAGAAGTGGAATTTTTCAGTGAGTCCAGGCCTAGATTGATATCCTCCTCAAAATCGAAGTTTAGAGATCAAGATCAAAGCATTTGGTTGGACAGAACTCCGAAAAATCCAAACCCTAATCTGCTCTTGAACCAACACTACAGAAATTCAGCTCCAAATCCAAATGCGAGATCTTGACTTGGTAAGATATAAATCTTTTGTATTTCCATTTGAGGTTCTCAGTTAATATGTCTCATCATACCAAGCTTGATTAAAATATTGAGGGAGCTGATAACTTCCCATCCTTGAAGTATAGGATCTCCCTGGTCCTCGAAGAAAATGAGTTGGACTCTTATATCAATGAGGAGGTTCCAGTTCCAGAGGGAGATGAGGCTAAGGCCTTACACAAGAAAAAGTTGGTTATGGAAAAGAGGATTATTGCTGATTCAATCAAGGATCAACTCATACCACAGGTGTCCTCCCTAAAGAAACCTAAAGCTATGTTTGATGCCCTAACCAAATTGTTTGAAGGGAAGAACATAAACCAGAAGATGACTCTGAGAAACAACCTGAAGAATGTAAAGATATAGAATGTAGAGACCATCTAGTCTTACTTTACAAGGGTCTCTCAGATCAAGGAACAGCTGGAAGTAGTATATGAAGAAGTGGAGAATGCATATATTGTGATGACCACCCTGAATAGTCTCCCTAGATCATGGGACTCCTTTATTCAAGGGATCTGTGTCAGAAATAAGTTAGTCAAATTTAGTAGACTATGGGAAGAAATCTCTCAAGAAGAAGCTCAGATAGCAGCTCAAGAAGAAAAGATGGGAAGTGAATATCAAGCCGTCATAGTTCATTCCAAGAAAATAAAAAGAAGTTTTCATCACTCTAGAGGTAAGCATTTCCATAAAACTAACACTATAAAATATTTGTGTAGAAGCAGATGTTATACATGTGATGAAGTAGGACACTTTGCAGAAGATTGTCCTAAAAGACAAAATAAGAAAAGGGGAAACAGGAGAAGACATCATGCTCATGATGTAGAAGATGATGAAACTTCCACAAAGAGAATCAAACAAGAAAGTGATGATTCTTCAAGTGATGAAGAATATGTCTTGATTTCTGCTCTCACGGGAAACATCACACATGGAAGCAATGATAGGCTTATAGATAGTGGGGCTTCCAAACATATGACAGGATTCAAAGAGTCCTTTGTAAAACTTTCAGAACATGAATCACCTCACAAGGTGAAACTTGGAGATGACTACTAGTATCCAATAAAAGGTAGTGGGGAATCCTCCTATAAGCTAGACTCTAGAAAGTCTATGAAGATGCAAGATGTATTGTTTGTACCAAAACTAAAGAAGAACCTTCTCTCCATATCTACATTAGATGCAAAAGGCATGAGGGTTGCATTTATAGATGGCCAAGTTTTCATGTGGCCAATTGGAAAGACTATTAATGATGCAGTAGTGATTGGGGCACAAGAAGGAGGTCTATACAAATTGAAGGGCCATCTAGAACAAGATTTAGTCCATGACATAGTAGAGCCAAATGAGATTTGGCATAGAAGGCTTGCACATGTGCATTACAGAGCACTACCACTTGCAAGCAAAGTTGTTGAAGGTATTATAGAAATTCAAGCAAGACATGATGGATTCTCCAAAGGATGTGCGAAAGGAAAGAATGCAAAGAAGACATTTCCAAGTAGCGAGAGCAAGAAAAAAGGAATCTTGGAAATCATTCACTCTGATGTATGCGGTCTGATGCAATCAAGTTCATTAAGCAGGTATGTATACTATGTTTCTTTCATTGATGTATTTGTAACTTCGGAATGTATTCATCTATGTATCTTAGATATTGTAACCCCGGAATTTTTCTATTATGTATTTGAGTCATGTTGTCATACCCCGATGTTCTGATCGGGAGGATCAATAATGTAAATAAGTCATGTCAAGTCATTGTTAAAGTCCCCACAGTTTTGGGGCACTAGGGTTATTAGACACTCATAGAGATGTCGGCTCTAGTAAGTAATTGTTAAGTGATGCCGACATGATTGAGTGCACTTCAAGTGAACGAAAGAATATAAATAGAGAGTGAGACTCTCTATTTATGACACACATCATTAACTCACTCAAGTGTGGTGCATTAGTGAGGAAGGAAATACACTGGGACTAGACAAGAAGAAGACTACTGCTGTCGGGAGTGCATCTTACTGTTTTGGGGTT
>LPNX010973144.1:262275-363765 GCA_001517045.1 Pseudotsuga menziesii
AAATACTTACATAAGAAGAAGATGGTTATGGCAAAGAGGATCATTGCTGATTCTATCAAGGATCATCTCATACCACCGGTATCATCTCTTAAGACACCTAAAGCTATGTTTGATTCCCTAACCAAATTGTTTGAAGGGAAGAACATTAACAGGAAGATGACATTGAGAAACCAATTGAAGAATGTGAAGATCCAGAATGATGAGACTATTCAGTCTTACTTCACAAGGGTTTCTAAAATCAAAGAGCAATTAGAAGCTGTTGATGAAGAAGTGGAAAATGCAGAGATTGTGATGACTACTTTGAATGGCCTTCCTAGGTCATGGGATGCCTTCATCCAAGGAATCTGTGCTAGAAAGAAGTTAGTCAAGTTCAGAAGACTATGGGAAGAGTGCTCTTAAGAAGAATCTTGGATAGCAGCTCGAGAAGAAAATATGGGAAGTGAAGACCAAGCTCTCACGGTACACTCCAAGACTCACTCCAAGTCAACAAGAAAGAAAACTCACCACTTCAGAGGTAAGCACTCTCACAAAGATAATACTAGAAGAGATATGTCTAGGATCATATGCTATACTTATGATGAAGCAGGACACTTTGCAAAAGATTGTCCTAAGAATAAGAGCCACTCTCATAAGAAGAAGGGTAACAAAATAAGACATCATGCTCATGTTGCAGAGGATGATGAACCATCCAAGAAGAGATCCTGATATGAAAGTGAAGATTCTTCAAGCGAGGATGAATATGTTCTTATATCAGCTCTTATAGGTAACATTACTCATGGAAGTGATGATTGGCTTATAGAAATTGGGGCTTCCAAACATATGATGGGATTCAAGGAATCCTTTGTAAGACTATCAGAACATGAATCACCTCACAAGGTGAAACTAGGAGATGACTACCAATATCCAATAAAAGGTAGTGGGAAATCTTCATATAAGCTAGACTCTGGTAAGTCTCTAACAATGAAAGAAGTATTGTTTGTGCCAGGACTAAAGAAGAACCTTCTCTCCATATCAGCATTGGATGCAAAGGGAATGCGGGTTGCATTCATAGATGGTCAAGTCATCATGTGGCCAAAAGGAAAGCCTATCGATGATGCGGTAGTAATTGGAGAACAAGAAGGAGGATTATACAAATTGAAGGGCCATCCAGAACAAGCTTTGGTCCATGACACAGTAGAGCCAAGTGAACTTTGGCATAGAAGACTTGCACATGTGCATTACAGAGCACTACGTATTGCAAGCAAAGATGTCGAAGGTCTTCCAGAAATGCAAGCAAAACATGATGGAGTCTACAAAGGATGTGCGAAAGGAAAGAATACAAAGAAGACATTTCCAAGCAGTGAAAGCAAAGCAAAAGGAATCTTGGAAATCATCCACTCCGATGTATGTGGTCCTATTTCATCAAACTCTCTACGAAGGTATGCATATTATGTTTCTTTTATTGATGATTTTTCTAGGAAGACATGGGTTTACTTTATGAAGAACAAAGATGAAGTATTCAGCAAGTTTAAAGAATTCAAAGCCTTGATCGAAAACCATACTGAAAAGAAGATCAAGACCATTTGATCAGATAATGGTGGAGAATTCACTTCAAATGAATTCAAATAGCTATGCAAAGAATCAGGGATTAAGAGGGAGTTGTCCACTCCTTATAATCCACAACAGAATGGGGTTGCAGAACGGAAGAACATAATTATCATGGAAGCTGCACAAGCAATGCTTCATGATCAAGACCTTCCTATGCATCTTTGGGCAGAAGCTTCTAGAACAGTGGTGTATGTACAGAACCGTACTCCACATAGAGTACTCAAGAACAAGACTCCTGAAGAAGTCTTCTCCAGCAAGAAACCAGAAGTCAGCCATCTCAGAATATTCGGTTGTCCTGTGTACATCCACATTCCAAAAGAGAAGAGAACTAAATTAGATCCTTTAGGAAAGAATGGCATATTTGTGGGATACTCTAAAAGCTCGAAGGCTTACATAATATATTTCCCAGGATATAAGAAGATTGATATCAGCAGGGATGTGACATTTGATGACGACACAGCTTACAACAAATCCAGGAAGAGATCTGCTGAAGAACCCGAAGAAGCAGAAGCAACCAGAACTCATGATACGACCATGACTAAAGAAGATCAAGAATTTGAAGAACCACAAAGACCTGTAGATCCACATTTGGAGAAGAATCCTCATAAGAGGAAACCTTCTTGGGTACGAGAACTTATCTAAGGTGCAGAAAGATATGGGGCTCCAGAAGAGAATCACAGAGAAAGAAAGAGGACCAGATCCAATTCCGAGTATGTAGCTTTACTATGTGATTTCATTGATAAAGAACCTTCCATTTATGAAGAAGCAGCAGAACAGAAAGAATGGAAGGATTCTATGATCGAAGAATACCAGTCCATCATGAAGAATGATGTTTGGGATGTTGTCCCAGGACCAAAAGGGAAGTCAATTGTAACTTCCAAATGGATCTACAAGATCAAGCATGCTGTAGACAGTAGCATTGAAAAGTACAAGGCAAGATTTGTAGCTCGAGGTTTCTCTCAAAAAGAGGGAATAAACTATGAAGAAACCTTTGCACCTGTAGCCAGATACACTTCCATCAGATCAGTACTTGCTCTAGCTGCAGTGAGGAAATGGAAGATACACCATATGGATGTCAAGACTGCCTTCTTGAATGGTGTAGTGGAAGAGGAAGTGTATGTAGAACAGCCACTCAGTTTTGAGACACATGACAGAGAGTCTCATGTATGCAGATTGAAGAAATCCCTGTACGGTTTGAAACAGGCACCCAGGACATGGTACGGTAGAATTGATAGCTTTATATCCAGTTTGGGCTTTACCAAAAGTAAAGCAGATTCCAACCTTTACTACAAGGTTGAAGATGGCAACCCAATGATGCTCCTACTGTATGTAGATGATCTATTTGTGACAGGTACATATGGGTTGATTGTTGATATGAAGAGAAAGCTTGCTACCGAGTACGAGATGAAGGACTTGGGTATGATGCATTATTTTCTAGGTATGGAGGTATGGTAGAGTATGGATGGAATCTTCCTTGGACAAGGGAAGTATGCAGTAGAGATCCTAAAGAGGTTTGGGATGATGGACTGCAAGGCTATGGCCACACCTATGGCATCAAACCTAAAGCTATTGAATGATGCTTCTTCAGAGACGGTTGATGCTACGATGTATCATCAGATGATTGGGTCATTGATGTACCTGATAAACACGAGACCAGATATTTGCTTTGCTGTGAACACCTTGAGCCAGTTCTTGATAGATCCGAGGAGTGTTCACTTGACTGCTGCAAAGCATATTCTGAGGTACCTGAAGGGTACAATTGATTATGGGCTCAAGTATGATGCGAATCAGAAGATTAACCTGGAGGGTTATGTTGATTCAGATTAGGCAGGCAGTGCCATCGATAGGAAGAGTACTTCAGGATGTTACTTCAATATGGGATTAGGTGTGATCTCTTGGTTTAGCAGGAATCAATCCTATGTGGCACTGAGTACAGCTGAAGCAGAGTATGTCGTATCTTGTTCAGCTAGTTGTGAGGCAGTATGGCTGTGGAAGCTACTGTCTGATTTATTTGATCTCCAGATGGATGCTACTTGTATATATTGTGACAACTAGAGTTGCGTGAAGTTGTCAGAGAATCTAGTGTTTCATGAAAAGTTGAAGCACATTGAGATCAAGTATCACTATATTAGGGATATGGTGCAGAGAGGAGCAGTGAAGCTCCAGTATGTTGCAACGGAGGAATAGATAGCTGATGTTTTGATGAAGCCATCAGCTAGAGTGAAGTTTGAGTACTTCAGGGAGAATCTTGGTGTTCTCCAGATCGAGGTTTCCTCTGAGGGAAAGTGATGAGTCCCAAAGCCATTCTGACGAGCAGGTCAGATGTAAGGGCTGAGCCATTCATTCATGGTGAGAGGATTCAGTTCCTTCCATGTCAGATATGAGTGCTGAGATCCATAGCCATTCTGACGAGTAGGTCAGATATAAGGGTTCAGCCATTTTGTCATGGTGAGAGGATTCAGTTCCTTCCATGTCAGATATGAGTGCTGGCCATTCCGTTGAGTAGGATGGATGTAAGGGAAACTACCACTCTCCGGGAGAGTGGAGGCACCTAGTCCATTACCAGGTAGCTCAGTCTGGGACTGGGGGACATTCTGACGAGGGTGTAGGATTTAGTTCCTACCAGGTCAGATGTGAGTGCATGCCCTTGTGACGAGTAGGTCAGATGTAAGTGCAGAAATATTTCATCATTGTGAGCAGGATGTGTTCCCGCCTGGATGAGAGTCTTTCATCATTATGAGTAGGATGTGGTTTCGGCCTGGGTGGAAGAACAAAGTTCTTCCATCATTGTGAGCAGGATGTGGTTTTGGCCTAGATGAAAGTGAGGAAATATTCCATCATTGTGAGCAGGATGTGGTTCCATCCTGGGTGAAAAGAACAAAGTTCTTTCATCATTGTGAGCGGATGTGGTTCTGGCCTGGATGGAAGTGCAGAACTCTTTCATCATTGTGAGCAGGATGTGTTCCAGCCTGGATGGATGTGAGTACTGTGCCTTTCTGACGAGTAGGTCAGATGTAAGTGCAGAGCCATTTCACAGATGGTAGTAGATGTTCCTACCATGCTGGTGAATGTGAGTGCTGGGCCTTTCTGATGTGATTGTAGTTTACTACATGATCATATGTGAGTGTTGGGCGTGCCTTTCTGATGAGTAGGTCAGATGTAAGTGCTGGGCGAAGACCTACCTGATGGCTAGGCCTACAACCAACATGAAAGAAGGATGGCTCTGTAGAAATTCCTATGACAAGATAGAATACTCATGATGATGACCAACAGCAATGATCTAGATCGAGTTATGATCTAGATCCAGTTATGATGACTCCGAGATATCCAGATCGAGTGATGATCCAGATCCAGCAGTGATGATCTAGATCGAGAGATGATCTAGATCCAGATCTAGATTGAGTGATGATCCAGATCCAGTCCAGTAGAGTTGATCCAGATCGAGAGATGATCCAGATCCACTGATGATGTTCTATGATGATCGAGATATGATCTAGACTTGAAGGATGATGATGACTTGAAGATGATGATGAATTGAAGACTCAGAAGACCCAAGATGCAGATGACGAGATGATCCAGTTGATACAGAGAAGAATACCAGCGCTGAAAATTTTGTCGAAAGAATACCTTCCTAGTTAAGAGGGAGTGTTGATGTATTTGTAACTTCAGAATGTATTCATCTATGTATCTTAGATATTGTAACCCAATGTTTATTTCGGGATGTTTCTATTATGTATTTGAGTCATGTTGTCATACCCCGATGTTCTGATCGGGAGGATCAATAATGTAAATAAGTCATGTCAAGTCATTGTTAAAGTCCCCATAGTTTTGGGGCACTAGGGTTATTAGACACTCATAGAGATGTCGGCTCTAGTAAGTAATTGTTAAGTGAGGCCGACATGATTGAGTGCACTTCAAGTGAACAAAAGAATATAAATAGAGAGTGAGACTCTCTATTTATGACACACATCATTCACTCACTCAAGTGTGGTGCATTAGTGAGGAAGGAAATACACTGGGACTAGACAAGAAGAAGACTACTACTGTCGGGAGTGCATCTTACTGTTTTGGGGTTTTACATCTTGTGCTGATTCTATCTTTGAGGAAGTTGCGGGGTTTTCTCCATTTATGGTTTCCCCGATCAAAACCATTGTGTTCATTGTCTATTGTGTTTGATTGCTGTACTTTTTATTCTCTCAGTAAAGATCCTAACATAATGCTAGCTTAATGTTGAAAAACTAACATTTTTTTGGAAGACATGGATTTACTTCATGAAGAACAAAGATGAAGTATTCAGCAAGTTCAAGGAATTAAAAGCCTTGATCGAGCACCACACTGAAAAGAGTATCAAGACCTTTCGATTAGATAATGGTGGGGAATTCATATCAAATGAATTCAAAGAGTTGTGGAAAGAATCAGGGATTAAGAGGGGGTTGTCCACTCCATATAATCCACAATAGAATGGGATTGCAGAAAGGAATAATAGAACTATCATGGAAGCTGCAAGAGCAATGCTTCATGATCAAGATATTTCTATGCATCTATGGGTAGAATCTGCCAAAGAAACGGTGTATGTACAGAACCGAACTCCACACAGAGTGCTCTAGAACAAGACATCTGAAGAAGTCTTTTCCGACAAGAAACCATAAGTCAACCATCTCAGAATATTTGGCTATCCAGTGTACATACACATTCCAAAAGAGAAGAGGAAAAAATTAGATCCTTTAGGAAAGAAGGGTATATTTGCGGGATACTCTGAAACCTCGAAGGCTTATGGAATATACTTCCCAGGGTTCAAGAAGATTGACATCAGTAGGGATGTAACATTTGATGAAGACTCAGCTTACAACAAATCCAGAAAGAAACCTGTTGAAGTTCTTGAAGAATCGGAAGCACCCAGAATTCATGACACAACCATGAAGGAAGAAACTTAAGAAGAAGATCGATAATTTGAAGAACCTTAAGAACTTGTAGATCCACCTCAAGAGAAGAATCCTCATACGAGGAAACCTTCTTTGTACGAGAAGCTATCCAAGGTGCAGAAAGATATGGGGTTCTAGAAGAGAATCACAGAGAAAGAAAGAGGATCAGATCATGTTCTGGTTTATGTAGCCTTATTATGTGATTTCAATGATAAAGAACCTTCCAATTATGAAAAAGCGGTAGAATGGAAAGTATGGAAGGATGCTATGATTGAGGAGAATTAATCGATCATGAAGAATGATGTTTGGGATGTTGTCCCAAGACTAGAAGGGAAGTCTATTGTAACTTCCAAATGGATCTACAAGATCAAGCATGCTGCAGACGGTAGCATAGAAAAATACAAAGCAAGATTTGTTGCTCGTGGTTTCTCCCAAAAAGAAGGAATAGATTATGAAGAAACTTTTGCACCTATAGGAAGATACACTTCCATCAGATTAGTACTTGCTTTAGCTGCAGTAATGAAATGGAAGATACACCAGATGGATTTCAAGACTGCTTTCTTGAATGGTGTAATGGAAGAGGAAGTGTATGTGGAGCAGCCACTCGGTTTTGAGACACATGACAGGGAGTCTCATGTGTGTAGATTGAAGAAAGCCCTGTACAGTTTGAAACAGGAAGCCAGGACATGGTATGGAAGAATTGACAGATTTCTATCCAGTTTGGGCTTTACCAAGAGTAAAGCAGATTCCAACCTTTACTACAAGGTTGAGGATGGCAACCCAGTGATGCTCCTAATGTATGTAGATGATTTGTTTGTAACAGGTATGGATGGGTTGATTGCTGATACGAAGATGAAGCTTGATGCTGAGTTAAAGAATTGGGTATGATGCATTATTTCCTAGGCATGGAGGTGTGGCAGAATGCAGATGGAATTTCCATGGGACAAGGGAAATATATGGTAGAGATCCTGAAGAGATTCAGGATGATGGATTGCAAGGCCATGACCACACATATGGCATCAAACCTAAAGCTATTGAGTGATGCTTCATCAGAAGCGGTTCATGCCATGATGTATCATTAGATGATTGGGTCCTTGATGTACCTGATGAACACAAGACCTAATATTTGTTTTGCTGTGAACACCTTGAGCCAGTTTTTCACAGATCCGAGACATGTTCACTTGGTTGCTGTAAAGCATATTCTGAGGTACTTGAGGGGTACAGTTGATTATGGGCTCAAGTATGAGGCGAGTTAGAAGATTAACCTAGATGATTATGTTGATTCATATTGGGCAGGTAGTGCCATCGATAGGAAGAGCACTTCAGGGTGCTACTGCTGTATGGGATCAGGTGTGATCTCTTGCTTTAGCAGGAAGAAATCCTGCGTGGAACTGAGTACAGCTAAAGAAGAGTATGTTGCAGCTTGTTTAGCTAGTTGTGAGGTAGTATGGATGAGGAAGCTATTGTCTGATTTATTTGATCTCCAGTCAGATGTTACTTGTATATATTGTGACAACCAAAGTTGCGTGAAGTTGTCGGAGAACCCAGTGTTCCATGACAAGTCGAAGCATATCGAGATCAAGTATCACTATATCAGGGATATGGTACAAAGAGGAGTAGTGAAGCTCTAGTATGTTGCAATAGATGAACATATAGTTGATGTGTTGATGAAGCCATTAGCCAGAGTGAAGTTTGAGTACTTCAGGGAGAAGCTTGGTGTTCTCCAGATTGAGATTTCCCCCAAAGGGAAGTGATGAGTCTATGAGCCATTCTGACATGGTGATAGAATTGGTTCCTTCCATGGTCAGATGTAAGGGCTGATCCATTCTTTCATGGTGAGAGGATTGGTTCCTTCCATGTCAGATATGAGTGCTGTCCATTTTGATGTGACTATAGGATTGGTTCCTACATGATCAGATATAAGGGCTATTGCCATTCTTTGAATATAGGTACCTGGTCAGTTACCAGGAAAAATCAGTCTAGGACTGAGGGCCATTCTAATATGACTGTGAAATGTGTTCTCACATGATCAGATATGAGTGCATGGCCATTATGATGTGATTGAGGGATGTGTTCCCACTTTATCAGATATAAGGGCTATTTCCATTCTGTCATGGTGAGAGGATTAGTTCCTTCCATGTCAGATGTGAGTGCTGAGCCATTCTAATGTGACTATAGGATTGGTTCCTACATGATCAGATATAAGGGCTATTTCCATTCTCTGAATGGAGGCACCTGGTCAGTTACCAGGAACCCTCAGTCTAGGACTGAGTTCCTTTCTGATGAGTCAAGGTCAGCTGTAAGTGCTGTTCCTTTCCACAGATGATAGTAGTTGTGTACTGTCATGCTGGTGGATGTGAGGGTTGTTCCTTTCCAGAAATGATAGTAGTTTTGTAATGTCATGCTGGTGGATGTGAGTGCTGTGCCTTTTTGACGAGTCAAGGTTATATTTGAGTGTTGTTCCTTTTTGATAAGTCAAGGCTAGATGTGAGTGTTGTGCCTTTCTAACAAGTCAAGGTCAAATGTGAGTGCCAATCCTTTTCACAGATGATAGTAGTTGAGTACTATCATGCTGGTGAATGTAAGGACTATGCCTTTCTGACATGATGTTGGATGTGTTCCTCTCATGGTCAGATGTGAGTGCTGGCCATTTTGACTTATGGTCAGATATAAGGGCTAAAGAAGACCTACAAGGAGGCTAGGACTACAACCATCATGAAAAAAGGCTGGCTCTATATAGCTTCTTGTGACGAGAAGAATCATGAGATAGCACCAATGATTATGACCCAGTGATGATCTAGATCGAGTGATGATTCAGATCCAGTTATGATGTCTCTGAGATGATCCAGATTGAGTGATGATCCAGATCCAGTAGTGATGATCCAGATCAAGTGACGATCCGGATCCAGTGATGATGATCTAGATCGAGTGATGATGATCCAGATCGAGCGATGATCTAGATCCAAGATGAAGATGACTTGAAGATGTAGATGACGAGATGATCCAAAGAAGAAGACCAGTGATGGAAAATTGTGTCGAGGGAATACCTTCCTAGTTAAGAGGGAGTGTTGATTTATATGTAACTTCAGAATGTATTCACTTGTATATTTCATGTATTGTACCCTGATGTTTATTCTGGGAAGTATCTGTAATGTAATTGAGTCATGTCATGCCCTGATGTTCCTATCGGGAGGTTCCATAATGTAAACAAGTCATGTCAAGTCATTGTGGGTAACCCTCCTATTGATCAAGGGTTAAAGTCCCCGCAGTTCTGGGGCACTAGGGTTATTAGACTCTCTTAGAGAAGTCGTCCCTAGTAGGGTTTTTTCAAGTTGAGAATTAGTATAAATAGAGATTTGGATTCTCTATTTAATACACACTCACTCATACTCAGCCGTAGTGCATAGTTGAGGAAGAAAAAGAAACTGGGGATAGGAAGAAAGAGGCTATTGCTATTGGAAGATCATCTTACTGTTTTGGGGTTTTACTTTTGGTGCTGATTCTATCTCTGAGGAAGTTGCAGGGTTTTCTCCATTTATGGTTTCCTCGAGGAAAAACATTGTGTTCATTATATCTTGTGTTTGATTGTTGTACTTGTTATTCTCTCAGTTAAAGATCCTAACATAATGCTAGCTTGAATGATAAAATTCTAACAGTTGAAGCATGCATAAGCATATTACACCAAGCAATGAAGGGGAATGATGTTGTAGCTAGAATATACAAGTCCAAACAACAAGAAAAATGGAAGCCAAAACCGAATACTTCTGATAAAGGTATGTCTCTACAAATCATTTCTTTTTATTTGGTTTTCACTTAGTGATTCTTTTTATGTTCTTTTCTATTTGTCTATAATATGCTACACTTGTTATATTTTCATTCAAATATAACAAGTGCAGCATATTATATGGAATATAATATGCTGCACTTGTTATATTTTCAACTTTTGTTCTTTTGTTATATGGAATACAACTAGGCCAGGGTCAGATGGAAGAAGATAAAGAGCAGCTTCAACTTCCAGGTGATCCACATTCTGAACCTGCCCTTGATATCAAACAACCTGAGCCAATTCAAGATGTAAAAGCTTTAAAGCCAATTATGATTTCCAGTAATGATAAGAAATATCAAGTAATGACTCAACCGTCAAATTATGCGGGCTCAATGAACCACTTAAATTCTCTTCCAAAAAAGAATAAACAGAGCTCTGTCAAGAGAAAGAGCTTAAATGATGTAGGTCAATAGTCTCTAGAAAAGGTTCAAGCAGGAACAAGGATATTACACCAAGTAATGAAGGGGAATGATGTTGTAGCAGGAATACACTAGTCCAAACAACAAGGAAAATGGAAGCCAAAACCAAATACTTCTAATAAAGGTATGTCTCTACAAATCCTTTCTTTTGATTTGGTTTTCACTTAGTGATTCTTTTTATGTGCTTTGCCATTTGTTTATAATATGTTGCAATTGTTATATTTTCATTCAAATATAACAAGCACAACATAATATATGGAATATAATATGTTTCACTTGTTATATTTTTATTCAAATTTTTTTCTTTTGTTATATGGAATACAACTAGGATAGGGTCAGATGGAAGCAAATAAAGAGCACCTTCAACTTCCACAAGCTCCTCATTTTCAACTTGCCCTTGATATCAAACAACCTGAGCCAATTCAAGATGTAAAATCTCTGAAGCCAATTACGATTTCCAGTAACGGTAAGAAAGATCAAGTAATGACCCGAACGCCAAATTTTGCGGGCTCAATGAACTACTCAAATTCTCTTCTAAAAAGGAGTAAGTAGAGCTATGTCAAGAGCAAGAGGTTAAATGATGTAGGTCAACAGTATCTAGAAAAGGTTCAATCATGCACAAGAATATTACACCAAGAAATGAAGGGGAATGATGTTGTACCAAGAATACACAAGTCCAAACAACAAAAAAGATGGAAGCCAAAACCAAATACTTCTGATAAAGGTATGTCTCTGCAAATCCTTTCTTTTGATTTTGTTTTAACTTAGTGATTCTTTTTATGTGCTTTTCTATTTGTCTCTAATATGCTGCACTTGTTATATTTTCATTCAAATAGTACAAGTTCAACATATTATATGGAATATAATATGCCGTCCTTGTTATATTTTCATTCAACTTGTGTTCTTTTGTTATATGGAATACAACCAAGCCAGGGTCAGATGGAAGCAAATAGAGAGTAGCTTCAACATTCTGGAGCTCCTCATTGTGAACTTGCCCTTGATATCAAACAACATGAGTCAATTCAAGATGTAAAATCTCTTAATTCAATTATGATTTTCAGTAACGGTAAGAAAGATCAAGTAATGACCTGACCGTCAAATTCTGGGGGCTCAATGAACCACTAAAATTCTCTTCCTAAAAAGAGTAAACAGAGCTCTGTCAAGAGAAAGAGATTAAAGGATGTAGTTCAACGGTATCTAGAAAAGGTTCAAGTAGGTACAAGCATATTACACCAAGAAATGAATGGGAATGATGTTGTAGCAAGAATACATAAGTTCAAATAGTAAGAAAAATGGAAGCCAAAACCAAATACTTATGATAAAGGTATGTCTCTACAAATCCTTTATTTTGATTTGGTTTTTACTTAGTGATTCTTTTTATGTGCTTTTCTATTTGTTTATAATATGTTGGACTTGTTATATTTTCTTTCAACTTTTGTTCTTTTGTTATATGGAATATAACCAGGCTAGGGTCAGATGGAAGCAAATAAAGAGAAGCTTCAACTTCTAGGAGCTCCTCATTCTGAACATGCCCTTGATATCAAACAACCTAATCCAATTCAATATGTAAAAGCTCTGAAGCCTATTATGAATTCCAGTAACGGTAAGAAATATCAAGTAATGACCCGATTGCCAAATTCTGCGGGCTCAATGAGCCACTCAAATTCTTTTTCAAAAAAGAGTAAACAGAGGTCTGTCAAGAGCAAGGGATTAAATGATGTAGGTCAACAGTCTCTAGAAAAGGTTCAAGCAGGAACAAGCATATTACACCAAGTAATGAAGGGGAATGATGTTGTAGTGGGAATACACAAGTCCAAACAATAAGAAAAATGGAAGCCAAAACCGAATACTTTTGATAAAGGTATGTCTATACAAATCCTTTCTTTTGATTTGGTTTTCACTTAGTGATTATTTTTATGTGCTTTGCTATTTGTCTATAATATGTTGCACTTGTTATATTTTCATTCAAATTTTTGTTCTTTTATGTGTGCTGCATTTCCATCAAGAGCATAAATCATTGTGCCTAAAACTTAAAAAAAATTCACAATGATGTCTTCCTCCTTTGTGTTAGAGGGTGATGCAGTGCAAGAATGAAAGTGAGCTAGAGGTACATAAGACTCTTAAGAAGGTCAAGGCCAGAGCAGCAGTTGATGGCTCTAATGATGAATTGTCAACACTTTCCAGAGAATCAAGCAAATATGATAACATTCATGGACCACCGATGCATGGTGTGAGACCTATTGAATCTAATGGTGTTACAGGAAGGGATCCTGATGGAGAAGTTGCTACAAGTCCTATTAGAAGAGACCATGGGAAAGCTATAGGAAGTTCTGTTGATCTCAGTTTTATCACTATTTTGGGCTGTTAATTTACTCTTTTGGCATCTATTTTGTCATATTTTTGACATGTTTCATGTCATTCAACTTATCATTTAGCCCCAAGTACAAACGCATTTGGAATTTATGTAAGATTTAGTTTATTTCTGTTATTTCATGATTTTATTAAGCAATTATGTGATATTTGGAAACATGTCTAATACATGGATTTGTTTTATAGAAAATAGTCTTCAAACAAGTCTCCATGTCGACACACACTCATACTAAATATACGCAGATCATATCCAGCTCGCCATCCAACCCCTCAATCGATTTGCGTGCTGTTAATTAGCATATTCCCAAATGATTAAAGCACGTAACAGTTTTTAGTTGCCCTGTTGTCCACACGTTCTATTGTTATGATGTCCCTTTCTCTAGAAGGCCCATTGTCCTGCTGTCTCCACGCGACACCATGATGCATGCCCATGTCGACACATATTCATTCGGCCATAGCCCACACGAGGAGAACCGACGCACAAAAGATCAGGAAGGTGGCTCTGCGTTGTTGCCAAACGTCATATAATTGTTTAATTATCAAGTAAAGTTGACTATTTTTGGAGTGGTCGACAACTGAAAGGGTCAAACTATTCATCTATGTAAAACTTATATAAACGTGTCTCCAAGAGAGAGCTGGGCTAGTTAGGGAGTTGGTTGATCAGTCATTATAGAAGAAGCTCTATAAATTTTGTTTCAAATTTATTATAAAGTTATATTTTCAGCTGCACATACATTTTTCTACTGCCGTGAGTGGTTTATTAGTCAAAGTAAAACCATGAATGCTAACAATGCCCCTCAACTACCAGTGGTCTCCCATTCCAATGTGTTTTTTTTACTTCCTTTCTTGCAACTAAGTAGTTTATATTTCCATCTGTGTGTGTGTAGTTCACTTCTATTATAAAGTTATACTGTTTATTTCCTTATCTTTTGTAATATGTGTTTGCTATAAGTTATATGATTTATATTGTGCTGATTAAAATAGTTCTCATTCTCTAGAATAATAAGTGGTTGGATGTGCAGTAGTTGTTTTCAGTTTCCTTTTCAGCATCGTTTCTTAATTGCAGTTAGATAGAAGTTGATTAATTTAATATCTTAGGTTCAACACATAGCTAGTTTCAATTCTGTTGGTTTATGTTTAGTTGTAGGTTAGTTTCAGTTATTTTCCATTTGACTTCTTGAATAATAGGAAATAATCTCCAATTTAAGTAGTGTAAGTTACTCTTATTCTTCTATTCTTTTAATTGTTAAAATAATCTTAGTCACTCTTTCCTTTACCTTGTAATATCATATGCACAAGTCAGCTGATATTAAGATCATTTAGGTCATCTGTCTCGCAATTTTCATTGTTTTTTCCCATTCAGACAATCATCGGGACTGTCTGTCCAGACTGTCATTCGGACTGTCTGTCCAAACTGTAGTCTAGAACTTCGTTTAGCGTTCAGTAGTTTCTATTCTATTTCATTCTTGTTTCCAGTGAAATCTTCTTATTTTTTAAAATATATTACTTTATGCAATTGAACAGTAACTATCTATGTCTCGTTATGACCTTACTTTAGATGATATAAAATATCTATCAAGTCCTATAATTATTTTCATCCTTTTTCACCCTTATCTTAGGTTGCTTTTAGATTGTACATCTTCTGTCTCTGATTTCTTCATTTTGCCTATGTTGTAGGATTTGTCAATTGTAGCCTTAGTGAGTTGCCTCAATCTTATGTAATTTAATTTAGGGTTTAAGTTACTAATATTATTGTTTAAAAAGCATTAAAACCTTTAGCATAGGACTTGTCTTTCTTATTTTATAGTTACTGAATATCTCCAGAAAATAGATTTAGATTTAGCAAAAAAAATATCTTTATTAAGTTTTCTACTTGTTTCTTTATTAAGTTTTCTACTTGCTTTTATTAAGTTGTCTAATTGCTTCTCAATTATAGTTGTTTCATGTGAGAATAGTATACCCTTAATTCCAAATAGTCCATTAAAAGAATCCCGTTTCTTAGTTAGTAGATTGATTATTAATAAAATATTTTTAGAGTCATTTGCTTATGGAATAAATAAAAAATGTTTTCTATTACTTGTAATTGGACACTAATTCGTTTACATTTATTTGTAGAGGTTAAATTAGATCTAATATCATTCAGTTTATTTATTTCTTTCAAAATCCATTTTGATACACTTCCTCCTCTAGTATTGATAACAATGAATGCATATCCTCAGAACAATCAAGGAGAGCAGAACTAGATAAATTGGTTCAATCATTGTATATTTGTCAAACTGCATGTATAGTTTAGTTATTGGGTTTCTTAGATAAAATAAATAGTTATAATATTATATCAAATAACATAATGTTTTGTATTCATATAGTAAGAGTCTGAATCTGTTTTAAACCTTTCTAATTCACAGATTAAGAAGCAGAATAATTCATTAATAGAGTACAATGTAAAAGAGTAGTTTACTTTCTTAGAATAGTGTTATTTATAAATACATAGTTTATGGTTGATAGAGTAGATTAGTATAGCTCAATACTACTCTAATCTAGTAGACATATCCTAGCCTATTTACCTTAGTAGTTGAATTTTTAGAGTTTGACTCGGTTTTTCATTTTTAAAGATATTTTGATCTTTTCTTTGTTAAAATATTTCCATGACACCTTAGGAACTCTTCTACCTTCGCATATATTTTGTATCAAATCTAATATTACAAACCTAGGTCGATATTTAAATATTTGGTGAATTAATTAAGACAATAAAACACCCAAAATTTTTGGCGCCGTTGCTGGGGAGTTGTTTTGTAAGGTAGAATAAGTAGAATTCGCTTATGCAGTTTAGCAATAGGATGGTTGAAGGGGAGCGGTAAGATGAGAAGTAAGAACCTGCACATCTGTTATAAGAGGCGCCCCCAAATCCAGTAGTAATAGTAGTATTGTAGGTTTTCTTTTTAGTTTATCTTTTCATGAACAAACCTAGAGATTCGAAGAGTAGATACATTAGAACTAGTTCCCAAAACCTTGTTAAAATTCATACTAACCTTTACGGGGGATGAAATACCAAACCACTGAATCGGTAGAAAGGTATCAAAGAACACACGTAGGAAGTAGTTCTACTTGGAAACCTAAAGAATTTATAGGAGAAACCATAGAAGGTGAAGAAATCTTACCGAGAGGTCCTAAGGACCCCATTTATGAAGAAGTTCAAGAGGGTCAACCATTGGAAATCCTCAACCCTCCACTAGTGCAGAAATCGAATGATACAACTTTCTCGCTAGTATGCGATCCTAAATTTATTAATTTCATTGATCTTGCTCAGGTACAAGCTCTCTTTGGTAGCTCAACAAATTCAGTTATTTCGTAGATTGAAACTTCCACAGTATTACCTACCATCCCTATAGAACCGAATAAAAACATAGTTGTTCAAAGGAAGATCTCCCCTGAAAAAGGACGTTGGGATGCCCCATTATTACCTCGGAAGGAGCCTCCAAGGTACACACTCTTTAAGAATCAAACCTACATAAAGAGATGAGGAGAGAATGAAGATCACGATGATGTTAGAAATGATCAAGGAGAAGGAGAGAATCGAACCAAGACTACCTTCGGGTTTCCTATTTTAGACACTGCATAGGATGTAAACATGAAGCACATCCCTTGTTGATGTAATTGTAACTTTGGAATGTATTCACTTGTCTTTCGTATGTATTGTAACCCGATGTTTATTCCAGGATGTATTTGTAATGTACTTCAGTCATGTCATGCCTTGAGGTTCCTATCGGGAGTTTCTATAATGTAAACAAGTCATGTCAAGTCAAGGTGGGTAACCCTCCTATTGTCTAAGGGTTAAAGTCCCTGCAGTTTTGGGGCACTAGGGTTACTAGACTCACCTAGTGAATTTGACCCTAGTTGGGTTTAGTCAAGTTAGGAATTAGTATAAATAGAGAGTTATCCTCTCTTTTTATCACACACTCACTCACACTCAGTTGTAGTGCATAGATGAGGAAGAGAAAGACACTGGGGCAAGGAAGAAAGAGGTTACTACTGTCGGGAGATCATCTTACTGTTTTTGGGTTTCACTTTTGGTGTTGATTCTATCTCTGAGGAAGTTGCGGGGTTTTCTCCATTTATGGTTTCCCCAAGGAAAAACACTATTTTCATTTTCTCTTGTGTTTGATTGTTTTTCTTGTTGTTATCTCAGTTAAAGATCCTAATGTTATGCGAGCTTAATGTTAAAAATATAACATGGAATCAGAGCTAACCTGAGAAGAAGACACTGTGCAGCTACGGGAACTAGGGATTCCTACTTTGTGGATCTCTCTCCATATATTTTCAGAAAAATTAGGGTGGAATAACTCTCCTCGCTAGGGCGCATCTTTCTGTCGAAGTAGAATCCAATTCTGAGGTTTTTCAGTTTTGGACTGGACACTACTGCTGGAAATTAGGGCTTTTCACAAAAGTGTAATTTTTTAGTGAGACCAGGATTGGATTGATCTCCTCCCCAAAATCAAAGTTAGGGATCAAATTCAAAGCATTTGGTTGGACAGAACTCAGGAAAAGCAAAACCCTAATCTGCTCCTGAACCAGCACTGCAAAATTTCAGCTCTAAATCCATATCCGACATCTTGGCCTGGAAAGATCTAAATATTTTGTATTTCCATTTGAGATTCTCAGTTTAGATGTCTTATCATACCAAGATTGATGAAAATCTTGAGGGAGCTGATAAATTCCGATCCTGGAAGAAAATGAGTTGGACTCCTATATCAATGAGGAAGTTCCAGTTCCAGAGGGAGATGAGGCCAAGGCCTTACATAAGAATAAGTTGTTTATGGAAAAGAAGATCATTTCTAGTTCTATCAAGGATCACCTCATACCATAGGAGTTCTCCCTCAAGACACCTAAAGCTATGTTTGATTCCCTAACCAAACTCCTTGAAGGGAAGAACATCAATTGGAAGATGACTCTAAGGAACTAGTTGAAGAATGTAAAGATCCAGAATGAGGAAACCATCCATTCATACTTCATAAGGGTATCCCATATCAAAGAATAGATGGAAGCAGTAGATGAAGAAGTGGAGAATGCAGAAATTGTGATGACAACCTTGAATGGTCTCCCTAGGTCATGGGATTCTTTCATCCAAGGAATCTGTGCTAGGAAGAAGTTAGTCAAGTTCAGTAGACTGTGGGAAGAATGTTCACAAGAAGAAGCTCAGATAGCAGATTGAGAAGAAAAGATGGTAAGTGAAGATCAATCTCTCATAGTACACTCCAAGAAAGGAAGAAGGGAAAATCATCATCACCAAGGTAAGCATTCTCATCCAAAAAATAATCCTATAAGAAGGGATCCATCCAAACTCAGATGTTATACATGCGATGAAATATGATGCTTTTCTAGAAATTGTCCCATGAATAAGAATGTATCCAAGAAGAAGAAGAAATCCAAAAGAAGACATCATTCTCACACTACTGAGGATGATGATCCTCCCAGGAAGAGAGTAAAAAAAGAAAGTGAAGACTCTTCAAGTGAATATGAATATGTTTTGATCTCTACTCCCATGGGAACTGTCACTCATGAAATCAAAAGATTGGCTTATTGACAGTGGGGCTTCCAAACACATAACAGGTTTCAAAGAATCCTTTGAGAAACTATCCGAACATAATTCACCCCATAAGGTGAAACTTGGGGATGACTACCAATATCCCATAAAAGGTAGTGGTGAATCCTCTTACAAGCTAGACTCTGGAAAGTCTATGAAGATGAAGGATGTCTTGATTGTACTAGGACTAAAGAAGAATCTTCTATCCATATCGAAAACTAGATGCAAAAGGCACGAGGGTTGCATTTGTAGATGCCCAAGTCCTCATGTGGTCAAGAGGAATGACTATTGATGATGCAATAGTGATTGGAGAACAAGAAGGAGGTTTATACAAATTGAAGGGCCATCCAGAACAAGCTTTGGTCCATGACATATTAGAGCCAAATGAACTTTGGCACAGAAGGCTTGCACATGTGCATTACAAAGCACTACCACTTGAAAGCAAAGTTGTTGAAGGTCTTCCAGAAATTCAAGCAAAACATGAAGGGGTCTGCAAAGGATGTGCGAAAGGAAAGAATACAAAGAATACATTTCCAAGTAGCGAGAGCAAGGAAAAAGGAATCTTGGAAATAATCCACTCCGATGTATGTGGACCAATTTCATCAAGTTCACTAAGTGGGTATGTATACTATGTTTCTTTCATTGATGAATTTTCTAGGAAGACATGGATTTACTTCATGAAGAATAAAGATGAAATATTCAGCAAGTTCAAGGAATTCAAAGCCTTGATCAAAAACCACATAGAAATGAAGATCAAGACCTTTCGATCAAATAATGGTGGAGAATTCACATCAAATGAATTCAAAGACTTATGCAAAGAATTAGGGATTAAGAGGGATTTAACCACTCCATATAATCCACAACCAAATGGGGTTGCAGAAAGGAAGAATAGAACTATCATGGAAGCTGCAAGAGCAATGCTTCATGACCAGGATCTTCCCATGCATCTATGGGCAGAAGCTGCCAGAACAACGATGTATGCATAGAACTGTACTCCACACAGAGTACTTGAGAACAAGACATGTGAAGAAGTATTTTCCAGTAAGAAACCAGAAGTCAGCTATCTCAAAATATTCAGTTGTCTAGTGTACATACTCATTCCAAAAGAGAAGAGAATGAAACTAGATCCTTCAGGAAAGAAGGGTATATTTGTGGGATACTCTGAAAGCTCGAAGGCTTACAGAATATACTTCCCAAGATTCAAGAAGATCGACATCAGCAAAGATGTGACATTTGATGAAGACACAGTTTAAAACAAATTTAGAAATAGACCTACTAAAGATCCTGAAGAAGCAGAAGCACCCAAAATTCATGATAAACCATGAACGAAGAAATTCAAGAAGAAGATCGAGAATTTGAAGAACCACAAAGACCTGTAGATCCACCTCAGGAGAAGAATCCTCACAAGAGGAAACCTGCTTGGGTACAATAAATTATCGCAGGTGCGGAAAGATATGGGGCTCGAGAAGAGAATCACAGAGAAAGAAAGAGAACTAGATCCTGCTCCGGATATGTAGCTTTACTATGTGACTTTATCAATGAATAACCTTCCAATTATGGAGAAGCGACAGAACAGAAAGAATGGAAGGATGCTATGATTGAAGAGTATCAATCGATCATGAAGAATGATGTTTGGGATGTTGTCCCAAGACCAGAAGAGAATTCGGTTGTAACTTCCAAATGGATATACAAGATCAAGCATGCTGCAGATGGTAGCATAGAGAAATATAAGGCAAGATTCGTGGCTCGAGGTTTCTCCTAGAAAGAAGGAATAGACTATGAAGAAACCTTTGCACCTATAGCCAGATACGCTTCCATCAGATCAGTACTTGCTCTGGCTGCAGTGATGAAATGGAAGATACACCAAATGGATGTCAAGACTAATTTCTTGAATGGTGTAGTGGAAGAGGAAGTGTATGTAGAGCAATGAATCGGTTTTGAGACACATGATAGGGAGTCTCATGTGTGTAGATTGAAGAAATCCCTGTACAGTTTGAAATAGGCACCCAAGACATGGTATGAACGAATTGTATTAATTCTTGCACATGATCTAGGAACTAAGAATCAATCTCATGAAAGAATAATCAACAAATACTCGTGAAATGGTGTTAATCAGAACCGAAATTGGTTTCCTTTCTGTATATTTAATAAACAATGAAATGGTTACAATACCAATGTTAAGCAATAGCTTAACTCCATGAAGAATTCGAATACCTAAGGAGACAATTCAAATTTAGTGAGTGAGTCTAGCTTAACTGACTCTCAACCATTGGTTCACACTCAGTTAACCACTTGACCAAAACCCTAATTGACTCACTAAACCCTAACTGAAGTCGAAGTGCAATAAATGACTGAATCTCAATTGAAGGAGATCAAACACATGTCATAGCAAGCCAACCATCAAGTGCTAGTGCTCCATGACTTCAATGAACCCTGATGAGGTTAACTGAAGCTAAACTGACCATCAAAATTTGGTGGAGGTGCCTTGTTGACTCCATATCATTAATAATAATAAATAATCATTAAATAATATATTTAATGACAGGAGGCACCTTAACTGATTGGTTGAACTGATTGTAACGACCAGTTAGCAATTAGGTGCATTAATGTCACTTAGATCACCCTCGGAGTGCTCCAGTTAGCCTCCTTGACTGTAGGTAGGTGTGGGTGTGACTGGATGATGGCAATTAATGCTCCACTGATGTCAATTAATGTCAATTATACTTACGATAGTGGTTTAACTAGGCCAATTTGACCAAAAAAGTGTGTATGATGGTAAATGTCTCCAACAAATTGACAGCTTTCTATCCAGTTTGGGCTTTACCAAAAGTAAAGTAGATCCCAACCTTTACTACAAGGTTGAAGATGGCAACCCAGTGACAATCCCACTATATGTAGATGATCTGTTTGTAATAGGTATGGATGGGTTGATTTCTGATACGAAGAGAAAGCTTGTTGCCGAGTTTGAAATCAAGGATTTGAGTATGATGCATTATTTTCTAGGCATGGAGGTGTAGAAGAATGTGGATGGAATCTCCCTCGGACAAGGGAAGTATGTAGTAGAGATCCTAAATAGGTTTGGGATGATGGAATGCAAGGCCATGACCACAAATATGGCATCGAACCTGAAGCTACTGAGTGATGCTTCATCAGAGATGGTTGATGCTATGATGTATCGTCAGATGATTGGGTCCTTTATGTATTTGATGAACACGAGACCGGACATTTGCTTTGCTATGAACACCTTGAGCCAGTTCTTGAAAGAGTCGAGGCATGTTCACTTGATTGTTGCAAAGCATATTCTGAGGTACCTGAGGGGTACAATTGATTATGGGCCCAAGTATGAGGTGAATCAGAAGATTAACCTGGAGTGTTATGTTGATTTAGATTGGGCAGGCAGTTCCATCGATAGGAAGAGCACTTCGGGGTGTTGCTTCAGTATGGGATCAGGTGTGATCTCTTCATTTAGTTGGAAGTAATCCTATGTGGCACTCAATACAACTGAAGCAGAGTATGTCACCGCTTGTTTAGCTAGTTGTGAGGAAGTATGGATGTGGAAGCTACTGTCTGATTTATTTGATCTCCAGATGGATGCTACTTGTATACATTGTGACAACCAGAGTTGCATGAAGTTGTCAAAGAATCTAGTGTTCCATGACAAGTCGAAGCATATCGAGATCAAGTATCACTATATTAGGTATATGGTGCAGAGGGGAGTAGTGAAGCTCCAGTATGTTGCGACGAAGGAACAGATAGCTAATGTGTTGACAAAGCCATTGGCTAGGGTGAATGTAGATTACTTCAGGGAGAAGCTTGGTGTTCTCCAAATTGAGGTTTCCTCCAAGGGGAAATGATGAGACCCAGAGCCATTCTGACATGGTGAGAGGATTGGTTCCTTCCATGGTTAGATGTAAGGGCTAAGCCATTTTGTCATGGTGAGAGGATTGGTTCCTTCCATGTTAGATGTGAGTGCTGATCCATTCTGATGTGACTTTAGGATTGGTTCCTACATGATCAAAAGTAAGTGCTCAATGCCATTCTTAGAATGGAGGCACCTAGTCAGTTACCAGGTAGCTCAGTCTGGGACTGGGGGCCATTTTTATATGACTATAGGATTCGTTCCTACATGATCAGATGTGAGTGCAAGCCCTTCTGACATTCATTGTTAGATGTAATTGAAGAGCCCTTTCGGCATGAAGGATTGGTTCCTTGTATGGTTGAGTATAAGTGCTAAGCCCTTATGACATTGGTTGTCAGATGTAAGTGCACAGCCTTTCGGCATGGAGGATTGGTTCCTCTCATGACCGAGTGTAAGTGCTGTGCCTTTCCTACATTGGTTGACGGATGTGAGTATTGGGCCTTTCTGATAGGGTTGTGGGAGGTGTTCCCACATGGTCAGATGTGAGTGTTGGGAATGCCTTTCTGATATGATTATAGGATTGGTTCCTACATGATCATATATAAGTGCTGGATGGGCCATTATGACTTAGGGTCAGATATAAGTGCTGGAAGAAGACCTACATGGAGGCTAGGCCTACAACTAGCATGAAAAAGGGATGGCTCTGTAGAACTTCCTGTGACAAGAAGAATCATGAGATAGCACCCGTGAAGATCTAGTGATGATGATCCAGATCGAGGGATGATCTAGATTGAGGGATGATCTAGATCCAAAGATGATGCTCCAGAGATGATCCAGATCGAGGGATGATCCAGATCTAGTGATGATGATCCAGATCGAGTGATGATCCAAATCCAGGTGAAGATGACTTGAAGATGAAGGTGAATTGAAGATAGAGATGACTTGAAGGTGAAGATGACGAGGAATCAATGATGATCTATATGATACAGAGAAGAAGACTTGTGCTAATAAATTGTGTCGAGAGAATACCTTCCTAGTTAAGAGGGAGTGTTGATGTAATTGTAACTTCAGAATGTATTCACTTGTATTTCTTATGTATTGTAACCCGATGTTTATTCCGGGATGTATTTGTAATGCACTTGAGTCATGTCATGCCCCTAGGATTCTATCAGGAGTTTCTATAATGTAAACAAGTCATGTCAAGTCAAGGTGGGTAACCGTCCTATTGTCTAAGGGTTAAAGTCCCCACAGTTCCAGGGCACTAGGGTTATTAGACTCACCTAGTGTAGTCGGCCCTAGTTGGGTTTAGTCAAGTGGGGAATTAGTATAAATAGAGAGCTAGCCTCTCTATTTATCACACACTCACTCACACTCAGTTGTATCACATAGCTGAGGAAGAGAAAGACACTGGGGCAAGGAAGAAAGAGGTTACTGCTGTCGGGAGATCATCTTACTGTTTTTTGGTTTCACTTTTGGTGTTGATTCTATCTCTAAGGAAGTTGCAGGGTTTTTTGCATTTATGGTTTCCCTGAGGAAAAACACTGTGTTCATTGTCTCTTGTGTTTAATTGTTGTGCTTATTGTTCTCTTAGATAAAGCTCCTAATGTTATGCTAGCTTAATGTTAAAAATTTAACATCCCTCCTTCCTCCTTACCTACTTTCTATGGGAAGAGTAATGAATACCTAGACACATTTTTGTTCGAGTTTGACATCCTTTGTAGAAGTTATAACTATCTACAAGATGCTCACAAATAAAAAAAATTCCGTGCTACACTAAAAGACTCTGCATTAAGATGGTTCATGGGATTATGAGAATATAGTATCAAGACATGAGAAGATATGAAAACTACATTCTTGTGAAAATATCAAGAGTACTGCAAACCAAGAGACTCTCGAAATGATATTTTTAAGATACAACAACTCAAATACGAGCTATTGGAAGACTATATCGAGAGGTTTATTTATACATTACATAATTCTAAACATAATGACCTTCGAGAAGATGTAGTACGAACACTCTTCCTTAAAGGGATCTCGGAAGACCTGGTAGAAAACCTTAATCTCATGGCATCTGGTGATATCTCCCACAAATCCTTCGCATAGATTGGGAATATGTGTAGAAATTACTCTAGAAGTAGGGGGAAAGTTGGGAGAAATATTCGAGAGCCTTACAATATAAATCTAAAGGAAACATTCCCAGTTCTAGAGGAGTCATAAGGATAGAGTTAGGAAACGTATTGGAAAACTTCAAAACTGATAGGATTAATGGGTTCCCAACCAGATGTGTTACAAGCTAAGAAAAGACAAGAGGAAGAACGTACATCAATGAGCATTTTCTGTCCAAGATGCAGGACTAAACATCCCCAATAGGAATACCCATTAAAAAACATCTCCATATGTCATATTTGTACAGAGGAGCATCCAATAGACAATTGCCCATCGTTGTCTGGGTTACAAGACATATATAAAATTGGGGACATTTGTGAAACATCTAGGAGGCCTCCTTGGAAACCAAGGGACCAACCACCATATTAGAATTTGTCACCACATCCCCCATCTTATTACCAACCCTACCAACAACCTCAATAGTGGAAAACTTCAAGTTGGCAGCATTGGCCACCCCAGTATCCTCCTCCTCATTTTACTCAGTAGCAGTATTGGCCAGAGGGGTGGAGGGGACAATCCTACCCTCAGTCACCACCTATCTCTGTACCTAATCATCCTTATCCTCATCATTCTGCCAATACCTAATAATGTTTACCAGGGTTTGTGCCTCTAGTTCCCCTTATTACACAACAACCTCATCATTTCCAAAATACAAGTCCTCCACGACCTACATTTTTACCTGCACAACCGATACCTAACCCAAATAATAAGCCAGCTCAAGCTCTTAACAACATTGAGTTGCAAACTCTTCCATCCTATGTTATTTCAACTGTACACATACATGATATACAACTACGATCTGGGAGAGTTATGAATGACAAACCCAAGTCATCAGTCATCATTCATGAATAAAATGAAGAGGAATAAGATCCCAATGAAATCACGAATGATGATATTTTGTAGGTTGTGGAAAATATTCTAGTGCATACCCATCCTCAGCAAGAACCAACTCAAGAACAAAGAATCCCTCCATTTCCATAATGATTAGCAATACAAAAACCTGTAATCCATCCTAAGTACGATATTTTGAATGAATTAAAGAATGTATGTGTCAAGATCCCTCTATTACAAGATATTAAGGATATACCAATTTATAGTAAAGTAATAAAGGAACTTTGCATTAAGAAACCAGGAAAGAAACAAAAATACCCCCCCACTATTCATGTTATAGGAGAAATGTCTGAATGTATGACTGACCAGTCTAGAATTGCAAAGTATACAAATACAGGGATTCAAGTAGTAACTATTGTCGTAAATAGTACTTCCATAAAAAATACACTTATTTATTGAGGATCAGCTATTAATATGATGACCATCGCAGTCTTAGAAGTTTTACAGCTGGGGCAATTTCTTCGACCGACCCCCTCAATTCTAGAACTAACAGACTATACTACAGTAAAACCTACTGGGGTTTTGGATGACATTGTCATATCAATATCCTAATGGGAATATCCTATTGATTTCATGGTATTAGAATCAAAGGATCCTTCTAAAGGACATCCTATTAGATTGGAATACCATGGTTGGCTACCACCAATGCCTTCATAGGATGTAGGGATGGGGAAATGATAATTTCTAATGGGTTTTCCACACAAAAGCTTGTTTTATACCCCCCAGCACAACCTGTAATTGAAACCTTTTTGTGGTTAGAATTCCCCTTTGGGGATGAAAATATTGAAGATCTTTTCTTTCCTAGTGACTACTCCTAGGCACTTCAGGAGTAGACTACTGAGAATGTGTTAAACCAATTTGTTTCCTCAACAACTTGTATAGATTTTCCTCAGTCTTTTTCTCAATTTGATCAAATGTTTGGAGATGAGTTTTAAGAAAATATGGCCCTCTCAAAATTTGTGTATACACCATTTGTCTTTTCAATTGAAGAGCATATAGGGTGTTATACCATGCCTTGTGAAGTTATCCTTGGAAAAGTTCTACACATAAATGCAGGGTTAACCGAGAGTCAACAAGAACAATTGGTTAAATTCCTTAAAAGTCAATCCGAGGCATTTGCATGTGAATACATTGATATGAAGGGTATACACCCTAACACTTGTATTCACCATATTTACATGGATGCCAGTATATCCCCTATAAGGAAGCCTCAGAGGAGGATGAACCCTGCTTTGAAGGACATAGTTAAAGAAGACTTACAAAAACTCCTCAATGTTGGTTTCATCTACCCAATTTTAGATAGTAAATGGGTATCTCCTCTAGTGGTAGTCCCAAAGAAAGTTACAGGGAAATGGCGTATTTTTGTTGACTTCCAATAACTAAATAAGGCCATGCTTAAATACTACTTTCCTTTCCCTTTTATCGACCAAGCGCTAGATACTTTGTCCAACAAACAATATTTCTCTTTTCTTGATGGATATAGTGGATACAATCATATTTTGATAGCACCTGAGGATCAGGATAAGACCACTTTTACATGCCCTTGGGGGACATATTCTTATAGAGTTTTGCCATTTGGCTTATGTAATGCACCTGCTACTTTTCAGCGTGCAGTTTTAGGAATTTTTTCTGATCTTATACACGAATGTGTAGAGGTGTATATGGATGATTTTATAGACTATGGTAATATCTTTCAATAAGCTCTCGCTAACCTTGAAAAGGTCTTGGTTTGATTTCAGGAGACAAACCTAGCCCTTATTCATGAAAAATGTAAAATGCTATTAACAAAAAGAATAGTTTTGGGGCATCTTTTTTCCTCACAAGGGATCAAGGTAGACCCTACTAAAATAGAAGTAATTGTTGGTATCCCCTCTCCAAAAACATAAAAGGAAGGAATAATTTTTCTTGGTCATGCGGGTTACTACCGTCGTTTTATTGAAAATTTCACTAAAATAGCTACACCATTGTTTAAACTGCTTATGAAGGATATAGAGTTCCAATGGAATGAATCATGTCAAAGTGTGTTTGAGGTCTTAAAAGATAAATTATCAGTGGCACCAATACTTCACTACAACAAAATATTGTGATTAGTGTCTCTTTTAGCTTCCTTTTTAGCGTCCACTATCACTTTTAGTGTATTTTTCATCATTTTTTGGACAAAGTGGATGCTTTTCCATAGGATGGTGCTTTTAATGTCATTATTTGTGTCCCTTTTTAAAATATGGTGCTTTGTATGCTAATTAGAATCCCAATTAATGTCCCGATTAGCATCCCAATTAGCATTCCAATTAGCATCCGAATTAGCGTCCCACTGAGAATCCCAATTAGCGTCCCTTTCTAAAAGTTGGCACTATTTTGGATGCTATTTAACATCCCAATTGACGTACCAATTAGCGTCTCAATTAGAATCCCAATTAGAATCCCAATTGGCGTCCCAATTAGCATCCCAATCAGCGTCCCTTTTTAAAATTTGGCGCTATTTGGGACGCTAATTAGCATCCTAATTAATGTCCCAATTAGTGTCCCAATCAGCATCACAATTATCATCCCAATTAGAATCCCAATTAACATCCAAAAAAGCATCCCATAATTCCCATAATAGTCTCCAAAAAACATCCTTAATATCATAGCACCATATATTAATCCAGGGTTAGCGACATGAATTGCACAATTAATATAGGTAGGAAAAACATCCAACATAGCGCCAAGTATAGAGCTAGGAATTGCACCTAAAAAACATCAAACATAGAGCTAGGTATAGAGCCATGTACAGTGCCTAGAATAATGCCAGAAATTTTGAAAGGAACCACGCTAAGAATTACAATAGGTTTATAGCTAGGAATTGTGTTCGGAAAACATCTGACATAAGTTCAGATATATCAATGTCAATGTCAATGATCATGATTCATGTGATAGTACATTTGGATCTTGATTTATTATAGTGGTATATAAATTATCATAATCATGGAATTTTTGGATATTGATTAATCCTAATGAGGGGTAAATTACCTTAATGTCACCTAAATTTCTCTAATGGCATTTGAGTGTCTCCAACAACATATGATAGACCCTAATTGCATCTGATTGACGATGATGTATTACGATAATTATGATTTGATAAGTATAAGAATATATCATCCATTCTTGTGAGGTAGTAGGGCTCCTTGCTAATTATTATCGCAATTATATTGATGATGACATTCATGATGACTATGACGATGACAATTATGTTGATTTATTGTATGATGATGATGACGATGTGGATGTCAACGATGATTATGCGTGTGGTAGCAATTTTGGATGCTAATTGATTCTAATGGAACCTAAATGTCTATAACAACATCTAAACAAACCTATTATCATTGAAATGACTATAAGGACATATAAATGACCTTAACAATTACATGACACGAATCCTAATGGCGATGAGTGATTAATAACACTAATGGCATATTAGTGACCATAATGACAATGATGATGATGATTTTTTTTATGATGTACTTAATGCTGATGACGATGATGATAATGAGGATGATGTTAATGTACCATATGTAATTGATGATGACAACATTGATGTCCACGATGATGATGCATGTCATAATACTTCTGGATACTACATGAATTGAGATATTGGAGTTAATAACAAGTAATAGAGGTTGTGAGGTGTTGACCATAAAAACATTATTAGCCATTGGGTTTTACATTGACTAATATGGCTATTGGGTTTAGTAGTTTCCCCACCTGAACCCCCCCACTCCCCTTGCAGAAAGGTAGTACAATACCACCTATCATGGTGCTACAAAAATGTCACCCTACAAGGTTGTTTTGGACAACCCCCGCCATCCATACCCTTATTTTTACAAGAACACCCAAGGAACAATAAATGGATATTAATCTTAAAACAAAAGCTACCTTTCTATGTACTCTTAAGGACATGTTGGTCTTGGTTTAAAATGGAATGAAGCAACAAACATTTCAATAATGCTCATAGTGTTACTTTGAAGAAGTGGATCAAATTTTTATACATCTTTGGCCTTATAAGCATGCATCTCTCAAGGAAAAAAGAAATTAGTTGTTCAAGTTTTATCGTCCCTATCAAATATTCCAGCATTACGCTAGACTATTGACAAATGTTTGATTCCCATGGGATAATGTCCACTAAATATATTGTTAATATCATTCATGATATTAATGCCATATTTAACAGGTCACCTTTAGCTTATGGCTATTATCTATTTGATTTTTTTTGTAAGATATAGTATATTTATATTAATAATAAGGAAATATAAAAAGTATTAGGTTTATGTTCTACCACACGGGAAACCAAACCAACTAAAAAATAATAAATTGTCACTTGTGACCCACATTCTCTTACTAGACTTGACTTTAGTTTTATCTACGTCGAGAGAATAAAAATATTACTCTAAAATAAATTGGCCAAAACTATGATAATTGTAAATAAAAAATGAGACCTTAATAGATACTGATCTAAGAAGTTGGATTATCATTATAAATGGAAATCATGGGCAGTTTGTGTCCGTGGGAAGTTTTCAAGAAATTTGCTCTACTTAGGAATTCATTCCTTACAAGTACAAATCTATCTCATTTTGTGTAAGGACCCAACAATGGAACAAAAATGCAACGTTTCCCTTCCCATACTCTCATGCTCCCATACAAGAAATGCATCTTCATTATAACTAGCATAAATTTTATTTTTACATTGTAGTATTTATAAAATCAAAGAATACCAACATAACTGATATTTGTAGTTTCAAACAAATTGTTGCAACATGGCACTCTTGTCAATTACATATCCTAGTTCAGAAAGAAGCTTTGTGTTTAACTTGCCAATGTATGATCCAATGCAATCTTCACTTGAATAGCTAGACGGTAAAGGCGGTCACAATAGTGTACCTTTAGCCTCACCAAACATGTTGTATTTGATTTGAAAAGAGGTGAGATTTGAAAAGGTCCTTGATTTGATGCAACATCTAACATGGGAGAATTAGTCCGCCAATATAGTAGTTTGCATGAGATAGAATGAAATAAGAAGATACATACATTTAATATCCCAATCTTCAAAGATGACATACATAAAAAATTAAATAATCTACACATAAAAAAATATTATAATATTGGGTTTTGGATCAACACGACCACTTTATTTCCCCAACTTCATGGGATCTTTCACATTCATAGGGAATATTTAGATTATGAGTGAGGCATTCACTGTTTTTAGTATTTTCACATTGTGGATGGTTTTGGGAGCCTAAGCCATGGTCTAGGCACAAAACGTAGGGTCTCGGGCAATACAATTTTATTTTGAGATTTGGGCCATGCAAAGGGCCTTGAGCCAGCATACATGCCCTACGTAGGGAGTATTTTGTCTATAATAAAGTTCTTATGGATTTTTTTGGCACCAATTTTGGTTTGATAAAAACACATCTAGTGATAATTCAAACCTTGATGCCAAAGGTTTTGATTTGAATAATTGTTTTAGAACCCAACACCAAAGTTTATTGTGTTAGTGTGTTGGTTAGGTGCATTAGGTATGTCAGTGCATAGCTTATGGGGTAGTGGGTTAGGATTAGAGGGATAATGGATTTTAGCTGCTAATGGTTACAATTTTATATTGTTCCTCCATTTTGATTTAATGTCGGCATTTCTTTTGATTTAATGTATTTCCAACAACATTGTTTCCACTTCATTATGTCATATTAGGCCATTTCACCCCACTTATATAGAATAAGGCCATGCCTCAACTATCCTATCCCTTTGAAACTCAACAAAAATTTGATTAGTTTACTGTTCTATAAACCCAAACTCTCTAAAGAACTTAGCTTGTTGAAATGCTTTTCATTTCCAACACAATCCTTTGGTTAAATTCCAATGGTGCCTACCTTACATCTTCCACATATCATGCAATGTCCATCTATAGCCTCCACTTTGTTTATGTATTTGCATTGTTTAATGAACCATTATAGAAGTGAAAGTATAGTAGATCCTACACGTCCTAGGCATTGCTATTTGAGTGATTGAAAAGTTGATGATAAATAGCATATAAATTGATATTTAAGTGATTGAAAAGTTGATGATAGATAGCATATAAATTTTTATTAATTGATATAAAGTGATAGAAAAATAAAACATACTAATATAAAGAAAAAACAAAAATAATTTATAAATCTTGTGTTTTTACTTACTTTACTATTCCCATTTTTTGACAATCTTGATTTAAATGTTCATACAAATTGCTATGTAGAATCATCTTGTTATGTCATGTTATAGCCATAAAAATTCATTACTAATCTTTCTTTATATTAAAATATAAAAAAAACCAATTTAACTAAATTTAAACTTTCTTTATATTAAAAAATTAAAAAAAATCAATTTCACTAATTAAAAAAAAAAATGTGGGCGCCAAATTTCTGCCATCTTCATTAAAAATTTATGGATTCAGAAGCTCCAATTTTTCTTACTTTCACTTCACTAGGGCTTGAGGCTATTGCTTCTGTAATCAATCCTTCCAAGAATATGATACAATTCATATCCTCTCTTAATAGATCCTCAACCAACAACTGAAAGAGAGCACAAACTTTTTATACACCAATGGATTGGCTTGGACGGTTTGCTACAAAAAACCTTCACAATTTTTGTACTGAGAAGCAACTAGAGGATACAAAGGAGTAGTCTACTGCAAGCCACCATCATTTTAGTTTTCTACACAACAGTATTAACCACCAAAATTTGGGCGTTCTCCTTCAAATTCTGTTTACCAACACAAATCCTCCATTACATGCTTGGGTGTGTGCTCCAGAACAACCTTTTGCTGGAAGTTACCTGATTAAAGTAACCCTGACGAGTTGGATGTTTCATGTTGATGTAATTGTAACTTCAAAATGTATTCACCTATGTATCTTGTGTCTTGTACCCTAATGTTTATTCCAGGATGTGTCTGTAATGTAATTGAGTCATGTCATGCCCCTATGTTCGATCGAGAGGATATATAATGTAAAAAGTCATGCCAAGTCATTGTGGGTAACCCTCCTATTGATCAAGGGTTAAAGTCCCTACAGTTCCGGGGTACTAGGGTTATTAGACTCTCCTAGAGAAGTCAGCCCTAGTTGGGTTTAGTCAAGTCAGGAATTAGTATAAATAAAGAGTGAGCCTCTCTATTTATCATACACTCACTCACACTCAGTTGTAGCGCATAGCTGAGGAAGAAGAATACACTAGGGCTAGGAAGAAAGAGGTTGCTATTGTTGGGCAATCATCTTACTGTTTTGGGGTTTTACTTTTGGTGTTGATTCTATCTCTGAGGAAGTTGTGGGGTTTTCTCCATTTATGGTTTCCCCGAGGAAAAAAACTGTGTTCATTGTCTCTTGTGTTTGATTGATGTGCTTGTTATTCTCTCAGTTAAAAGATCCTAATAATGCTAGCTTAATGTTAAAAATCTAACATGGTATCAGAGCTAATCTGAGAAGAAGACACTATGCAGCTGTGGGAACTAGGGATTCCTAGTTTGTGGATCTTCCTGCATAGATTTTCAGCAAAAGAAGGTTGGATTAACTCTCCTCCTTAGGGCGCATATTTCTATCGAAGCAGAATCCAATTCTGAGGTTTTTCAGTTTTGGACCCAACACTGCTGCCGAAAATTAGGGCTTTCCACAGAAGTGGAATTTTTCAGTGAGCCCAGGATGGATTGATCTCCTCCCCAAAATTGAAGTTAGGGATCAAATTTAAAGCATTTGGTTGGACAGAACTCCAGAAAAGAAAAACCCTAATCTGCTCCTGAACCAACACTGCAGGATTTCAACTCCAAATCTAGATCCGACATCTTGACCTAGTAAGATCTAAATCTTTTGTATTTCCATTTGAGGTTCTTAGTTAAGATGTCTCATCATACCAATCTTGATGAAAAGCTTGAGGGAGCTGATAAATTCCAAGCCTGGAAGTATAGGATCTCCCTGGTCCTAGAAGAAAATGAGTTGGACTCCTACATCCATGAGGAGGTTTCAGTTCCAGAGGGAGATGAGGCTAAGGCCTTACATAAGAAGAAGTTGGTTATGGCAAAGAGGATTATTGCTGATTCAATCAAAGATAAGACTGGTGTCCTCCCTCAAGACACCTAAAGCTATGTTTGATTCCCTAACCAAATTGTTTGAAGGGAAGAACATAAATCGGAAGATGACTCTAAGGAACCAGTTGAGGAATGTGAAGATCGAGAATATAGAAAGCATCTAGTCTTACTTCACAAGGGTCTCTCAGATCAAATAACAACTTGAAACAGTAGATGAAGAAGTGGAGAATGTAGAGATTGTAATGACCACCTTGAATGGTCTCCCTAGGTCATGGGACTCCTTTATTCAAGGGATATGTGCTAGAAAGAAGTTAGTTAAGTTCAACAGACTATGGGAAGAATGCTCTCAAGAAGAAGCTCGGATAGCAGCTCGAGAAGAAAAGATGGGAAGTGAAGATCAAGCTCTCACAGTACAATCCAAGAAATCTAGATCTAGCCACCACAGGAGTAAGTACTCTCATCAAAATAATAACTCTAGAAAGCCTAGAGATTTGTCTAAGTACATTTGCTATACATGTGATGAAAGAGGACATTTTGCTAGAGACTGTCCTAAAAATAAAAGTATCTCTCACAATAAGAAGGGAAATAAGATAAGACATCATGCTCATGCTGTAGAAGATGATGAACCTTCCACAAAGAGAAACATACAAGTCAGTGATGATTCTTCAAGTGATGAACAATATGTTTTGATCTCTTCTCTCATGGGAACTATCACACATGGAAGCAATGATTAGCTTATAGACAGTGGTGCTTCCAAGCACATGACAGGATTAAAGGAATCATTTGTGAAATTATCTGAACATGAATCACCTCACAAGGTGAAACTTGGAGATGACTACCAGTATCCAATAAAATGTAGTGGGGAATCCTCATATAAGCTAGGCTCTAGAAATTCTATGACAATGAAGGAAGTATTGTTTGTACTGGGACTAAAGAAGAATCTCCTCTCCATATCTGCATTAGATGCAAAAGGAATGAGGGTTGCATTTATAGATTCTCAAGTCATCATGTGGCCAAAAGGAAATACCATTTATGATGCAGTAGTGATTGGGGAACAAGAAGGAGGCTTATACAAATTGAAGGGCCATCCAGAACAAGCTTTGGTTCATGACTCAATAGAACCAAATGAGCTTTGGCATAGAAGGCTTGCACATGTGCATTACAGAGCACTGCCACTTGCAAGCAAAGTTGTTGAATGTCTCCCAGAAATGCAGACAAAACATGAAGGTGTATGCAAAGGATGTGCGAAAGGGAAGAACACAAAGAAGTCATTTCCAAGTAGCGAGAGCAAAGCAAAAGGAATCTTGGAAATCATCCATTCCGATGTGTGCGGTCCTATGCCATCCAGTTCACTAAGTGAGTATGCATACTATGTTTCTTTTATTGATGATTTTTCTAGAAAGGCATGGATATACTTTATGAAAAACAAAGATGAAGTATTTAGCAAGTTCAAGGAATTCAAAGCCTTGATTGAGAACCACACTGAAAACAAGATCAAGACCTTTTGATCAGATAATGGCGGAGAATTCACTTCGAATGAATTAAAAGAGCTATGTAAAGACTCAGGGTTTAAGAGGGAGTTGTCCACTCCTTATAATCCACAACAGAATGAGATTACAGAAAGGAAGAATAGAACTATCACGGAAGCTACAAGAGAAATGCTTCATGATCAAGATCTTTCTATGCATCTTTGGGAAGAAGCTACCAGAACAGCGGTGTATGTACAGAACCGTACTCCACACAGAGTACTCGAGAACAAGACTCCCAAAGAAGTCTTCTCTAGCAAGAAACTAGAATTCAGCCATCTTAGAATATTTGGTTGTCCTGTGTACATACACATTCCGAAAGAAAAGAGGATGAAGTTAGATACTTCAAGAAAGAAGGGTATATTTGTGGGATACTCTGAAAGCTCGAAGGCTTACAGAATATACTTCCCAGGGTTCAAGAAGATTGACATCAACAAAGATGTAACATTTGACAAAGATTCATCCTACATCAAATACAGGAAGAAACTGGATGAAGAACCTGAAGAAACAAGAGAACCTAGAATTCATGATACAATCATGAACAAAGAAATTCAAGAAGAAGATGGAGAACTAGAAGAACCTCAAGAACCTGTAGATCCACCTCTGGAGAAGAATCCTCATAAGAGGAAACCTGCTTGGGTACGTGAAATTATCCAAGGTGTAGAAAGATATGGATCTTCAAAAGAAACACCCAAAGGAAGAAAGAGAACTAGATCATGTTCTATTTACATAGCATTACTATGTGACATTATTGATAAAGAACCTTCCAACTATGAAGAAGTGGTAGAACGAAAAGAGTGGAAGGATGCTATGATTGAAGAGTATCAATCAATCATGAAGAATGATGTTTGGGATGTTGTCCCAAGACCAGAAGGGAAGTCCATTGTAACTTCCAAATGGATCTACAAAATCAAGCATGTTGCAGATGGCAGCATCGAGAAACATAAAGCAAGATTTGTGGCTCGTGGTTTCTCCTAGAAAGAAGGAATAGATTATGAAGAAACCTTTGCACTTGTAGCCATATACACTTCCATCAGATCAGTACTTTCTCTGGCTGTAGTGATGAAATGGAAGATACACGAGATGGATGTCAAGACTGCTTTCTTGAATGGTGTAGTGGAAGAGGAAGTGTATGTGGAACATCCACTCGGTTTTGAGACACATGACAAAGAGTCTCATGTGTGCAGATTGAAGAAAGCCATGTACGGTTTGAAACAGGCACCCAGGACATGGTATGATAGAATTGATGGTTTCCTATCCAGTTTGGGATTTACCAAGAGTAAAGCAGATTCCAACCTTTACTACAAGGTTGAAGATGGAAATCCAGTGATACTCCTACTATATGTGGATGATCTGTTTGTAACAGGTATGGATGGGTTGATTACTGATACAAAGAGGAATTAAACTTGTTGTCGAGTTTGAAATGAAAGACTTGGGAATGATTCACTATTTCTTAGGAATGGAGGTGTGGCAGAGTGCGGATGGGATCTTCCTTGTACAAGGGAAGTATGTAGTAGAGATCCTAAAAATATTCAGAATGATGGACTACAAGGCCCTAACCACACCTATGGAATCAAACCTTAAGCTATTAAGTGATGCTTCATCAGAAGTGGTTGATGCTATGATTTATCGTCAGATGATTGGGTCCTTGATGTATCTGACGAACATGACTAGATATTTGCTTTGCTGTGAACACCTTGAGCTAGTTCTTGAAATATCCAAGACATGTTCACTTGATTGCTACAAAGCATATTCTGAGGTACCTGAAGGGTACAGTTGACTAGGGGCTCAAGTATGAGGAAAATTAGAAGATTAACCTATAGGGTTATGTTGATTCAGATTGGGCAAGAAGTGCCATCGATAGGAAAGGAAATTCAGGATGCTGCTTCAGTATGGGATTAGGTGTGATCTCTTGGTTTAGTAGGAAGCAATCCTGTGTGGCATTGAGTATAGCTGAAGCAGAGTATGTTGCAACTTGTTCAGCTAGTTGTGAGGCAGTATGGCTGAGGAAGCTACTGTCTGATTTATTTGATCTCTAGATGGATGCTAGTTTATATATTGTGACAAATAGAGTTGTGTGAAGTTGTCAGAGAACCATGTGTTCAATGACAGGTCGAAGAATATCACGATCAAGTATCACTATATCAGGGATATGGTGTAGAGAGGAGAAGTGAAGCTCCAGTATGTTGCGACGGAGGAATAGATAGCTGATGTATTGACGAAGCCATTAGCTAGAGTGAAGTTTGAGTACTTCAGGGAGAAGCTTGGTGTTCTCTAGATCAAGGTTCCCTCCAAGGGGAAATGATGAGACCGATAGCCATTCTGACATGGTGAAAGGATTAGGTTCCTTCCATGGTCAGATGTAAGGGCTGAGCCATTCTATCATGGTGAGAGGATTTGGTTCCTTACATGTCAGATATGAGTGCTAAGATATTATGATGTGACTGTAGGATTGGACCCTACATGATCAGATGTAAGGGCTAAATTCCATTCTTGGAATGGAGGCACCTGGTCAATTACAAGGAAAACTTAGTCTGGGACTGAGGGCCGTTCTGATATGACTATGGGATGTAGTCTTACATGATCATATGTGAGTGCATGGCCATTCTGATGTGATTGAGGGAGGTGTTCCCACTTGATCAGATATAAGGGTTGATGCCATTCTTTGGGAGAATGGAGGAACTTGGTTAGTTACTAGGAATTCTCAGTTTGGGATTGAGAGCCCTTCTGATGCAGTTCTTTTGACCATGGTCAGATGTAAGTGCAGAGCCCTTTTGATGCAGTGATTTCGAGCATGGTCGAATGTAAGTGCTGAGCCTTTTTGATGCAGTGCTTTCGAGCATGGTCGACTATAAGTGCTGAGCCCTTTCGATTCGGTGTTTTCAAACATGGTTGGATGCAAGTGCAGAGCCTTTCCGATGAAGTGTGTTCGCACATGGTCGTATATAAGTGTGAGCCATTCTGGCGCGATGTGTTTACACATGGTCAGATGTGAGTGCTAGGCCTTTCTGACAAGATGAGGTTAGATGTGAGTGTTGGGCGTGCCTTTTTGACAATATGAGGTCAGATGTAAGAGTTGGGCAGGCCGTTCTGACTTAGGGTCACATATAAACACTGATGAAAACCTACATGAAGGGGAGGCCAAAACTAGCATGAAAAAGAGCTGGATCTATATAAATTCCTGTGACGAGAAAAATCAAGAGATAGCACCAATGATGATGATGATCTAGACTTGATGATGATCTAGATCAAGTGATGATGCAGATGTGATGATGATCTAGACTTGATGATGATCTAGATCAAGTGATGATCCAGATTTGATGATGATACAGTGATGATCCAGCAGTGATGATCCAGTGGTCATGATGATACAGATCCCATGATGAAGAAGACGAAGAAGACGAAGAAGACTTGAAGACGATGATGACTTGAAGACGATGATGACTTTAATATGAAGACAGCTTGAATATGAATACAACTTGAAGATGAATATGACAAGATGATCCAGTCGATACAGAGAAGAAGACTAGTGCTGAAAATTGTGTTGAAAGAATACCTTCCTAGTTAAGAGGGAGTGTTGATGTAATTGTAACTTCGGAATGTATTCACCTATGTATCTTGTGTCTTGTACCCCAATGTTTATTCTGGGATGTGTCTGTAATGTGATTGAGTCATCTCATGCCCCAATGTTTCGATTAGGAGGATCTATAATGTAAACAAGTCATGTCAAGTCATTGTGGGTAACCCTCCTATTGATTAAGGGTTAAAGTCCCCGTAGTTTCGGGGCACTAGGGTTATTAGAATCTCCTAGAGAAGTCGGCCCTAGTTGGGTTTAGTCAAGTTGGGAATTAGTATAAATAGAGAGTGAGCCTCTCTATTTATCATACACTCACTCACACTCAATTGTAGTGCATAAATGAGGAAGAAGAAGACACTGGGGCTAGGAAGAAAGAGGTTGCTGCTGTCGAGAGATCATCTTACTGTTTTGGGGTTTTACTTTTGGTGCTGATTCTATCTCTGAGGAAGTTGTGGGGTTTTCTCCATTTATGGTTTCCCCGAGGAAAAACACTGTGTTCATTGTCTCTTGTGTTTGATTGTTGTGCTTGTTATTCTCTTAGTTAAAAGATCCTAATAATGCTAGATTAATGTTAAAAATATAACATTTCAAAATCCACAAATGGCATTAAAATGACCTTCCCATGTATGGAAATATAAACCCTTTTACTATTTCAAATGGAAGCATCACAAATATGCTAAGGGGTATACCAAAACTACCCAAAATAGACACACAAACCTTCTTGTAACTATTGTTACTTAAATCAAGCTTTAACATGTTTCCAATGTGATGGAAATACCCGTGATGGTAACATGCTACAAGGCTAAATACTCTTCAAACTTATCAAGGCTTTTGCTACAAGCCTGAATTTCTCCATTCTCTTGTAACTTCTTTGTCATCATGTTGATCCGACCACCAAGAATTTGTCTATTCGCTTTGCAATTCGATCCTCTCCTGCCCACTTGTATTTCAAGGAGGGTTTGAGATTCAATGGATCCACATACATAAACCTTTTCCTTCCATATTATGGATGAAATACACAAATAAAAAATCAGACCTTTCCCTCGTCGCCCATACTTCAGCTGCACTCAAGTAAAACTCAAGCCCCCCAAAATATTACTAAATCAGAAGACATAAAATATTTGAGAAAAAAACCATACTAGAAATGGAACTGATCCTAATAGGGCCATATATATTTATCACTAGAACATCCAAACAATGATCCAAGGGGTGGACTTAAAGACCCAAAAAGTCCTCAAAACCCTAGTAATTTGAAACCTTTATAGCCCTAGAATTTCATCCTGCAGCCAGGCCCCCAGGATGATGACCCCTTACATATAATGCAACAAAACACCACCCCTGAAACATAACGCTCATAGATTTTTTTAGCAATTTCACCTTCTCCAAGATTTTATTAAAGGAGAATCACATTAGAATGAGTAGAATCCACCAGGAATATTTTTGGACAGGCTCTGACGGTTGACATTAAAAAAATGAGAGCACATTAGACTCTACTATAAGAGGACTATTATCACACAAATTACACCCTTCATGCCTATAAATACACTCTCATGTAGCAATTTGACCAAGAATTAATGAGAATTAGCCTAATTTTACAAGAAATTTCCCGTCTTTATCCTTGAACTTACTCTAACCGATTAGACTCATCCCAAGTTCAACATATAAAACCTCAGATGGTGTCTTTCTTATGAGAACAAAGTACAGGTATTAAATTGAGTGCTGTAGATGACCTATTTTTTATGCTCAGATTTGTTTACGAGGATGAATTTACATTCAGGACCCAAAATGCCATGCTTGAAAGCTGAAAAGTGTCCAGATTTCACAAATGTGACTCCTTGCTGCTGGGTGCATTCTTACAGGACTGTTGTTTTGACTGTTTCTTGCTTCTTATTACTGTCCAATGTTTCTTCTTATTTGTATAAGTGAATCCTTATAGTTTTCCCACCATTTTGGTAGCAATATGCCATGTATGTATTTGTACCTGAAACAACTTTGCGGTAATGTTTGGTACCTTTTACACCCTTATAAGAACAATGGTGAGCAACAAAAGGAGTTTATTTTTCAAATCTAGGCATGAATGGGGAAGATCCATGGTAAAACAGTAATTATGGTTGGTTTACGAGCATTTTGGTTGAAGTTAAGACCCCATGCAACATCTAATTAGCAGTTTGGGGATGTTCTAGCCCCAATATGCCTTTCAAACATTATTTTGGGCACTTTTTTTTATCATTAAACAAGGTATAAAAGGACCTAAAGGTATCAACCTTTCTTGCATGTGGTTGTATGGTTCTAAGGGGATCATAATACTGGATGGTAAGCATCATATTTTATGGTTGTCATGCTTTTTTGTTTTCTTTATTGAACAAAGATTGTCAGAAATCATGCCACCAAGGTTGACAGTAATTGTATGGATGCTTCTTCCTGTAGTACCCCATTGAGTATTTATTAGTGCCGATAATCTGTAAACATATTTTTTTATCTGCAATTGAAACTCAGAGATGGCATGACAATGTAGTGGTGTTTCTAGGGAGATTCCAAATAGAAATGCAATATTACAATCCTCTTCAAATAAATCGTCACAATTGCTTAATTTCATGTCAGCGACGGGGAAAAAGTTAAAACCTATGGTAGTCTATGTTAAGTACAATATTAGATCCACTATAGCATATTCATCTTGTCTGCAATATCTACCAAGCATCTTAAGCCAAAGTGTGGGTAATGGTATTGAATAGGAACAACCTCACTGTACTGGGAAGCCCTTTTTCCTGTAGATGTGCAAAAAGAAAAAATTCAAACCAAGTAAGAGTACAAATGGATAGCTGCATTGTCTTTAATTCTCACAGTTGTTGGTTATGATCAACAACAATAATCTTCACTTATTCTAGTACACCTCTTTTGCAATATTGGAACCCATTGCAGAGGTATCCTATATACATTTTGGAGCTCATATAACTTACTCAAAATATTCGTAGCATCCCAACTTTGCACCTAGTTCTATACCTTTCCTTGTGTAGGTGTGTTTGAATGCTTGAATCTAGTAGTTCCTGCACCACTACGACGTGTTTCTTTTTGGTGTAGACTATTTCACATGCTTTTCTCTCATTGAAATTCTATTTTGATCGTATTGTGAATATGTGGTCAATCATTGTTGCATACAACATGATATTGAGTATCGAGGATCAGAGTTCTCTAGTTTTCTCATAGTATCACTTTTCCAACAAGCTATGTAATAAGACTACCTTTGGAATGTGACCAATCTAGTACAAACTGGGTTTCTTGCCCGAATAACACCACCACATCAATTTTGGATTATGTATTAGTGAATGTGAAGTTTTTTGTAGACATTCCTGCTCACCCCACAACCTATGTATCTTCTCCAAGTGCTTTTAATTTCTTTGTTTGATATTGGAAGTGGGTACATGGGCCTCTATGGTCTGCACTCTATAGTATGGTTTCTTGAATTGCTACTTTGCATGGATCCCCACTTTTTATTGGTTAAATAGGAAACTTCCAGTTTCCACCTTGGTGCTCACTTCCTTCGTACATTAGAGATTTAAAGTATGCTTTATTAGGCATTTTCACTCATGCATTTGAAAATCCTTTCTATTTTCTTGTAATTATGTTATGTGTAGAAGTGGTTCTATATCCATTTTTCCCTCTTGAAATTTATGTCATCATTAATGCATTGCAGTCTCAGTCTGTAAGTACCATGTGTGCTAAATTAATGGTGCTTTATTAGTTGTTAAATTCTCTTCCTTTCCTTTTTATTTCAAGTTTCTAGGTAACAGGGCCCTTGGGTTTTGGGGTTATTCCCTAAGACACAAGCATCTGTGGCAATTTTCCCCCATGCCTTCACAACACTTAGTTAATTTTCTGCGGGTGTGGATTTTGGAGTCTTAAGGAATACAGTAAGGTACTCTTTAAAATGAACCTTGTTAAGGATTCCAATCTGTAGAGGGAACCTGGGTCCTGGAAGATGATAAATATATCATATTATTGATTGCAGTCATAATTTTTTCAAATTGAACAATGAACATTTACTTTGGATGTGGTTATGTAGCTTGAGGTAAGAGAGTCATGGAAAAGGGTGAAAAGAGATGAGCTTAACAATTCCTTTTTTCATTTGGTTTCTAGTTGAACTTGTACCTAGCATGGAAATTTCAAGGGATGAAATGCTTTATATAGATATACTGTAGTTTGTAAATATAAATTGGGAAATTCAGGATCAAGAAATATAAGTAGTGGGCACATTTTCAAGAAAACAATTATAGTTTACTATCATTCCATGTGGAGTTTTCCCAATTACATTGTTGATCTAAATGTGATTCAGTCATGCAAGAATGTGCAACATGTGTAATTGTTTTTCAATTGGAAGCCCAAATTCACATTGCATCATCTTATTCAGTTTATTAAGTCATATCATTGCCTTCTTCTTTTTGCTCAACATGAATTACAAAGTTTGAAATTGTTTCCTTTAGCAAGTTGATAATGATGTCACTGAATCCCTTATCCCAGAAGAATGATTCTATTATTTATCTATAGAGTGACATAGAGACATAAGTCATGTAGAGATGGATATTCTACCAATGATAGATCATTTAACCACCATAACTAAATAAATTGACAAGCTATCTCAGCAAAGGCTATAAGGCATTCAAATAGACCTCACAGGTTTAATTATAGCAAATTTGCCCAACCAACAACTTAAGGAATCCATGACAAACTTATTAGAAGTTCCCAATGAAAACCATCTCATCTATTGTAAACAATCCAAACTCCCAAAGAGGACTGCAATTATGAATATGATAAATCTATAGAAGTCAATTATATCATGACATAGGATATTTTGTTATGTAGCAAGCTTGCACTCGATGCTGAATTTTGTCATGGTTATGATTATTTGGAGAAACAAGTCTATATGAAACCCAGATTTGATGCCTAAAACTATGAGAGCCTGAACCCACTCCACATCAAACATTCCAACTCAGTAGTATTTGTTCCATGTACCTCCAGTAAATCAAGGAGGAATTAATACCCAAGGGTGAAGATAACACAACATCCTCTGAGTGTATTCCAAGCTTCTCATCCATAATCATTAAAGCAACATCATTAGATTATATTTCCTATATAAACTTCTGTCTTATCAAGGATCAGAGTAGTGATCAAAAGCCTCTAAGGATCTAGAAACCCATTTTTCATGCATTTTGAATCTCTTGACATTGGGCATGTTTGATTAAAAGCGTTGGTTAGTTGATGGATTCTGGTTAGTTATTGTTTCAGTGAATATTCCATTTCTTGAAGTTGATATGAGTGTGCTATTTTCTTGTTCCATTTCTTGAAGTTGATATTAATGTGCTATTTGCTCGTTTTAGAATTGGATGGGGTCCTTTTAGAACCCTTGATTATCCATTAGAACGACTAGTTAATTTCTGTGATTTACTTGTTTTAGAATTGGATGGTGCCCCTTTATAAATCTTGATAAACAAATTTCCTTTTTATTTAGTTATAGAATAAATTAAGTGAAAATTGTTTAATAAGACACTTATACTTTATGTAGATTTTATTGCTTTTTGACACAAATAAGTATTAATTATTTGACGTTTCATGTTGTAGCTGGAAAGTATTATAAAACAAGAGAAACTTATTAATTCTTGCACATGATCTAGGAACTAGGAATCAAAATCATCAAGGAATAATTGACAAATACTCATGAATTGGAAATAATTGGAACCAGAATGGTTTCCTCTGTGTATATTCAATAAACAATGAATGATTACAATACCAATGCTAAGCAATGGCTTAACTTCATGAAGAATTCGAATACCTAAGGAGACAATTCGAATTCAGTGAGTGAGTCTAGCTTAACTGACTCTCTACCATTCAATCTCACTCAGTTAACCACTTGACCAAAACCCTAATTGACACACCAAACCTTAACTGAAGTCGGAGCGCAATAAATGACTGAATCTCAACTGAAGGAGATCAAACACATGTCATAGCAATCCAACCATCAAGTGCTAGTGCTGCATGACTCCAATGAACCCCGATGAGGTTAACTGAAGCTGAACTGACCATTAGAAGTTGGTGGAGGCGCCTTGTTGACTCCAGTTCATTAAATAATAATAAATAATCATTAAATAATATATTTAATGAATGGAGGCATCTTAGCTGACTGTAACTAACTGGTTGAACTGATTGTAACCACAAGTTAACAATTAGGTGCATTAATGTCACACAGATCACCCCCAGAGTGCTCCAGTTAGCCTCCTTGACTATAGGAGAAGGCTTAGTTAGCCTCCTTGACTGTAGGTAGGCGTGGGTGTGTCTAGATGATGGCAATTAATGCTCCACTGATGTCAATTAAACTTAGGATAGTGGTTTAACTAGGCCAATTTGACCGAAAGAGTGTGTATGATGGTAGATGTCTCCAACACCCCCCCTTAAGCTATACTCAGGAAGAGTTAGAAAACATAGATGCATAAAATGATAGGGCCCTAGAAACAAAGGCCATAGGTCACCCTGTACAATAAAGTAACTGCTTAATATAACCAAGGAAACGGGGAAAACCTCTTGGGAAAAATACCCCCCCTCAAACTAAGCAGTAAATCAAGAATTGGTTCTTCTATGCAGCAACATCATGAGACTGTCCATGTGAACCTATGAATCCAAACTAAATGAATGTGTCTGGAGGAATATTCCACTTTGGAAGAAGAACAATGCACTCAACTGAATCATAAATATAAACAGTTGCACGGTGAAAACTGGACCCATGTAGAGCAACTGAAATCATCTGAAGAGAGAGCAAAGGTTCTTCAGGATTCGAACCATGTGTGGAACACTCAAGAAACTGATATGTTGCAGATTTGAACAGAAAACCATGAGTGGTAAAATCAGCCCCAAATCTTAGGAGCAAGTGTCCAAGCAGATGCAGAATGTCTTCCTCTTTACTTGTTCTGTGAGGAGATGAGCATGTGACCAAAGGTAGAGAATCCCTGGGACTCTGGAGAGAGAATGATTGAGATCCATAATATGATATAGATTCAGAAATATCTAATGATTCACAAAATAAAATATTAGAAACCTCATAAGAGGAAACTAACAAAAAATCCCCAGTAGCAAAATTGAAGAAGAACTGTGGTACTTGATTTTTCACACCGGAATTGGTGAGAGCAGCTACAAGCATGACTGAAAGCTCTTGGATTTTAAAATATGAACAAAATAATATCAGATCAGAATGTAAATCAGATATAAATAAGTTCACAACAGATCCAAAACTGTGAAATGAAATCAAATCCCCAGCAGCAGTTTCGAAGGAGACTTGCGGTACTTGTTTCTTCACACCGTTGATGAGAACAGCTACAAGCAGTACTGAAGGTTTATGAAACTGAAATTTTGAACCAAGAAATATCAGATCAGATCCAAATAAGATCATATAAGATCCAATAAGGTTCATATCAGATCCAAAATTATGGTCAACCGAGACGGTGGACGCACAGCTGTCTTTACCTTCAAAATTCTGAATTTTGGTGCATGCAATCCTGTAGGAATTTGCTGGAAGATCTAGATCACAGGGAGTGAATGTGTCAATCTTATAATCTGATATTTCTTCCAAAATATCCAAGTTTTTACATATTTTCACACCAGCAGCAACATTAGAGGAAGAAAAATCAAATTTCTCTTCACTTTCGGAAGCAATTACTGGTAAATTTTGCACAGAATTCAAAGGAAAATCACCGTTGAATGTTTGCATGGAAGTGCAGCAGTGTTTTTCTTCAATATCAGAGATTCAAATGTCTTCTTCTATTTCAGCAATATGAGAATATGAGAGACCAGAGATCTCATGAGCTTCCGGAGCATCAGGAGAAGGAGTCACTTCATGGAGACTTTCTTCAATTCAAATTGAATGTGTAGAAGATTTTGCTTCATTTTCATCTTGAACAACTTCGTCAGAGAGAGTAGAGGCTGAGAGTTTTGAGTGAAGAACTCTTGTGGTGCTGGCAGTAATCTCCAAAGTACTATTATGATCCTCATTTTTCTTGCCAAAGGTTTTGTCCAATATTGTCCAGAATTCCTTTGGGTATTCAACAGAACCAAGACTAAGGTAGTACAAGCTATCAGAAAGGGCCAGACATATTGCTCATTTAGCCAGTCATTCTCATTCTCATAAGACTCTTTTCCAAGTCCAATAGACACCTCATAGAGACCTCGTCTCTTCAGAGATGCAATCATCTTCAACTTCCATTCCGAATAGCTTGTGAATGGGGTGAGAAGAGGGATTGATGAGTCCATTTGAAGTTGTACCTGTTAAGACCTGCAAATCAAAACAAAAAGGGCATCGTAAGGTCGGATAGCCTGCACATTTTAGGATTTCATCACACCCATCATAGTCAATCAAGCAAGCTTGATCAACAAGTTCTTTACTTGGGATATTGAGTGGTAAGCCTTGGCTTCTGGTGCAGTGCTGTAATTTTGAGCTATTTCTCACTTTTCATGGAGAAATCTGTCAAAAATCTTGTTTTTGAGAGATTGATCTTTGTCCCGCTGTAAGCTCTGATACCATATTAATTCTTGCACATGATCTAGGAACTAGGAATCAAAATCATCAAGGAATAATTGACAAATACTCATGAATTGGAAATAATCGGAACCAGAATGGTTTCGTCTGTGTATATTCAATAAACAATGAATGATTACAATACCAATGCTAAGAAATGGCTTAAATCCATGAAGAATTCGAATACCTAAGGAGACAATTCAAATTCAGTGAGTGAGTCTAGCTTAACTGACTCTCTACCATTCAATCTCACTCAGTTAACCACTTGACCAAAACCCTAATTGACTCACCAAACCCTAACTGAAGTTGGAGTGCAATAAATGAATGAATCTCAACTGAAGGAGATCAAACACATGTCATAGCAATCCAACCATCAAGTGCTAGTGTTGCATGACTCCAATGAACCCCGATGAGGTTAACTGAAGCTGAACTAACCATCAAAAGTTGGTGGAGGCGCCTTGTTGACTCTAGTTCATTAAATAATAATAAGTAATCATTAAATAATCATTAAATAATATATTTAATAAATGGAGGCACCTTAACTGACTGCAACTGACTGGTTGAACTGATTGTAACCACTAGTTAGCAATTAGGTGCATTAATGTCACACAGATCACCCCCGGAGTGCTCTAGTTATCCTCCTTGACTGTAGGAGAAGGCTTAGTTAGCCTCCTTGACTGTAGGTAGGCGTGGGTGTGTCTGGATGATGGAAATTAATGCTCCACTGATGTTAATTAAACTTAGGATAGTGGTTTAACTAGGCCAATTTGACCGAAAGAGTGTGTATGATGGTAGATGTCTCCAACAAAACTGGTACCAGACGATGTCATTGTTAATATATTATCAAGGCATCTTGAAAAAAGTGCACTGAAGGGTGAATTAGGATTTATACTTGATGGGTTTCCAAGAACAACAAGACAAGCGGTAAGAATTTCCAACCTGTTATTTTGGGGTACTGAATCTCATTGTGGTTTCTCTATTTTGAGTTGTGCACTATACTGCCAATTGTTTTCTTTTTTGAATGGTGCCATGATGACAACATTGTATGTTTTATCTAATCCAATTTAGAGTGAAAGCTTATGTTTAGATAGAGGATGTGTTCAATGGGATTTCTTGCAGTATCCTATGCATTGTATGGAGTATGTGCTAGAAATTTGAAAATGCTTGTCCATAAAAAACTTGTGAAAGGTAATTGTTTGATGTGTTTATTAGCATAAAGTACCTCGCATATATTTTCCTGAACTGTTCCTTAACTAGTCAAAACTATGCTAAAATGATCTAACACTAAATTGAATTTTAAGGAGGATAAGCAACATGAAAATTAACAAACCTTAGAGACAATTCACATAAGTAGCAGAGGGTAAGGAAGAACCACAATGGATTGAATGTGTATTTCCTCAGGTTAGAAGAAAGACCTTGAACATAATATGATGTTTAAAATAATGTGAAGAAAATGTTTTCATTATTCCCCATAAGTTATTGCAAAAACGAATAGGGTTTGTGTAGAGGCAGTGAAATGAAAGATGATGTTATTCCCCTAGTCTTATAGCAAACATGTAACTTTATAGTGGAGTTTTAAGTATTTGAAGCAGGTACACTCTGCCAACTACCCTCTAGTAGAAGAAGAACTATGAATCCTAATGCACACGCATAGGTTTGGTTGGGTAAACCCATTTTGATTTGAGAGGTCACAAAACTCCTTAGAATATCAACTTTACATTGATAAGACCTTTGGCTATGCATCCATGACTAAGGTCTATCTATTTTGTCAAGTCATTAGACCTTGCAGCTGACCTCATCTACAAAGACTGTGTTAGCACGGGGGACTGCCATTAACTTCTCCACATTAGAAATCCATCTATCAACCTTGTTCTGTGGAGTCAGCTTTAGTAGTTCACACTGAGTCAAGTATAAAAAATTCTCGCACATATTGATTAGATTCTCTCAGAGACATGCTGAATCAAGACACTAAAAACTGTAAATTTGATGCCATTCATTGATTTTTTTCATTAGGTAACATTAAATAGATTTTACCTTCAACTGTTGTCAATCTGACTTGTCCTAGATGACCCCCCATTAATTTCCCTTATTTTTTAGTCTGGTTTCCCATGGTTTTGCTTCTTGGTCATCATATTTCCTTTTCTCAATGCTCCCTTGTTCTATCTCTACTCCCCTTACCCCATAGTGTAGGGAGGGAAATCTAGTACCTCCCACATTCTTTCTCTTGAGCTGTAATGTACTTTAAGGGCCTCATGGCTGAAGGAGATGGAAAAGATGACAAGATAAGCACTCGTAGATAAATAAAGTCCTACAATTTTTGGAACAAACCTTGATTTGAATGTTTAATAGCACTTGGTTGAGTCCAAAGATGATAGAAGCTTGGATCAAGCTCCATCAGATGCCTCACATCCAGAGATTTCAACAATGTTTACTATGGGAAAGGATTTTATTCCTTTCTCTTTAAGCAGGAGGATAAACAAAGTATTTCATGGGATGCCCCATGTTTATAGGAACTAATGGTCTATATATTAACCATTGGTCATCAAATTTTTCCTGAGAGGATAAAATTTCAACTGTAATCCCCAGGGTGTGCCCCCCTTTGATGATTTTTTTTGATTTCAGCACTAGATAAAAATTTGGATGAACATAGGTAGTGCTCAAATCCTTCTCTGGGTACAATAACATAATAGATGGTGTTGAGGCTTCTCTCTTGCCAGATTAGTTGTCTCATTGTTATATGTTGAAAATTTTGACACTTCTCTTACCACTGCAATATAGGGAGATTTGTTCATGTCTGAAACCATGCTTCATGTCAGTCATTCCATTGTAACAATATAATATGTTAATGCACTTTTAAGCATGTTTTTCAAGCTTTTATTTTGTTGTAGGATTTTACACCCTGAGTTATATCTTTGCTATACATGTTTTCTCTTAATTTCAGAACATGTTTTAGCATTTTAGAGCACTAGAGAAATTATGTCACATTTGGTGGTTTTAGTGAACAAAATCAATGCTGATATCTGCAGGTTAATGATGGTAATTATGATTAGGTCATTGCTACCTTCAACCAAGAAAGTCATTCTCTTATGTTTGGTTTCAAGGATTAGGAGACACTCTAGGTTTAATTTCATTTTTTTATTTGTGGATGTCATGTATCTATTTATGTGACATACAGATACTTAGGGATAATCCAAGTTCTCATGAGGCAATCATTGGAAAAGGAGTTGCATATGCATTCTAGAGAAGACTTGAAATAGAAATTACTGATTTTTCAAAGGTGGACAAACCTCATGTGCCTTCTTGTAGTTAGATGTTGTTAGGGTACATACATGTTCACTGATCCTTTTTATGGGAATCATATTCACCAATTTTTGGCCTTATTTTTGGAAGGCAATACAATCAAATCCCTCAAATGGAGAAGCATGGAAGTGGCATGGACATGCAAGGGTAGCTTTAGGATAAATTCTAGAGGTATATAAATTTTGTGTTCTTTTTATTGCTAGCTAATTTCTTCCTACTTAGTTTATACTTTGAATGGACCTCAAATAAACCTAGGTGGATGATTTTAATGTGTTCAGAAATCTCATACAAGAGCTACATAGAGAAACTATTGAAAATTATAGCCAATATGCATATTCTCCTTGCTTGTTTTAAACATTCTAATTGGAAATGTCTAGACTGAGAGTGGGTTCACGAGAGATGATTCCTCATATCAAGTCATAGTCTCCTTGTATCTTGTTCTAAGTTCTAACTTTGAACATGCCATATTTCTCTCAGCCATTCAAATTCATTTGTCATTGCCCATCTATTAACCTATTAGTATTATGATTGAAAGCATAGATGGATAAGGTGCATTTTGCACTTGTTCAGAAGGAGCAAAAAGTTTCATGATAAAAATGCCTCTGAAACTGATTTTTGAAATTGCAATTGATATGCAACATACTCAACATAGTGGCACTTATGTTGTAATGAAAAATTTACCTTCGATTGTCATTTTGAATTATCATTTAATTTGAGATTGAATAGCATTTTACTTTCCTAAACCCACTTCATTGTGATAATAAAGACAAATACTATTGATCTTTCAGATGAGTAGGATCATTCTGACTTACCTAACTTTGAAGGACTAAATGCTCATAGCTCTACTTATCAGTACATCTACTTCTGTACAAGCTAAATTAGTTTAGGGACATACAAATCAAAAACAAATTTGGTCATATACTTCAATTTGATACACTCTAGTAGAAAATGAACAACATTGGACAAAGGCACAAATCATACCCACTTATGCTTAAATTTCTATAGGATAGTTCCCTTTGACTATTCTTCTAGGTAGTAGATTTAATTTTTCAGTATATTTCTTTGAGATCCTCTGTGAAGAACAAAGCTCCTTGTGAGATTGGCTTGAAGGTGGTCAAATCAAATGCATTATGCTATAGCAGATACTACTGGGGTGGAAGGTCTTTGATAGAATTGCACTCCTCATTCAATATTGACAGATAAAGGCCCATTCCATTTGTTAAACTAGAAGAAACAATAAATCTTCCTCAATGTGTGTACTTTAATTTAAGATCTAGTTTGATGCCTTCCAACAATATTATAGATTCTGCCACATTATTTGTAGTCATGCTCAAGAATCATATATAAAGAAACTATCTGGATTTTGTGCCAAACGATTTGTGAGACAACCTTTTGCCCCTACAAATCCTAGATTCCCTTTAGAGGCACAATTACAATTCAGATTGAGGGGGAATATGGTGGAGACCATCAAATTTCACTTTTCTTGTCTCTTTGTGTCTGATGAAACTGTTCTCGCAGGTTAAGGTTCCAGTTCTCTACAACCCTTTTTTCCTTGATCTATCATTTTCAATGGCTCCACATTCCCATTGTTTCATTGACTCTTTTTAATAAATTTGGAGTAGACTTGCTACACTGTCAACTCTGTCTCTATAAATATTCTATTGTTTGTTTCTTCTATACATTCCAAATGATTTAGCTATACTTGAAAATGATTTAGTTGTGAACGATCCTGATGTTTTTGGGAAACATGCAACTGTAAATTGGAATTCAAAGGTAAGATCTATTGTCATAGAAGAAACATTTGAACTTATTTCTCCATGCTAAGTTCTTTAGGAAAGTTTACTAAACCAAGTATGGCACTTTTTGGTTTGATTATCCTGTCATTGAACTTGTTTTGTATTGGCAGAATTCAAAATGGGAACTAGTTGATATGGGCAGCCTTAATGGGACACATTTGAATTCCCAGCCAGTCTCTACTTCAGATTCCAGTTTGAGACAGAGTAGTAGTCCAGTTCAACTTGCTAGTGGATATTTCATAACACTTGGTTCAACTTCAAAATTTTTTGTGAGTATCCAGTATTTCTCTTGAACTAAAGTCTTAATCCCCAGAGTTTTGTTTTAAAAAAGTCTCAAGGTTTAAAAAAAAGTGACAAGGGTTGGTCTATTTAGGATTTCAGTGGTTGAGCTAGTAAGGTCTAGGGTTGGGAAAGCAATTTATCTAGGAAACGTTTATAGTACAGGTCATCTGATGTGAAATGAGTTATTCAAATATTGTGTCTGGTCATTAAGCTCTGATAATATTTTTGATAATTTATGACATGGAAGGTGGCCGTATGAAAGTGTATGAGCATACATTTAGATTCAATTTTTCTATTTCTCTATGGATGGTGGAGCACTGCCTTTCTGGAGTCTCAGTTTGTATATGTATCTCTAATTTCTCTAGGTTTATGGCATTATGTTCATGATTTGGTTTCAATGGGAAATCGTTGGTGCTTAGGCAAGTTAGGTTATTCATTTGGATATTTTCATATCCTGTAAAATCATACATGCAAATGTAATCTATAAAACAATATCTTGGATGAAATAATTTCCAAATGTCAATGTTTGTATGTCTGGTAAGCAGATAGGTTTGTTCATCCCTAGGGAATGTGGGAAACTAAAAATTACTATCCACATAAAGTACTTCAATACAATACATGAGTTTTTCCATCACCTTGGGACAAGCACCTATGAATTACCGTCCAACAAATTCTAGAGCTACCATATGAAGTTGAAACTGGATTATGAGATTGTAGGTTATAGGAAAGTCTACTCATCCTTGTAAGTCCAGGTTGCTTGGGTGGTTGTTGCTCAGTGAAAATATTATTGTCATAGACAAAATTCATCACACAAGAATTATGGATGCTTATTATGTGATCTATCAAAGAGTAAAAGAAGAAACTTTTTGTAGAAATTTCTTCCACTGGAAAATTCAGAAATTCCACCTCTTAACTAGGGGTTTTCTAGATCTTAACCCTGTGAATTTTCAACCTTATGGTTGTTATGGAATATGATAAAACTTAAAAGAAACAGCAACAACATACAATATTTTGACTTATAATACACCAATCCACTAGGCAAATCAAGAGAAAATATGCCAAATTGTGCCAATTAGTTTAAGCCTTGTAGGGTAATTCTATCGTGTATAAAACAGATCTGAAAACCACTTATGACAGCTGTAGATACATCAACAAATATGCACTATCTTATTCAATATAAATGTCAAATAAATTAACAATTGCAGCCTTAACTTATGTAAAATCAGCAAGACATATATGAGATGGAAATTTCAAAACCATTAAGGAATAGATGGTTGAAAATTAAATATGCAATTACACAAGTATTAGAAACCTGAAAGCTTCATTAATAATTTAATATGCATAAATGTTAAGTTCATGTACATAGGATAGCCTATTCACAAGGCTAGTACCATTCTCTAGCTCACACCAAGGGGATCCAATAAACATGCATTAGACAATTATGTTAGCCAAGGAAAGATACCTCCTCATTTTCTTCTCTTCAACAAGTACAACATAGGGTTTCATCTCAAAACTCTAATATCCAAGTCTCCAAGGGATGAATCACTAATCGTAGTATTTAATATGCTCCAAGTAGCTCGTGAAAACCCTAGAGATTCCATGACAAGAGAGATAAAGTACAAAACAAGATCATGAGAGAGAGAGAGAGAGGAAGATTAATTTTCTCCTCTTAGTCTCATCTCTAGCACAAGATGAACAAGAATGAATATGCTGAAAGAACTCTCAGTTCTCTATATACATGAGAGGTAAGGGAGGACAATAATACATACATGGGATTATGCTCTAACAAGTAACTTACAAAGACACATGTAGACTCACACATATGGAGCACTATACTCCAAAGGTACACATGCCAAAATCCAAGGTGACGTTGTACACAATCAAGGTTCCAATGAAAGAGTGCTTTACAAGGTGTTTCCAATGCTCCTACAAGCCTCCAATAACTCTAATGAAACTCCTAAGCCATGTACTCTACTGTGTCCCCTCCCCTTGCATGAACAATGTTGCAACCTAGGTGTCCCTAAGTCAACTCCAGGACTCCATTCAAGCATCCATGCTACCTATGTTGTCTAAGGCCCAATGCTTTCATCCAAGATGCCAAACACTCCTCCAATGTTGGGCTCTCTCTAGAAAAGCAACCTCCTTCATATGGCCAGTGTGTAAAACATCACCAAGCTGTTCAAAGATCTCCAATTCCCTAAGACTATCATGCAAGCACACAACTGAGGTCAAGCAACCACTGAGTAAGCCATTTCCAACGTGCAAATCCATCACGGACCATCAAGGGGATGATCATAGATCATGTACCTCAAACCTCATGAAACACCCCTACACATAGTTTAAATGAGTTTGGAGTAACCTTGAAAGCTAACACATTTGTTGTGGGAATGCATGATAATATGAAACTGTTATGAATGGGTTTCAACAAAGTATCAATTTCTGTTTGTTTCCAACACCATTTGAAAGGGATAATTTTTGGAGATAGATGATTAGAAAGGTAGGCAAAAACATTTGGGACACCATAAGGTTGACTCACATTTCCTTAATGTAGAAATATGATGTCAGGCTACCAATAATGGGGAATTTACTCTGCTCCATATAGTGATTTCACATAGTTCAAATCTAATCTAGCGATACAATATTCAACTAGGATAGATATATTGAAAAATGATATCAATATTCTTGAAATTGGTGCCAAAGTGGATATGATGGTGTTCCTTGCCTATTTTGGGAAGTGTAACAATATGACTTGGCCCACTAATGTATAATTATATGTAGTATTTTCTGTGCATTAATGAGATATAAGATGCATTTTTCAAAAAATAAAAATTGACAAAGAATGCTAAGATATCAGATGCATTTTTCAAAAAATACAAATTGACAAAGAATGCTTTTTTGATTCATTCCCCTCTAGCAAATGAATTAATACCATTTATAGAAAAACTAGGGAAGACAAAATGTTAGATTAAGTTCACACAAATAAATATCTATACATGTGTGTGTTAGTCATTTAATGCAATAGTAACTAATGAACAACATCTAATTAATGTTTGTATTAGGTGGTTAAACCACCATAGCTGTATAAGGGTGCTAAATATGATGTAAAGAGAATTAATCCTTGAGAGGTTTGCATGTGTGTGTCCATGGACAACATGTCTCGGGCTATCCCTGTGATGTGCATTTCCTACAAAGTTAATATAAACATTTATTATTTTATCGACTGTTTTGTGTTTGTGTGTATGCATGTATTATTTTGAAATCCAACAATGGTATCAAAGCCAATAAAAGTGAGCAGTACAAAAATGTCCAAAAGTAACCAATGATGTTAAAGAGGCTATGCGAGTAAAGAATGGAGTGGCATAGAAAAAAGGTTAGAATATTTTTTTGAAGGTTGGATTTTATACAGATCCACTAAAATTTGGGTTGTTGATCAAATGAAGGGATGTGAATTGGGTGATTGGTGAAGAAGGACAAACAGGAAGCAGAATATACAAGAGAGGTGAATAATAGACTTGGTTACAAATCCCATATTAAATGAATATGTATATGTGTGTGTACTTGTAATTTATTTTAATTGTTAGTAATGTACGATGAACATGCATTCGATGTTTGTGTTAGGTGGTTAAACCACCATAACTGTATAAGGGTGCAATATACAAAGTAAAGAGAGATGGCATTCTTGAGAGAGTGGCATGCAAAAGAATATAATGGCCATTGTTAACTTATGTACAAAGTTAAGTGTTAGATCCAGGTAAAAGGGAACATAACTTAGGCTTGTCAAGGTAAATTAGCGAAAAACTTAATTAAGTCAAGTAGGTGTTGTGACACATTGTTGTATGCTTTGGTAGTTATATCAAATTATGTTGAAATATGTACATAATTCCTTCTTCTGTAATGAATGAACATATTGCAGAGTGCATTTTTTTCTCTTTTTAGTGTTTTGTAACATGGTATTAGAGTAGATACTTGCATTGGATTTTATGACCATGAGGGTTACAAAATTTGTGACAAAGACTAATGATCAAAGACCAAAGAGGATCCCAAGTCGCAGGGCTTTCAGTGGGAGCCCAAGTGTGATTGCTCATAGGCCTTTAAGCAGGAGCCCATGAAGGAGTTTGAGTAGGCATTCACAACAAAACCTAGTTTAAGTTCCTTTGAAAAGTCGAAGAAAGCCTCCAAGCATAATTTTTTTAAGAGGATCAAGTCATAGTCCTATTATTGATAAGAGTACACTTCCCCATCCTAATCAAAGTTAGACTGCTGCAAGAAGTCCTAACCCATAGGTCACACCTAAACGTGTGAGAAGAGGTCATGGATTCAACCAACATTACTCTTATGCTCGACGTTATCGTACACCATATCTAGACCTCTCTCCCCCAAGGTCTCATCGCATCAGTGAAAGGAATATTCTTGAAAGGGATAGGTTTGTACGCTTTTATGTGTATCCCCCTCGAGCTTCCATTTCTGGCTTCTTTGTTTCTTTATGTTAGAAACAATAAGCTCATTGCCATCGAGTATTCCTATGCCATGGAAGGTTTTGCATTCATATTTAAATGGATGTTGTTCATAGTCCTTAGGCAGTTATACCCATTTCCAACATCTGCACAATGATTATAGAGTATAGTCCTATTCCCTGTCATGATTTTAGTTTCTTAAGTATATCCAATTATATTCCTTGTCCCAATGTTTCAAATCATGCATGGTTTTCCAAAGAAAAAGATAAAAAGACAACCTCATCCTATAATCTATGGTCCCATGAATATGATTAGATCCAATGTTGTTGGGGATCATGTAGATATCCCAATGCAAACACTGCAATATCACCTTGGGAAGTGAATAAACATTATGAATTGGCATCACAATATATCCTAACCATTTGTCCTTGTGGATACTCATTAGCTTGATGGAAGAAGGAAATTTGCTCATCCCATGTATTAATTTGTCACAATGGTCTAGGAACTGAAAGCATAGTCTTGCAAAGAATACAGACAGATAATCATAAAATTGGAAAAATGGTGCTGCAATGGAAGTAGCAGCTCTGTATAATCAAAAGAATAATGAATAATACAATAATCATGCCAGATGCATGAATTCCAAGACAACTCGAATTCCCAAGGGGGTCATTTGAATTAAATGAGTGAGTCTAGCTTAACTGAATGTAAGCCATAGTAAACACTCAAGGTAACCACTGATCAAAACCCTAATTGACTCAACTGATCCCTAATTGAAGTGGGAGTGCAATAAATGACTAAGTCTAACTGAAAGTAGCTCAAACACATGTCACTGCAAGCCAACCAACAAGTTCTAGTGCATCAATGACTCCAATGAACCCCGATGAGGTTAACCGAAGTGTAACTGACCATTAGAAGTGGTTGGAGGCGCCCCTGTTGACTCCAGTTCATTAAATAGTCATTAAATGATCAATTTAATGAAGGGATGCACCTTCACTGCTCTGTTTAACTGATTGTAACCATCAGTTAGCAATATGGGGCATTTATGACACTCAGATCACCCTCGGAGTGCTCCAATTAGCCTCCCTGAATGAAGGAGAAGGCTAAGTTATCTTCCTTTACTGAAGGTAGGCGTGGGCGTGCTCATGCTGATGTCATATAGTGCTCCTCTGATGTCAATTAAGTCAATAAAACTTAGGATAGTGGTTTAACTAGGCCAAATTGACCAAAATGAGTGTGTNATGGTGGATAGGATTCATGTGAAGCACCAACTATTGGGTTGATCATCCTCTTTTCATTCTCCTTATTGCTCCACTTCTACATGGCTCTAGGATGATCATGCTTATCTACTATATCCTCGACATCCACACTAAGATAATTGTTGCTGATAGGTTTCATATAGTGGTACACTTACAGTTGCTAGGGAATAATGATTTTTGCAATCCCATTAAGCCAATTTCTTGATTTTTGTTCAAAATTCCTAGAAAATTTTTGTGGATCTCATAACCTGCTTGATCATATATTGTGAAATTATACAATCTATCATCATTTTCTGATGATTAGATACTCAAAGTTGTGTATTGATCCTTTTTACCATTATAGAGGACTTTGTAAGTTATCTTCCCAAATTCTTAAAGGGTGCTAGCTCAATGGAAGAGCATATGCCTTACAAGTAGGAAGTTGGTGGTTCGAATCCTCCATGCTTTAATGATATTATAATATCGGTTAAAAACAACTAAATTACTAACCAAAAAATAAGAGATAAGTGACCAAACAAAATGACCAAAATGCGTATATAAAATTACTACAAACGACTAAATTAGTGACCAAAAAATGAGAGATGCGAAACTAGGCATTAAAGAGGATGCAACACGTGGTGCTAATGATGAATCCAAACATGGCATTGATATGGTAGCAAAATAAGATGTGAAACTAGGGATTAAAAATGATGCAACACGTGGTGCTAATGATGAAGCCAAACATGTCATTGATATGGTAGAAAAATAAGATGTTACTTTGGATGAAAAACATGGCGTTACATATGAAGCAGAATATGGTGCAGCAATAGAAGAAATATTTGGTGTCATTTTTGTAGCAAAACACGATGCAAAAAAGAAGCAAAAATTGGTGCAATTTTGGAAGTGAAAATTGGCACATATTTAGAAGTAAAACATGGTGCAAAATGGGATGCTAAAGTGGTAGCAAAATTGGATGCTACTTTTGATGCTAACATGGTGTTATTAAGGATGCAAATATGACACTAATGGGGATGCCATTTAAGAAGCAAAATTGGACACTTGCTAAGAAACAAAATATGACATTATTTAGGAAGCAAACCTCAACATTGTTTAGGAAGCAAAGTTGGACGCTATTTTGTAAGAAAAAAAATAGACACTATTTTGGACCTCATAAAGAATGCTATCTAGGAAGCAAAAAAATATTTTTTTGAGACGCTTAAAGTTTTGTCCATGACGCATCCCATTTAGCGTCTAGTTTGACCACTCAATGTAGAAAAAATTACACTAAAATGGGACGCTAATTCCAGGATTTGTTGTAGTGCTTAGGGGTCTTGATTGGTCCCTTCCTTTTCATATATCCACTGATGCTTCTGACATAGCCATAGGAGGATTTCTTGGTCAAAAATAAATGCCAAGCATCTTATTCCATATATTTTATTAGCAAAATTTTGACACCTGTCGAACTAAATTACACTCTTACTGAGAAAGAGTTTTTGGCAGTAGTCTAATCTATTAATAAGTTTCACCATTATATCAGAGGATATGATTTTTTTGTGCATACAGATCATTCTGCCATCATATTTTTGATGAATAAACCAATTACTAATGGTAGGGTGACCCGATGGCTACCTATATTACAAGAATTTAATATCACTATTGTTGATCGATCTGGTAGAGAAAATTTGGTAGCATATTTCCTCTCTTGTATTCAACATGATGCTGGTGTTAAACCTGTTGATGATACTTTCCTTGACGAACATCTATTTGTTGTGTCTGTTCAAACCCTTGGTTTGTAGACATTGCTAATTATTTAGCAACTGGGAAATTACCAAACCATTTGTCTCCTCATGAGAAACATCGGATTGTCATCTAGAGTTCTAGTTACTCTTGGGTTGATAATGAACTTTTTCGTACCATCCCAGATCTTATTATTAAACGATGTGCACAGGAGGACGAGAGGACAAAAATCCTTCGTGCATGCCATGATGGGCCATGTGGAGGATACTTTTATGAAAAGTGAATGGCATACAAAGTATTGCATTCTGGTTATTACTGGCCAAGCATTTTTAAGGATGCTGCCAGATATGTTAGAGGATGTGATAGTTTCCAAAGAATGGGTAGACCTATGTCATCAGACGAGATGCCTTTATAGACTTAGGTCATCATTGAGCCTTTTGAGAAGTGGGCTCTTGACTTTGTAGGACCAATCTCTCCCATGTTCTGCAAGAAGAAATACATCATGGTTTGCACAGACTATGTCACCAAATGGGTAGAAGCTAAAGCTTTGTTTCGAGCTACAGAAAAATATGTGGTATAATTTATATACGAAGAGATATTTACTTAGTTTGGTGTGCCTAGGGAAATTGTCATTGACCAAGGTTCTCAATTCATCTCTAAATTAATGAAATGACTTACCACAAAATATAGTATACGATATTGAAAATCCTCACCTTACCATCCAAAAGCTAATGGCCAGGTAGAATCAACCAATAAGGTATTTGAAGCTATCTTAACCAAAACTATTTAGCTACATCATAAAGATTGGGTAGATAGGCTCCAAGAGGATTTATGGGCCTATAGAATAACTTGGAGAAACACTACTGGACATACACCCTATGAGTTAGTATATGGGAAACAAGTCCTTTTACTATTGAAATCCAAGTTAAGACTTTTTGTATGGTTGTACAATTATGTATGGATTTGGAGGAGGCACAGAAACAATGAATCTTACAGATTAATGAATTAGATGAGATTAGGCAAGATGCACTCCAAAGGACAATGTTAATACAAAATCAACGAAAGATATGGCATGATAAATTTATTAAGAAAAAGCATTTTAATACCGGGGATTGGGAATTACTATTTGACTCAAGGTATAAAATTTTCAAAGGAAAATTAACTACCCGTTGGATGGGTCCATATGAGGTAGTTACAACCTTCGATAACGGGGTAGTAGAGATTAACACAATTGATGATTCACAAACTTCCTTTGTCGTAAATGGACACAGACTTAGACTTTACCATCAACCAATTTCTACACAAGATTTCGTGAAGAATATCTTACAACAAAAGGAGATGGAGCTGGTTGAAGAGGAAGTCATTCTTCCTCCTCCTGATTCTTAAACTATTTTGTGTTGTTTTTATGTACATATGTAAATATATCTTTATTTATTTAATAAATAAAAGTCATTTCTGATAAGCTGACTACATTCATGCAGGGAATTTGGTTGTATAATCAGCTTATGGAATTTTGTCAAATACAATAGAAAGGCTCTTTTCCTTTATCTAAACTTTGATAAAATTTATATGAATTTTTCTTGATGCATATGTTTTTGTTGCAAATAAAATTGAATCATATAACAAGTGGTCTTGTAGTTTATTACAAGAACCATGTTTTTCTTTTCAGCTCATGAAATGCTGCCCAAAAAGGGAAGTTCTCTAAGAAATTATAAGCCATCTTAACTCATTTTCTTTAAAAATAGGGGTTTATAATGAAATTAAAATGTTCCCTATACCATTCCTACCCACTTTCCTTGATGATTCCTTATGATTTTATGGTGATTGATTCAGATATGCATATTTCAGACTTATCATTAAAATAGTTGCTTAAGACCTATTTTATTCATCACGTGATTCAAAGTTCTATTTTACACCTAAGGACTACTAGTTCATCTTGTATTCATTATCAAAACTTGTCTCTTAAGGATTTTTTAGAAAACTCAAGAATAAGTGAAATTCCTGTTTGTGGGGAACATTACTTTTGTTTTATGAAGAAGATAGATTGAGAAGTCTAGGAATAGCTTTAAGTTATTATCTTTTGACATGATCTATAATTTAAGCCATTATAATTTTTTCTTTACTTATGAGGTTCGCTTTCAAAAAATATGAATTATGTGTATAGAAAGCTTAACTCGCTCTAAGTACCAACTGGCTTCCACATGTTAAGAAAAAAACAACAAACCTTTATACGAAGCAAACCCGCCTGAGTACTGAACATGCTTACTGGAAGCGGGTCCATGCTAAGTAATATCTTTAAACAAGGAATCCTGGTAAGTGCAAGTAAACCTGTCGAGCTACTGAATAGGCTTGCTTAAGCGAGGCTATGGTTGCATGGTACCAAGATAAACCTGCCAGGGTACTAAACAGGCTTGCTGGCAGCAGGGAAATATCGGGTAAAAGAGGTTTGGTTAATGCATTACTATGCACATGGTTTGGGAAAAAAAGGATAAAACAAACAAAGAAGAAACAGAACAATAGATGTTTAGGCCGATTCTTCATCATGTCATTAGAGAATGGTTGTAAGTTGGACTTGGGACTCTATCATCTAATTCAATAATATCTAGGATATGATAATTCTAGAAATGGGACCCATATCTATAGAAATATCACAAACTCTAGGGTGAACTTAAAATATTCTTTGGACGACAAGATATCTTTAAATGAGGCATGGATGACTAGTTTCTCCTATGGCATTTTCCACATTAATTATATTCTCATTATTTGTATGATCTTCTTAAGCACTGTTATTCTTGATGGAAATACATATCCGAATCCTCTCCATTTACTAGTTAGTATTTATTTTTCCTACTAAAATAATAGCAGCATTTTATAACTATTTGTTATATTATTTGGAACTTAGTTAGTTTTTCTTTGATGGCTTGAGGACATGCCATATTTTTGGTTTGGGGGAATATTAGAATTGTTTTTACTTTTTGAATGTTTATGGAAAGTTTCGTTTATTTTTTACAAAAGTGTAGATGTTTTTAGGATAATGCAATTAGTGGAAGACTATTTTATTACATGAGGGACAATGTAATGGAGGTTTAATAAAGCTGGTTTATATCATCATATTGTGTGCTTACAGCTCAGAAAGTTTATTGTATAGTTAGCAACAGTCAGATCTAGTAAGGCGTATTTATGAACAAAAGATCCATATGAAGGGTCGAATGAAGGTCCGAATGGAATGCTAAGTGTCGATCTGAATGAAAATTATAACGTTATAATGACATGATTTCAAAATGTTAAATATTTTTTATTTCACGGGAAAAGAGTTTAATTAGCTGCATCATATTTATAATACTTAGGCCTCGTTCACATGCTTACACATGCATTATGATTTTATTAAAACTCAACTCGGCCTATGATTTTGATTATGTTTTTGATATGATATGATATCGTTTAACTATATCTTTATATGATATAATTTTAAGATCTTTATGACCATCATTCCCCTTTTCCTCTCATAAAATCACACATGGAAGTCGTCAAAGTCCTATCATCTTATTGATTAGAATTATTATGGTTTTAATGCATCTTTATGAATTCTGTAATAGATAAATCATTCAACTTGTCCAAAGTTTACTTTGGACATGGTTGAATATATAATAACTATACAAATTCATCAACACTAGTGTCCTTATGACATCACACGATTCAAAGAATGAAGCCATATCGTGATTGGTTGAGCGTGCAAAACTGTGATCTCATAATTGTTCAAACGCTTAGATAGATTATGTTTTAAACCTGCGATCTTTCCCTTGTCTTCATTTACCTTTATCTTTGTAGAGTTGTTCAGATGTCATTTCTATTATCCTCTACACCCTCTGTACGTTTCACCCCTATTTGAACAATGCCTAACCGTCTTGATCCTGAAAACTATCAAGACCTGTTCCAGATTCCATAATTTTCAGAATGCCGAGAGATTTTCTTCTGAGCAGGATGGAAATCATTTCTCCATATTTTGTAGGGGTATGATAAGGATATTTCGTTGATTTTTGTGAAAGGATTTGATGGTAAAATGGAAAGGGTTGGTAATCTCCTTTTTTCGGTAACCGAAGAAACCATTGCGGTAGCGACCAAGATCCTAAGAGAAGGCACCCATTGGCATAAGCATTTGTTTCTTCCTCGGTTGGCTTACCACTTCGCTCTCATGTTGGAATTCCAACATGTATCAGGAAGGAAGGGGTTTGACAAACAATGGATTAATCCTGAGTACCTCAACCCTCTTACCGTCATCATTCGCCTTATAACCTATGAGGGTAAGTTTACCATGTTCAAAGTTTGTTATCTTCGCCTACTGGCACATTTCATTAATCATCACTTCCTTAATTTCCCATTTTATTTCATTAAAATATTGGAAAAAATGTCAAGTCAAGTTAGGAAGAACACAGTCAATCCTATGGGGAGTTTGTACCATCATAGCCTGATTAAACTTCTGATTATACATCAATTGAAGGAGAGGAACCGGACTAGGGAGAATTTTGTGTTCAAAGTTTTAAATCCTCATTTGAATGTCCAAAAATTCCCTCGGCACATTCGAGATCCTAAGCCGAGTCAGGCCCCTCCTAAGGAAAAGAAAAGCCCCAAAATTGTGCATATTGATGAAGATATACCAGAATCAAGTTCACCTGTCCATTCACCTACTCCTGTTAACCTTGAGTCTACCGAATGTATACCTGTTCCGTGAATTCAAACTAGGAGCAAAAAGATGAAATCTATTCAGACACCTGTTCATCCTACTGTTTAGACCGATCATCCAGATCATATGGTCAAAGTAAATGAACCTGTCTCTGATTCACCATTTTTTACATTAGCTAGTGTCTCGACTAAATTGCTTGAAGCTGCTACTCTTGAGACTGATTCTCCATCTGCTCAAAGAAAGGATTCTGAAAAAACAAATTCCCTCTATTGATCTTGAGACACCACCCAGATAGTTGAGTCCGTCTCAAGATTTCAAATATCCCACAGAACCATCTAATCCTCATCAGCCGACAGTATACCAACTAACTCAAGAATTGTCATGGTCATCAAGTTGAAATGAGGAATATGCCAATATCATCGATAATCTTCACCAAGACAACAAGGAGCTGCATATACAAGTCAATGTCCTTGAGGACCTTAACAAGGATATCACTTCTTTGCATGAATCTCATCAAGAGAGGCGTACTGTTTTAAAGACACATGCCATGCAATTGAAATTTAAATCTCCTGTCTCATCTGCTAATTCGAAGGCAGTTGCTGACGCAGCTCCACCTTCTTCCTAAAAATTCCATTTCTGCTCAGTTGGACCTGGCATCCCTCCAGTTTGGGGGAGTGTTGATCCTGGTTTTGTCACTATTTTTGGCTGTTAATTTACTATTTTGGCATATATTTTGTCATATTTTTGACATGTTTCATGTCATTCAACTTATCATTGAGCCCCAGCTATGAACACATTTGGAATTTATGCAAGCTTTGGTTAATTTCTGTTATTTTGTGATTTTATTAAGCAATTTTGTGATATTTGGAAACATGTCTAATACATGGATTTGTTTTGCAGAAAATAGTCTTCAAACAAGCCTCCATGTTGACACGCACTCATGCTAAATATGCGCAGATCATATTTAGCTCATCGTCTAGCTCCCCGATCGATCCACGTGTTGTTAATTGGCATATTCCCAAATGATTAAAGCACAGAACATTTTTTAGTTTCCATATTGTCCATGCATTTTGCTGTTATGATGGCCCTTGCTCTAGAAGGTCCGTCGTCCTGCTGTCTCCATACAACACCACGATGCATGCCCATGTTGACACATACCCATATGACCATAGCCCGTGTGAGAAGAACCAATGCGTGAAATCTGAGGAAGGTGGCTGCACGCTATTGCCAAACGTCATATAGTTGTTTAATTATTGGTTAAAGTTGACTATTTTTTGAGCGATCGACCACTGAAAGGGTCGACCTTCTCATCTATGTAAAACTTATATAAAGGCGTCTCCAAGAGAGATTCGGGCTATTTAGGGAGTTGGTTGATTAGTCATTGTAGAAGAAGCTCTGTAAACTCTGTTTCAAATTTAATATAAAGTTATATTTTCAGCTGCGCATACATGTTTCTACTATCGTGAGTGGTTGATTAGTTAAAGTACAACCCTGATTGCTGAGAGGGCCCCTCAAGAGCCAATGGTATCCCATTCAAGTGTGTTTTCCTTACTTCCTTTCTTGCATCTAAGTAGTTTATATTTCCATCTCTGTGTGTGTAGTTCAGTTCTGTTGTAAAGTTATATTGTTTATTTCCTTGTATTTTGTAATATGTGTTTGCTGTAATTTATATGATTTATATTGTGCTGATTAAAATAGTTTTCATTCTCTAGAATAGCAAGTGGCCGGTTGCGCAGTAGTTGTTTTTCAGTTTTATTTTCAGCATTGTTTCTTACTTGCAGTTAGATAGAAGTTGATTAATTTAATATCTTAGGTTCAACACATAGCTAGATTCAATTTTGTTGGTTTTTGTTTAGTTGTAGGTTAGTTTTGGTTGAATAATAAGAAATAATCTCTCTTTTAAGTAGTATAAGTTACTCTTATTTTTTTGTTTTTTTAATTGTTAAAATAGGCTTCGTCATTCTTTCCTTTACCTTGTAATATAATATTCACAAGTCAGCTGATATTAATATCATTTAGGTCATTTGTCTCACAATTTGCATTGTTTTTTCCTGTTCAGACTGTCATTTGGATTGTTTGTCCAGACTGTCATTCGGACTGTCTGTCCAAACTATCATCTAAACCTTTGTTCAGCCTTCAATAGTTTCTATTCTGTTTCATGCTTGTTTTTGAAAATATATTACTTTCTGCAATTGAACAGTAACTATCTATGTCTATTTAGGACCTTACTTTAGATGATATAAAATATCTATCAAGTCCTATAATTATTTTCATCCTTTGTCACCCTTATTTTAGGTTGTTTTTAGATTGTATATCTTTTGTCTCTAATTTCTTCATTTTTCCTCTGTTGTAGGATTTGTCAATTGTAGCCTTAGTGAGTTGCCTCAATCTTATGTAATTGAATTTAGGGTTTAAGTTACTAATCTCATTGTTTAAAAAGAATATTAAAACCTTTGGCATAGGACTTGTCTTTCTTATTTTATAGTTATTGAATATATCTAAAAAATAGATTTAGATTTATGAAGCAAAATATCTTTACTAAGTTTTCTACTTGCTTCTTTATTAAGTTTTATACTTACTTTTATTAAGTTGTCTACTTGTTTCTCAATTATAGTTGTTTCATGTGAGAATAGTATACCCTTAATTCCAAATAGTCCATTAAAAGAATCTCGTTTCTTAGTTAGTAGATTGATTATTAACAACATCTTTTTAGAGTCATTTGCTTATGGAATAAATAAAAAATGTGTACTATTACTTGTAATTGGACACTACTTAGTTTACATTTATTTGTAGAGGTTAAATTAGATCTAATCCCATTCAGTTTTTTTATTTCTTTCGAAATCCATTTTGATACACTTCCTTCTCAAGTACAGATAACAATGAATGCATATCCTCAGAACAATCAAGGAGAGTGGAACTAGATAAATTGGTTCAATCACTGTATATTTGTCAAGCCGCATGTATAGTTTAGTTATTGGGTTTCTTACACAACCTAAATAGTTATAATATTGTATCAAATAATATAATATTTTGTATTCATATAGTAAGAGTCTGAATCTGTTTAAACCTTTCTAATTCACATATTAAGAAGCAGAATAATTCATTAATAGAGTACATTGTAAAAGGGTAGTTTACTTTCTAAGAATAGTGTTATTTATAAATACATAGTTTATGGTTGATTGAGTAGAGTCTAGTATAGCTCGATACTGCTCTAATCTAAAGACTTGAACCAGCCTAATTACCTTAGTAGTTGAATTTCTAGAGTTTGACTCAGTTTTTCATTTTGAAAGTTCATTCGATCTTTTCTTTGTTAAAATATTTCCATGACACCTTAAAGGAACCCTTATACCTTCGCATATATTTTGTATCAGCTCTAAGATTACAAACCTCGGTCGATAATTAAATATTTGGTGAATTAATTAAGACAATAAAACACCCAACAAGTTCTATATTGAAAGAGGCCAAGGATCTGAAACACTCCGTAGATAGATTGAAGTTCTGCTCGACATTAATTATCCTTATTGCTCCATCTACACATAGCCTAAAATTATTCTCGTGATTTGATGTAATCCAATGTTTAAAATGCTAACTACATTAGAAGTCTAACATAGATGCAATAGATGTTGGAGACTATGGGAGTTAGCGACCTTGAAATCACTCGTCGTTACTTTCAAGTGGCTTTAAAATTTCTTCAGGGTGCTTCATTATTGGAGCCTTGCAATTTTAACAATGCAAAGCATGGAGAAATAACTCAGGCTATGAAGGTGTACTGCCAGGCTCTGGGAGTAAGTCTCATAAGCTCTTAGAGTTGAGTTGAAAGATTCATCCACTTTTTTCATTAGTCAATCTGCATGTGAGCACACTGTATTAGCTTTACTTTTCAAAATTTCTTAGGAAATTTTGAAATATAGTCATACTGATTCAAATATTGATAGGTTAGCTTCTCTATTACCTTTACAGGTTTTGTGCCTTAACATATGAAAGAAACAAAGAAATGGCAATTGCTGCCTTAGCATATAAATTCATGGGGGTAGCACACATGAGGGTTGCGCTGTCTAAAAATTCATGTTTAGACTTCAACGTTTTAGTTTGAGAGAAGAAGAAACAGGCCCGAGAGATATGATAGAATTTTTTTTCAAAGTACTTTGAAGGCCTTCAAGAAGATTGAGGAAGTTAATATTAGCAGGGAGGCTAAATTATTGGAGAACAAGTTTGTCTCATTCTCTTCAACTTTCCTTGTAAAAAAGTCAAGGGACAATAACTGAAAATTAGCTAATTGGTTATCTTCTAATTGTTGTTTCTTATAGCACATGTGTGTCCAAATACAACAGAACCACCATACAACATTTGTCTGTTCTCAAATCTTGCCTTCGTCATGGTGATTTTTTTTCTTGTCTTTATTACTTTTCCTGTGGTGCACTTCTAGAGTGCCCTTGGTTCTGATAATTATTTGTATCACTCTAGTTGTGGCTATATCTGAGGTAGGTTGGCCACAGATAAACTTGCAAACATGATTGAATGTTTCACACTCATTTTCATAAAAAAAATGTGTCAACTATAATGTATGTTGGGTATGCTTTTTTTATTTCATTAAACTCTTTTTGAACTATGTGTTGAATTTTTTTTGCTTGCTTATTTTGGTAGCCTTCAGACTTCTATAAAAATATGTTTCATTTTCTAGATTTGGTTGATATGGTAGCTTATGCTTTGCAACACTCGTCTGAAATATTTTTCTTTCATGTATTTTAGATTATCACTAATAGATTGTTTTATGAATGGCAAGGCTTGCTTATCTTATTTGACTTTTACATTGCTTGATTTCATATAATGATATTTTTCTCATATATTCAGGCACGCCAAGAGATATTTCATAAATTGGTTGACTTAATTGGTATCACATCTATCACAGAGGTATTTCGTTCTCTCTGGTAACATGAATGGATATGCCAGATAGAGAAAATTGTATATAGCTTCAGGAATTAGTTTATCAAAAATACTAGTTACTAGTAAGTTGTAATAGTAATAATTATGTAGTTTGTAGATTGCTATCTATAATAAATTTGTTTGAATATTATCATTGTCAAGCAATAACAACTTCTTAAACGGTGCTATCTCAATGGTGGTGCACCTGCCTAATTATAGGCACGAGGTTGGTGGTTCGATTCCTCCGTGCCCTATCATAAATTTGTGACTACAAAAATGATTAAATTCACATATATACGACTATTAGTAGCTAATTTCCCATATCTTAGTCGTATTTAGATTATTAGTCATTAATATGTTATCATCCAGTAGTTTATTTAGTCATATATTTGGTCATTAATTGTTGCAATCAGTGCCTAGTGACTAAAAGAATGATTAAATCCGTGACTAAATCCAGGACTAAATCAATGACTAAATCATTGACTATCAATGACTAAGTCATTGACTATCAATGACTAAATCAATGACTAATAAGTCAAGCTATTAATGACTAAGTGAAATACGACTAGCTATAAGATAGTGAAAATTAGCTACTATTAGTCGCCGACTCAAAAATTGTCGTTTATAAATTAATTTTAGTCATTAATTTCTTATTTTGTACTAGTGTGAGCACTTCACCAATTCCTTCCTTCCAAGAATTAATGCAAACCACAAAAATCCTCATTTGGATCTGTAATATTGAGAATTCTTACACTTGTGGCCAATTTTTGATCCGTTGGAGACTTTCTTCACATTGTGGAGTCCAATCAAACTCAAACCCTTTCTTCTACAAAGAGTTATTAATTGGATGAACCACTTTTGAGAATCTTTTAATAAACCTTTTGTACTATTTATCCATCCCCATGAATGATCTTGCGTCATGTACATTCCTGGGTGTATGCCAAACATGATGGATTCAATATTTTCAAGATCCATTACTATATGTTCTTCAAATATTATGTGACCCAAATAGTGGATGTGATTCTCATAGAGTGAACATTTACTCAACTTTGCATAAAGACGATGCACCCTTACTACTTGTGGTACTAATATCAGATGCTCGTCATGCTCCTCTTCTTACTTGGAATAGATGGAAATGTCATCTGGCAATACAATGGCAAACTTATCTAAGCACTTTATGAATATTCCATTCATCAAACACACGAAGGTAGATGGTGCATTTGATAACCAAAATGTCACCACTAAAAATTTGTAATGACCATACATGGTCATGAATGTTTCCTTTCTTATACCTTCATCTTTTATCCTCACTTTATGATATCTTGATCTCAAATCTATCATTGAGAATATATTTTTCAAGTGAGAATATATTTTTCCCTCTGTGATCAATCAGATCATCAATTATTGGAAAATGATATGTATTTTTCATTGTGACGTTGTTCATCCATCTAAAGTCAATATATAACCTTAGAGTTCCACTTTTCTTCTTTACAAAGAGTAATAGTTTTCCTAAACAAGACACACTTGGATGAGTGTACCCTTTCTTTAATAACTCTTATAGCTCAAACTACAACTCATTTAACTCCGATATGCTCATCCTATATGGAATCTTGGAAACTTTGGAAACTCTAGGCATTTGATCAATAGAGAAGTCAATATATGTTCTTGGTGGTAAACATGATATTTCCCCAAACACATCTTCAAACTCTTGCAATACATGAAATTCTTCCATGCTTGGTCCTTTACCCTTATTGGATTCTTTTGCATGAGAAAACAATTGACACCTTTTTTCGAAAAAACTTCTTTAGCTACATAACTAAAAGTTATGTTAAAGAGATAAGTATTGGGATTCCTTTTAGTGTCATTTACTATCTTTCATTATATATACAAGTAAAGAATTTGGTGTGACAATATAATATCACATGATGAAGAAGTCCATACCAATTATGACATCATATAAATCTAATGGTATAGTATTTAGGTCTACATAAGTCTCCAATCCATTCATATTTATTGTACAAATTGTATCCAACTCATGAATCTTTCTCTTGGTTGCAGTAGCCAACTAGACCATCTATGATTGATTATTCTTTCTTTTTTAAACTCAAATATTTCAATTAAACAAGGAACAATCTGATTATGAACTTCCCATGAATCAATGAGAAGCAACATTTTGATTGGGAACTTTACCTTCAACCTAAATCATGTGGACTCGTGCTCTACTTTCCTAGTGTCCAATGTTGCATAAATATTGGGAATGTTCTTGGCTACAACCCCCATTGTGTTGGCTTCTTGAATTCTATATAAATTTGCATTTCCATATCTCCTTTGAGAATAATATTTAAACAATTGATTACTTTCACAATCCCAACACCTTAGTTGTTTCCTTGTAGAGTTCCCTTGATCTTCTACCCTCATGGGTTCATGTTGTTTTGGAGTACTTTGTTGTGAAGAGATTTCATGATTCCTAAATAATGAAGGTTTGAATCCCTTTTTTCTCATCTTTCTTTTATTTATTCTTATTCATTAAGGACTTCTGATAATTAGCTTTGGAATTATCCTACTCATATATATTCTTACATTTATTGATTGCCTTGTCAAGAGTCATGGGCTCTTCTATCTAGGAATCTTTGTATCTCCACTTTCTCATCCTTGAGGAAACCAATATATCTCAACATTTCTATACACTTTCTTTCATACTCGTCCATGCTCATATTTCCAAGCTTGAATTTAAACAACTCTTGCATCTTCTTTTCATAGTAATGTTATAATAAGTACTACTATTGAAAGTACTTATTAAATTGTCTCTAGGTAGTCTTTCTTTTGCTGATATGCTTAAGTTGCACTACTTGATCCCACCATATGGAAACTTTCCTCTTGAAATTGTGTATTGCAACTTTCATGGATTCCATAGTTGATGACTAACTGTGCAATTGGAGGTACATTCTCATGTCTAGTGGCCATGCTTCAACTTCTCAACCCTTATTGGTCTCATGTTTAAAGGTAGGTGTCTTGATTTTCCTTAGTTCTCCTTGCAATTCATCTCCCACATATCTTGTTATATGTTATTTAATTGGATATTTTTCTAGGATTCTCTTGAATTATTTAAAAAAATAAGACTCTTTGTTTGCATTAGATAAGGAATACTAATTGCCATAACTTTTGGTTTCACCTTTAAAGTACTTGGCTCTTTCATGAGTCCTCTTCTTACCATGTGTCCTTTCACCCTTAAATGAATTTAAATTAACATGTACTTGCCTGTATAACATGCTTAAAATCTGCAATACTTAATCATTTATCTAGTTTTAATGCACTTGGACTTTAAACATCCTTTCATTATCAACTTTGCAACTCTCCATTTACATTCTTAGGGTTCATAGAATATCAACCAACTCTGTTGTTTTATGACTGACTCTGTTTCCATTTGATTTAGTCTCTTCATTTCCCTAGTTGATATTATGTCCTATGGCCTCATCATCTAGAGTGTATGGAGGGTCTATGTCCCCTATTATGTCTGTACACTACTAAATTGAACTTTAATTGTGCTTAAATCTACAATCTACAAACTTGTGTCCACAAAATAAATATTAGAACAGCGGTCAAACCAGCAATACCAGCCCCACTTAGAATGCCCAATGAACCAGGCAAACGTGGACAACTCACTTCCATTCACCATTGCCAGTGCCACCAACCCCAAAACAACCAGTCACGCGAAATGAAGCGCATTCACTACCGATACGTCCGAGCAAACAAGTGGAGCGCATGCAGTGCAACGTAATATTCGAACAATTTTTCCTTTTTGCCACAAATGACAACAAACCGGAAATTTTACACTTAGATTCTTTCTAAACCTTCTGAAAAAGAAATTTCACAGCTATCGTACGAGCAGTTTAACTCGGCAGGGCGTGGCAGGGATGCAGCAAATACATAGTCACCGTGATTGATATAGATATCCCACCCACGGCGCCTAACTTTTCACTTTACCTCAGGGTTTTTTCGTTTCGCCACCTGGTATAAACATTACATTTTAGGTAGGTGCAATGTCAATGTTTACAACTGATCTTGCTCGACAAATGAATGCCCGAAAGCTGTTCTGTACTATACTAGCCGCCCTCTTTATATAAATAAATGAAGAAGCCATCTATCCGTATATGCGTCTGCCTCCAAAATGTGAAAGAACCACCCAAACACTAAGCCCGCTAGGTTGAGGGTGGGACTCAACCGTGGTCGTCATTACTCATTACTGTTGCAAGATATGTCCAGTTTGGTATTTTTTTTGGAATAAGCTAGCTATGGAGCAAACCTCCTCCATCCGACGGAGAAGGAGCAAAGTCAACGTTTTTTTTGGAATAAGCTAGCTATGGAGCAAACCTCCTCCATCCGACGGAGAAGGAGCAAAGTCAACGTTGACTTTGCTCCTTCTCGGTCTGATGGAGGAGGTTTGCTCCATAGCTAGCTTATTCCAAAAAAAACGTTGACTCTGCTCCTTCTCCGTCCGATGGAGGAGGTGGCCTTTTTTTTTTTGACAGCTTGTTTTTCATTCAAAATTAAAGCTAACATCTACTTAGGTTTACTGTGCTCCATAAACAGGAAGAAGATCACTTCCAACCTTAAAACTAAGGTCTATCTAAGTTTACTTGCTTCACGAAAAAGGGAAAAGAAGATCTTGTTTCTTCGTCCAACAAACCTAACAAAAACCTAAACCTAGATTCACCTAAACCTAATCTAACGGAAACCTAACCCTAAACCTAGAAGAAGCGGCATCAGGCCCGCTATATGGCTAAGCGTATAAAATAAATGAGGAGCTGTATACCCATTAGAACTCGTGTACAAACCAATCAGAATGGGATCTCAAGGAACCAGACGAAAAATGGCTAAGCGCATAAAATAAAGGAGCAGCTGTAAACCATCATAACTCGTCTACAAACCAATCAGAATGCGATGTCAAGGAACCAGACGATAAAACGCTGCATAGATTATGAAGGCCGACAATGAATGGATGGTGATCAATGAGTACACAATTTGACTGAATCCACTTATCTGTACGCGCAAATTATATATGAGTACACAGGGGGTTATTCTTTCACTGTCAGAATAGTGATATTTATTTCCTACACTCATCGGGATCAAAGTATGCAACGTAGCCCATTGCCGTTTGATTTCCACATAAGAAAGTGTTAGAGGAAGAGATGCAATGAGAATGTGATGGTGAGATGTCCAGCAATGAAGCTTTAACAACATCGATTGATGATAGAGAATTCAATTGACTGTTGTTTGGAAAGCAACATTTTGGTGCATTCTCCAAGAGCACGCTTCACTAATGCGAAAAGCAAAGGAATGTTGAAAGTAAGAGAATAAGCAAGATGGAAGAAAGTGGAAGGAGAAAGTTGTATAAAAGGAATATGTATTAATTAGAAAACAATTATAGAAAGATTGAGATGAACATTACTTATTTAAATTAGTGCATTGCAACATTAAGATGCTAGCTGAATATTTTTTATTTATATGAAATTGTGGAAAATTGTCTTTGAGTCATTTAAACAGCTAGCAAGCAGAAGGTGTCCTTGTTAAATCCAGGGGTGGCTATGTAGGGGCCTCACTGGATGTCCCCACCTTGTTAGGCCCAATAATCAGGGCAAAAGGTTTACCTCAAGTACCTTATCATATATATAATATTATTAAACTAAATAAAAAATAAAAATAAAATAAAATATTTAAAATCTAGTAAAATAAATACACCATTATAAAATCATATTAACTTTAAATTTTTAAACACAAATAAATTTAGTTTCATACTTCACAAATCCACTAATTAAAATGACCCAAAATATTTTAAACACAAATTAGTTTCCATATTTAATAAATTCATTTCTATGGCTAATTGTTTACAATTTCTACAACATAGCAAACTAGTGTAAATCCATAAATAACATATTAGATTAGTGAAATTATGTACAATTCATTAATATATTAATTAAGATTTATAAGTGAAAAAAAGATATTCTATGCCAATCTAAGAACTGCTCAATCTAAAGATCTACAACATAGCAAACTAGTGTAAATCCATAAATAACATATTAGATTAGTGAAATTATGTACAATTCATTAATATATTAATTAAGATTTATAAGTGAATAAAAGATATTCTATGCCAATCTAAGAACTGCCCAATCTAAAGAATATATCAGAAAAGGATATCAATCATTGCAATCTCATGAACATATCATAAACTATAAATTGAACTTCCATGAGCATACATGCAAGAAGAGTTCTCCACTAATTTCAAACTATATCAAAAGTTATACCATCACAAGTGTACAGTCAAGCAATAAGGTTTAGTAAATAGTAAGGACAGTAAAAAGTTATGTCCAATATATTTAATATTTTTCAAATTACACTATTTAAATTGTTATACATTAAATTTTATTATTATGAGTTTTTAGTGAATCTAATCGATGGGCAATGGTTACCCTAAATTATACAGATGAATGTTTGACTTGAAGCTCACTAACATTCACATACTATGGAGCAGTCAAATCTTGATCAATATAAGCCTAAGTCCTTTGAGCAGTATTTTTGCATGCAAAAAAATGCCTTTCTTTGAGCATATACCGAACATACGTTTTGTTCCCAGCATCGTGACAGAGGAATTGGAGTGGTATTTGTACACTCCAAGGTAAGTTTTGGAGAGTGATACAACTAAATTAGGTCGTCAAGGTATTCCTGGAATATTATAAAACAAGGATTCTGCATATTCCAATGTTTAAAAAAATCCCCCATAGTACGTACAAACGTACAAGTGTTATCCTTAGAAATACCTTCCTTGATATTTCTTGGTACGCCTTCCATGAGTAATCGACGCCACTTCCATGGAAGGGCACACCTTTTCCACTTAAACCAAGAATTATTTTTTGCATGTCGACTCCCACATTTCAATAGTAATTCCAAATCAATCTTTAAGAATTACATAATCGGATTCTTTGAAGAAAATACCAACATCTATAAACAAGCATGCCTATGCTCATATTCAAATCCTAGCTGAATTTGTTGCCCAAGGGATTTTGCTTCTGTGAAAATCCAAAACAAAAACAAAACTGCCTGAATGAAGGTAAGTGGTTTCTGAGATCATCTCTTTCTCTGTTTCTTGTTATTGATAATTTTGATTTCTTTGTTCAGGAAGATGAATGTTTTATTAGAATCTATGTTGAGGATCTTAATATGTTTTATGGCTCATCCTATGCAGCTGTCAACAACCTTTACAATGAAATATGAATCCCAAATCGCTGTAATCACCCTATATTGTGTTTCTACATATCATGTGGGAAGTTGGTAGCAAAACAAGATGATCTATATATCAAATTCTTAGTAGTTGGAGATTGGGGAAGAAAAGGGCTCTACAACCAGTCCCAAGAGGCATATCAGGCACCATTTTAAGATCTTCATTTTTATGTAATTTCTAGCTTTTCTTACCTGTAATTTTATACTTTGTCTATGCATTAGCTTCGTTACATTAGCTTCGTTGCTTTACAAATGGATCAATATATGGGAGGATAGGAGAGGCTCTGGATGTACAACTCATCATCTCCACCACTGACAAGTTATACAAGGACACGCTAACAGGTGTTGCAGATCCCAAATTTTTACAACCATTCTCTCACATATACATTGCAATGACATAAGAAACAACCACCTCCTAAATGTATCATAAATAAAAATAGATTAGAATTTAATTGAAATGTAATTAGTAATTGCTAATCAAATGTGAGGTAAACTCGTTTGGCTAACCATTTTCATGTATAACGATGTGATGTTGTGATGTTAACTGAAAAAAATGCTTTTAGGGTTAACTAGCAATTTTGAAGTTTTCATGGGTACCAACAACAATCCAAAAACAATTCCCCAGTTTTTGGCCCATTTCTATTTTATCTAAAACCTCATCAATCACTCACAAACGCTGTAAAATCTTGTTAAAAACTAACAAGAGAAATTACACTCTGAAACCTCGGCCAGATCCTTTAGTCCTTGATTAAATCGTGTCTGCCACTATATCATATCAAATCATTTTGGATTGCATGGAAATTTTGTGCACAAAGATGGTGGATGATGGATCTAGATTGATAAGATAAGTTTTAAATTTTTTTTGGTAGAGGGTATAATGTTTTCATTTTAGATTTTGTTGTATTTTTGCTTGAGATTTTTGTTAAAGAAAACAATGAAGCATATATAAGCAAATATTTATATACCATGGCTCATCAAATATTATGGGCCACTAATTCTACTTAATAACAACTCAACTAACTAACTAATTAATGCAACATTGATAGTGGTCCATTGAGATTACAATTCTTAACACACCCTCTTAATCTCAACTAGGACAATACTTTCAGCACTGTCAATGCAAAAGATGCCTAAAGATGTCTATGGTCTATGTCTCAACTAGGTTTACATTTCATTCAAAACACTTCAGCTTCAGTTTCTTCCTTGAAGTGTACATATACTTATTCTTCTTTGTCTTCTGTATCATGATGCTAAGTAGTTGTTCTTTAGAGTCTTCTTCATCTTTTGAAACATAGTGCAATTATTCTTCTTCTTCTTTTTAGACATGATTTTTCTGGTTTTAATCTTTAAGTGCACACTGAAAATTTTTGTTAGAAAAAATATGAATATATTTCAGCTCTTCTTGGAGAGCATTCACATCTTCATGTTCCTCATCAATCTAAACTACTTCATCATTCTCATTGACTTCTTCATTTGCATGTACCCACTCTGCATCCTTAATTGCTTCTTCAAAAAATGCGGGCTCAGAAGAAAATCAAGCATACTTAAATGCTCACCACTAACGAGAGTATCCTAATAGATTTCCCTCAAACTTCTCGTTTTTTGGTTTTGGGGTGGACTCTGTGTTGTTGTTTCTTTTGTGCTGCTATCAACTTGTTGTTGCTCATTCTCAACAACTTTTGCAGCTTCTATGCTGCTATCAACTTTCTCTTACTTAGAGAGACTATCACTCACATCACTATGTACTACTACATCAACTAAAACAAATAGATCAACAACCTTTACTAGGATTACATGATGAGAGTCTTCTTGTCTCTCTTCCACTTTGTTGTGGGATTCCTGGTGCTTTCTGTGACTTGCAAAGTCATATATTCCTCTACAGTATATTCCTCACTAAACACTTCTTTTAGTATATCCCATGCTCTTTTTGGAGTATCAACTTCTACAATATAATGAAATAGTGAATAGTATATAGTGTCTTTTATGAGACACAAGGCAAGAACTTTTCTTCTTTCTTTTTGAAACGCAGTCAAAGCCTTAAGTGAGCCTTAAATGAATATGGATCTCTAGGATCTTCTTCAACTATGAAATGCCAAAAATCTTGAAATTTTAACAAATTACTTACTTTGACTACCCATACATCACAATCATCTCCATCAAATGTTTGCCATAATCCTTATGGTGTTAAGATATTTCTTACCTCTTCAATTTATTCTGGTAATTGGTAGCACCATCTTCAAAAATCGATCTTCTTGTCTAGATCACAATCTCCAATAAGATTAGATCTATGTGTGTGTGCTTTTTAGTTTGTGAAAAGGCTTACCAAGCGATAAAAAAAGAAAATAAAAAATACACCAAATTCCTCTATGTGTTTAGGCTTCAATGACAACCTCCTTATGTGTGTGCTTTCCACTATGTGAAAAGGCTTACCCAATAAAATAAGGAATGGATCAAGCCATGGGATATGATACCATGTTAAAGAAAACAATGCAACAAACATAAGCACTAGATGATAATATTGATTTCCTCTGCAACTGAATTTCCTTTTCAATATCAAGCAACAATATTTATAAGAATACATAATAACAAAACTATAGGTAAATACCATGGGTCATCAAATACTATGGGCCACTAATTCTACATAATGTGACCAACTCAACTAGTCAACTAACTAACTAATTAATGCAGTCGTTGAGATTACAATTCTTAACAATTATGAGGAAATTTACCCAAGTTTAATGAAGGTTAGTGAATCTATTGCTGAAAATGCCTTTTGGTTTCATTTATATATTTTTCTAAGGCTTGCATCATTTCTTTCTAATTTATATTGTACAATTTTAGATCATTTTGGATGTGATTCTATATTTCAGATCATATTGGATGTGATTCTATATTTCAGATCATATAGGAGTCACATATATGAGTAAGAAGATTTAGCTTTGTTTTGTATGCAACGCCATAACCCTCGTTGCAAGGAGAAAAAAATCAAATATCCTTACTAAAGGTTATTGTAGCATTTATGATTATGGCTATAGAGCTAGATTGTTTTTTTCACTGTTGATTTTCAATTCACAGATCACTTATGTAACCTTTGTATCCCATTTCATAATCTTTTCATGATCTGGTTGTATTTCTGTTTGATATTCTAAGGACCATTATAGATGTTTCATGAATTTTAGTGATTGTAATTGGTGAAAATTTATTTTTGTGTCATTTATATATTCTTACAAGGCTTGTATAATTTATTTTCTAATTCTTGTTGTACATTTAGATCATATGAGACGTGATAAGATTTCAGTTCATATAAGACTCAAAATATTTAATTTTGTTGTGTATGATATGCCATAACCCTTGTCTCATAAATAAAAGAAATCAAAGATTATTAATAAAGGTTATTGTAAAATTTATATTATGTCTATATAACTAGATTGTTTCTTTTATTGTTGATTTCCAATTCAGAAACCCCTTGTGTAACCTTTGTAGCTATTTTGTGCATCTTGTCATGATATGGTTGTATTTTTGTTTCATATTTTGAGGAGTGTTACCGAGGTTTCATGAAGGTAAATGGTTGTAATTGTTGAAAGTGCTTCTTTGCTTCATTTATATATTTTTATAAGGTATGTATCATTTTTTTTCTAATTTCTATTGTACAATTTCAATGTGATTCAAGATTGATCATACAAGACTCAAAGGATTTCATTTTGTTGTGTATGCAACACCATATCCCTTTTTTCAAAGAGAAAAGAAATCAAAGATTCTTAATAAAGGTTATTGTAGCTTTTATGTTATGGATATAGTGCTAGATTTATTTTTTTAGTGTTGATTTCCAATCTAGAGATCCCCTATTTAACTTGTGTAGCCCGATATCTTGTCATGACTACAGATAATAACCTTTTATAAATTTAATAATGTCCAGTATAGGCCCTTATCCATTGCCACATAAAGAACGAAAGTCGTTGCCTCTATAAGTTGTGCAAGAAGCATTCCAAATACTTGTAGAAGACGATGCTAAATGAGAAAAACACCGACAAAATGAAGCAACAATTATTTATAAAATGGAGAAAGTCATGGGAATTAGGTAAAATTGCTAAAAATGATTGTTGGATTGATGATGAAATAGAGTCGAGTGATAATGATGATAAGGTCCAGCTTAACAAAACACAAATGCCTTATCAACTTCGTTGAAATTCATCTATGCAGTGTGTTAAGGAAAGACTCCAAACTTTGATACTTTTGCCCTTATTAAATAAGAGAATGAGTTGGAAGGAAGAGATCATTTTGTGCAAATTTATTGTTGAATCTCATATATCAAATGTTGATTTGACATGCTTGAATCCTTATGGGAATGATCTAATTCTTTACACTATTGGTACGAGTGGCACAATGACATGTAGTATAGATGATCTTTTTCGTATTCTAATGGTGTATGCAAATGCCAAATGAAAAACTTATGATGCACCAGCCTTCATTATCTAAAATAAAATCATTATTATCTTCAAGTTCATATCAAGATCACAAAAAATAGTCCAACGGAGTCATTAAGTGAGGATTTTAATTGGGTTCTAGGTGAGAAGTGACTCCTTTTTTGGGAGATGATCACCTTATGAAGATTGGAAGAAATCAATTCATCCAATTGGATGGGCTTCTAGTGCACACCACAAATCCATTTTCTTTTACCATAAAGGAGTACATGTATGTATGTATTTATTATGAGAATTTTCCTCGTATGTATTAAGAAAAGTCATTGAAAATTTCATATTGTGTTGAAGTTTTAATTGTTTAGTATATGTTGTCAAAGTTTTGAATTGTTTAGTATATGTTTCCACTCGTGGAACATTCTGTTGGGTAATTTTTTTTGAGAATCATGTGGATGTTACTAGTATAGGCCACCATATTCTTGATGGTCTGGATTTATATCCTCATGAGGTGTTGTAAACAAAACAAAGATTATTGATATCAACTGAAATCATTGATGCTGAGTATACATGTGTATATTTTAATCCATATTTTTTAGTTCATATCACATAAATTACTTTATCGTAACTAATGTTTTCTTTAATTTTATTTCAAGCATTGTTGACGTTTTCTTTACTGTGAGATCTATCAAAAGGTGGGACAAGAGCACTTGAAAGGGAGAATAGTTTTTCTACCATTTTATTGCTATGAAATATGATAAACACACCACTTTATAACTTCTTGAAACAAAAGGTGATGATGAAGTTGTGACTATGAGATTATCTCCCTCTACATTATATGTAACACACAATGCATTACCATCATATCTTGGAGTATTGCATCCATATCGAATACATCGTCACAACACCCATCTTCTTTCCTAAAAATGTTTCAACCACATAAACTCTCGTAACATGATACACCATGAATCTTTTGTGCAAATTCCTTGTTCAGATGAAAGTTTCATGGTTACTTTTGAACTTATTGCAATGCATTTTATACCTCCCGGGATTGTGAAGAAAACAATTAAATAGAGTTTGCCATAGAGGATACTCTTTTCTATACATGGCCAACCCTTTTTGAAAGATATCAGTTATCTTCAAGCTCAAGTGATGATAGTCAACATGTTGGTAAATGGAGAGTGGGCCGACCTTTATATTTTGGTATTTTCAAAATAGATTACTGCCTCGTGTGCATGTGCACTTTTCATGGGATTCACACCAATGGGATCCTGTCAATTGTTGTTATGGATTGGGGATGAGGACTCGTACACCCCATTTGGAGATGTAAGTATTATACCTATCATAAATATATGGTGAGTTATGTATGTGTTGCAACTGCAACAATTTCCCAATTTAAAAAAAAAAAATTGGACCCTCCTTTTAATTTTATCTTGCCTAGATTTGTTTCGGATTGCTGAACTCTGTTGTTCCTCTGCTACAAATTTGGATCTTTTGAGGTTGAATTGAGGTAAATTGTTTACCACTTTCGGAAGTTGAATGATTATCTTTTGTCCAGCTGATGCTTTTGACTGTGAAGTGGAAATTCATTGCCTTTTGATTTAAAAATGATTTCCTTTATCGTTGCTAGAAGTTTATTTATGTTTGGCTTGGGGTGGTAGTTCTCTATGAAGCTATCGTTGCAGAGGGTAAGTAGTGAACTTCCCGATGGACAACTCTTATTTTCACTGATGCGATTTTATTTCATTTTTCTTTGGACTGATGGCATTTTTATTTTATCATAGTCATAGCATGAGCCTTCTATATCATCGCCGTTTCAGAGGATAGATGGAGAATGTTCCGATGGATAGCTCCCATTTTCGTCGATGCCTTGGTTTTATTGATCAAAATTTTAATTTGTGGTGTTTTGTTTTCGCTATCGGAATGGTTTTGACTATCAATCAGGGGGGGGGTTAGTCCTTTGCATTGCCAACATAGTGGTAGCATTGAGCCTTTGGTCATCGATATATAGTTTTCAAATTTTTCGATCGCTGATGATTTTTGTTATTGCGGAACCGTTGTCTATCCAGTTTTTGCTGTTGCAGTTTTCTAGTAGGTTATCTCGTTGATGATTAGTGGTTCTGAGCTCCAAACTTTAGCGTTAGATTTGCCGATCGTCGATGCTTTTATGTTGACTACGGAACCTTTAGTCTGTCTGTCTCCTGCCGTTGTGGCTGCATAATGAATGGTTTAGCTGACACTTTATTGTTAGTCCTTTCACTCGTCGATGTCATTGTTTTTAGTGGGTAGTGGTTTCGATCTCCGATGCATGGACGACAACTTTTAGCACTTTATTTTGCCGACGTTTTATTTTGCCGCGGAACCCCTAGTCTATATGGTTTCCGCCGTTGCGGTGGCTTAGTGAACTAATCATCCGACATATAGTTGTTCCGTTTGCTGATGGGGAGGTTTCCGCCCGATGCTTAGTGTTTTTTTCCCGTCGGTTAGTGTTTTTTTCCCGTCGGTAAGGGTTTTTTCCGCCTTTTTTTGTGTGTTTTCTACTCTATATTTCCATGGTGGTTTTCTCTGAGATGAAGACAGAAGTTTGGGGTTTCAGAATGGTGGTTACTTTGTTATGATTCATGCTTTCATCAGAGGATTTCAAATTGGTCCAGATGTGGCTTGGATTGAGATAGGGAGCCTATTTTATCGAGCTTGTGATTTTAGTTTGGACAATGGAATTAGCGGATTTTAGACCTAGCTTGTAGGATTTCCTTTGCCTTAGATTTTCATGCATTAATATTTTTTAGAGTTCATTTTACATAATGCATGTATTGATACAGTTTGTGTTACTTTGTTAAATGCTAAATGGTCTAAAAATCTGATATGTTCATGATAAGATGATTGCTGCAAAGAAGATATGCCTAAGGACAAAGCAGAAGGGAGGGAGCAAGGAAAGTGTTGAATTTTCATATGCTAAGCTAGATCATTAGTATTTCATTTCAATTTCATAACAAAAGCATATAAACAGGATCACTGAAAGATAGACAAGCACAACCATACAAAAGGAACACAAAGATTTATCCTGGGAAAACCCTAAAGGGAAAAATCCAGCAAAAACTTCCTCAATATAGATGCCCCAAAATGTGAAAGATAAAACAAACAAGGAGATCAAATCCTAATCCTCCTCCTTCTCCAGCTACTTCTCTCTCCTCCACTAATGTGCTACACAAGTGAGAGTGTGTGTTTCAAATGAGGAGCGTCACACCTCTATTTATATTCATCCGTTCACTTTAATTATTAATTCTGACATGTAGGCTCGAGTTAATCATTTAGGATCGAGTTACACATGTAGGCTCAAGTAACCACACTTGGGTGCTAACGACCCACCTTTACAATTAGAGGGGACTACCTCATGAATCTTATTAGTTCTTCCGATTAGAAGCATTGGGGTACAAATTAATACAAGTGGTTCTCTTGGTAGGACCATAGAGGACCACAAAAAGATACATATAGAATATTCTTCGAAGTTACAATATTTCAACACTCCCCCTTAACGATAAGGGTATTCTACAACAACATCAACAACAACAATAATAGGAGAAAATAGAGGACATCATCAACATCATCGGGCTAACACATCTATAAATCATTGGAAGCTTTTCAACATCATGTAGTCTTCATCTTCAATCTTCAGTCTTCAACAACAACAACACCTTGACCGCTTTGATTAGCAACAACTTTGACCACTTCGATCAGCAACATCTTTGACCTTTTCGATCAGCAACATCTTTGACCTTTTGATCAGCAGCAACATCTTCAGCACTTTGACCTTTCGATCAGCAACATCATATTCAACACTTTGACCTTTCGATCAGCTACATCATCATCATAATCTGATATTTCGAACGGCAACATCATCATCATACTCTGATCTTTCGAACAACAACATCATCATCATCAGCAACAACCTGTAATCCACAGTACAAAGACAAAGAGTCTTTGGATCACTTTTGGACCTAAGTCTAGGGATGATACAATCCTACCACATTCTCGACAACTAAAGTCACCAAATTGATTACGGGATAATCAGTTCCTATCACTTTAGGACTAGGTCCAAGGATGATGCAATCCTACCACATTCTTGACAACCGAAATCACCAAATTGATTACAGGATAATCAGTCCCTATCACTTTAGGACTAGGTCCAAGGATGATGCAATCCTACCACATTCTGAGGGAATAAAGCCTTCGGATACCTTTCTGAACTGAATTTCAAGGATGATGCAATCCTGCCACATTCTCGGGGACCGAAGCCTTCAGATACCTTTCTGAACCGAATTTCAAGGATGATGCAATCCTGCCACATTCTTGGGGACCAAAGCCTCTGGATACCTTTCTGAACCAAAGTTCAAGGATAATGCAATCCTGCCACATTCTCAGGGACCGAAGCCTCCGGATACCTTTCTGAACCGAAGTTCAAGGATGATGTAATCCCACTACATTCTCGAGGACCGAAGTCACCAGATCTATTCTAGACAGATGTCCCAGAATGATACAATCCCTCTTCATTCTCGAGGACTGAGGTCTCCGGATCACTTTAGGGCGAGTTCCCAGGGATGATACAATCCAATTGCAACATCACTACTCCCCCTTTCAAGGAAGGTCTTTCCAAACAACACCAAGCTTGTCTTGAAAGTGTTCGAACTTTACTCGAGACAGAGGCTTCGTTAGCACATTATCATCTAAACCATCATCATCTACATCCTCGGTATGTGAATACTGAACTATCACCATCTGTATCTCCAATATGTGAATACTGAAATCATCATCATCTATATCTTCAGTATAGAAATAGTGAAAGCATCATCATCTCTATATTCAGTATAGAAATACGGAATCACCATCATCTGCATCTACAGTATGTAAATACTGAAACATCATCTATATCTTCAGTATGGGAATACTGAAACATCATCATCTGCATCTTATCTCATATGTAGAAATACTAGATTTCTATGTGTTACAATAGAACACAGGGTTCTCTATCATCACAACTCTGGTTATTACATAGAATCATTGTAGTATCCATCTTTAGGTCAAAGAGACCTGATATCAGCTTTCGAAGCCATATGACTTCACAACTTAGCAGGGAAATCTGCTTATGTATTCTACTTCAGCCGTGCTAAGAGAAACACTGGACTGTTTCCTGCTAAACCATGAACTCATAGCAAACCCCAAACAAAAGCATCTACCTGATGTGCTTTTCCTGTCTGAGATACTTCTAGCTCAATCTACATCTATATAGCCATACAATCTGTAGTCATGGTTTCCATCATAGTATAGACCAAAGTCTATAGTCCCTTTCAAATATCTCATCACATGTTTTGCAACTATTTGGTGAACACGTTTACTGTTGGACTAGATACTGTATTGAGTCACATCCACTAACTCTGATGAGTCATCAGCTGACAACTTCAAGTTGGAATCCATGTGTGTGGCCATGGCTTTGTATTCCAACATATCGAATCTTTTCAATATCTCTACTGCATACTTTCCCTAGTTGAGAAAGATTCCTTCTGAATTTTGCCATACTTTTAGACCTCGGAGATAATGCATTAACCCAAGGTCTTTCATCTCAAATTCTTCTGCTAGTTTCTTCTTGCTTTCCATAATCTATTTCTCATTCCCTGTCAAGAATAAGTCATCCACATATAATAGCAGGATAACAGGTTCATCTTCTACAACCTTGAGATAAAGGTTAGGATCAGCTTTATTCTTAGTAAAGCCCATGCTCAACAGGAAACTATCTATCCTTCCATACCAAGCTCTGGGAGCTTGCTTTAGGCCATAGAGGGCCTTCTTCAACTTGCATACATGATTCCATCTATCTTCAACTTCAAATCCTCATGACTATTCGATGTAAAACTCTTCCTCAATCATACCATTAAGGAAGGCTTGTCTTTACTTCATCATGGAAGAAACTACCATGATAGTTCTGAAGGAAGTGTACCTTGATTCTTGGAGTAAGTGTCTCTTCAGAATTAATTCCCTCTTTCTGATAGAAACCTTTAGCCACAAGTCTTACCTTACTTCTATCAGCAACATATTTTATCTTGCAAATCCATTTGGAAGATACCACATTCTTGCTTTCTGGTTTGAGTACTATATCCCAAACATCATTATAGTATTATAACATCTTCTATGAGTTCGTCTTGTTAGGTCATCAAAATATCCTAGTCTTCCGCATTCAAACTTGAAGGTTGGAACCCACTTTACTCTTGGTAAAGTCTCGATCCATCAAGAATCTGTCCATCATGTCGTACCATGTCGAACTCAGATATCTTTTGTATTCACTCCCCCTAAAGTGGAGTATCATCTTCCCTCTTTATTCTATATAGGTGGTTCTATACTTGATATATACTTGTCAATAGAGTATGTCATGTCATAGTCTATTCTTTCTGAGGCAAATCACGAAACTTGCTTTGTACACTTGTTCTTGTAGATCCATATGGAAGATACTACGCACTTCCCTTTATGTCTTGAAACCATATCGAATACATCATTCCTCATGATCAATTATTACTCTTTGATCATAGCTTCTTTCATAGCATTATTTTCTTCATCTTGAGTTATCTCTCGTACCCATGGTGGTATTCATCATTCGAGGTGGATCTACCACTCTCTGGAGCTCTTTCCTTCGTTATGGTGTCTCTGACCCTGGGAGCTTCAGATTCATGTTTATTGGAGTGAATCGTGAATTGTCATCACTTGTTCTTCAGAACAAGTCTCATCCTTATTTTCTTGTAGGTGATTGTACAAGACCTTTCCTACAATTCAAATGCACTAGTTGCATGGTTAGAACTATTTCATAAAACATATGCATAATGATAAATTCTTATGCATCATGCAACTATTTAGCCAATACAAATTCATCCATATCTCATGAAAACTTTCTAGATGCCTTCCATCTCTACCATGACATCATTGAGATTGTGCACTAATCCAATATGTTAGCAAAGAGGTTTCATTCTAGATAAGTAGCAATGGAGAGTTGTATAGAACCATGAGCTACTTACCCATCACATGCATATTAGTAGTATACCATCGTTAATGCAAACATTCTATCATGCATAATACATCAACAAATGCATAACAAAAAAAATATCATGAAATGACAATTGAATACTTATCTTTATTTTTTTTGTGGGTAGACTCCTTCTTGATCCTTTCGCTTCATCATCTTCTTCATTCATGACTTCATCATTTCTTATCCAAGCTTTGAACATGGATAAGAGGTTCTTCAAGAATCAATTCCTTCATATTCCTCATCGCTTGAGAGATCTTCTTTCGATGGTGAGATCTTGTTCTTGAATTGCTCCCATCTTCTCTTCTCTTCTTATGAGTTGAGCTTCTTCTTCTTCCTAGAGTCTGCTCAAAGTAATCACTTCCTTCTGGCACACATTCCTAGAATGAATGAATCCCATGATCCTGGGAGGCCATTCAAGGTGGCTATCACCACTTCTGCATTCTTCACTTCTTCTTTTACCTGTTTCTTAAGGTCATCTTCTGATGTATGTTCTTTCCTTCAAATATATTGTTCAAGGAATCAAACATCTCTTTTGGTACCTTTAGGTAAGACACTTGTGGTACAAGTTGACCCATGACTGAATCAACAATGATCTTCTTGGCCTTGACCAAGTTCTTTTGGTGTAAAGCTTTGAGCCTCATCTTCCTATGGAACTGGAACCTCTCTACTCATGTAGGTGTCCAATTCATTTTCTTCAAAGAGATAAAATACTTCCATGCTTGGAAGTTGTCAACTTTACCAAGCTTATCATCAAGCTGATGAGAACCTCAAATGGAAATAGCAAAAGATTAGATCTTGCCGATTTGAGGTGTCTGTTCTGGTTTCGGAGCTAGCTGATCTAGGGTTTGTCAGAGGAACCCTAATTTTAAAAACTTGGAATATTATATATCTGATTGTATAAAAATATATATCTCTTCAAATGGAGCTTTCCAATGTACTCCTTTTCTGAAAACAGTGGAGGGAAGCTCCCAGAACAGGAAGCCCTAGTTTTCCAATTTCTTCTACAGAAATTCCTGTCACTGTTTCTGTGATATATCCAAAATTACTGCTCCTCTGTGTCTAATATTTCTCACTGAGGTAACCTCGCATGTCCCAGATCCAAAACCATAGGTTTAATCAGAATTGGATGCACAAATTGGGATTTATGATCCTTTTCCCAAGGTGACCTGTTACAGGACTCTTCAAAATAGCGAGGTTGTACAGATTGCCACATGTCACTGTTTCATCTTCTGGGTTTGAACGTTGGAACTTAGAAATTACAATATGTTAGTGTTTTGAAAAATCTTCAATAATTCTATTTGGACCCATGTGGACCAATCTATAGCAATTCTCCCCAGGTGTCCTATTTAGGGATGAATTCTGGAAGAGGCTGGAACCCTGACTTGGAGGGATCATATCTCCCAGAATATAATGAATATGAGGCTGAATTTTGGATACAGTGTACATTAGGATATCATATTCAGCCTCTACAATTTTTATCTCCTGAACCTTTGCAAATATTGGGATATAGCGAATGTACCAAAACTTATCATTTTTAGCATTTAAGGTTTTTCTAGCTCGGGGTCAAACTAGGGTTTGAATTTCCCAGAGTTTCACCCAACCAAAAGTCTTGATCTAGGTCTCTAAAATTCAATTTTTATGAGGAGATAAATCCTATGCCGGGCTCACTCAAAAATTCTACTTCTATAGAAAGCCCTAATTTCTCGCACTGAAAATTGAAAATGCTCGGAATCGAATTCCGCTTTGACAGAAAGATGCACCCTTCAATGGAGAGTCAGCCTAGCCTTCTTTTGCTTATCGATTGTGGAGAGAGACCCCAAAATTAAGAATCCCTAGCTTCTATAGCTGCACAATGTCTTCTTTCAAGGTGGCTTTCATACCATGTTGAATTTTCATATGCTAAGCTAGATCATTAGTATTTCATTTCAATTTCATAACAAAAACATATAAACAGGATCACTAAAAGATAGACAAGTACAACAATACAAAATGAACACAAAGATTTATCCTAGGAAAACCCTAGAGGGAAAAACCCAGCAAAAATTTCCTCAATATAGATGCCCCAAAATGTAAAAGATAAAACCAACAAGGAGATCAAAGTCTGATCGTCCTCCTTCTCCAACTACTTCTCTCTCCTCCACTAATGCGCTACACAAGTGAGAGTGTGTGTTTCAAATGAGGAGTGCCACATCTCTATTTATATTCATCTGTTCATTTTAATTATTAATTATGACATGTACGCTTGATTTAATCATGTAGGCTCGAGTTACACATGTAGGCTCAAGTAACCACACTTGGGTGCTAATGACCCACCTTTACAATTAGAGGGGACTACCTCATGAATCTTATTAGTTCTTTTGATTAGAATCATCGGGGTACAAAGTAATACAAGTGGTTCTCCTGGTAGGACCATCAGGGACCATAAAAAGATACATATAGAATATTCTTTGAAGTTACAATATTTCAAAAGAAAGAAGAAGTTGAAGCATAAAGAAGCAAAGTTGTTGCTCAAGAAAAAGAAGAGAGTGAAGGTCTGAGATCAACAGGATCTCAAAAATACCAATGGATTACTGAGCAGAATCAATAGCAGCAGAGGCCCAGGCTTGGGGAATGTTCGTTAGTTACCAAGCCGGTCCCTTTTTATAAAGTTCCCTAAAATATTAATATGAAATGTAACGTATTGTATAAATCATGGGCACTCACAAAGAGACAAAAGGGTGGGTTTGAATGGTTGGGGGGAGCCCAAAGGTCACCGAGGGGCAGCCCAAGAGTTTTGCTTCTAGTATAAGTATAGGAGAGTTAGATAGAAGAAGGACGTTTTCCCAGATAGATTTGTGATATTATGTTGTAAGAAGAACTATTTCCTTTTGCAATAAAGAATTACAAGTTGCCTGTTGGAGAAAGCTTGGTGGAATGTTTCAAATGTTGTGCTATGGATTTGTTGAATGTAAACTATTTCATTTTCAGCTGTTGTCCATTAACTATGAGATCATTTTAACTCTTTGAACCTATGTTCTTGTTATGAATGCGCTCTAGTTTATTCTATGAAATTTCCACTCTGGGTAATGAAGGCTTTTCATAAACAATAAGCTATCTTGTTGTTCATATATCTATTAATGTTAACGTGTTTTGAAATAAGTAACAACTATCTGTGATTTTTCTTAATGCATGCGCAGAAATACATTACTCATTGATAAATGATAATCTTTCTCCCTAGGGATAGGTTAGATAGTTATTTTTAGTTTCTTGCTGTGTGTGATTTAGATGTGAGTGAGTTAAGACGAGAGGTAAGAACCTGCGCATCACATTGTGACCTCTCCTCATATACTCTATCAATCTGCATTCTTAGATAGGCACTTACATATCATAATTAAATTCAAAAAACTAAAATATACATGGTGGACCGGGCCGTAACTGGTAAAACCTTTTATTTGTTACTTGACCTACGGTAGTCGGACCATAAACTAGATAGATTCCCCATACCAGATAGTAACAGGGTAGTTGGGAACGTTTACTAGGGAGAATCCCTAACTGTTGTTACCTACAAATTTCTAGGCATCAACAGTTTTTGGGGCTAGAAGGAGGGCCGCTAGTGCATGGCTAGCCGAGGAAACCCATTTTCTCGAGATTATTCCACTGGTGATAGTTTTGAAAGTAGTTTGTTTCCAAATCCAATTCTTGAAGAGAAGGGTAAAGAGTTTTTGTATCCCATCGATAATGAAGTAGTTGACGATTTGAGAAGAATTACTAGGGATTATGCGAAGAATATCATAGGATTACTGATTATCCCTGCCTTACACAGAAGAGAATATCAGAAGAAAGACCACCCTATATTGGAAGACACAGTGCTGGTTGGAGATTTTGAAGAACTGGTAGAAACATCCTTACAGGAAGTTGTTCAGCCTCTGAATCAGTTGGACCCAGATACACCTTATTGTTCACCTGTTCATACCCCTACTCATTCACCACCTCATTATCCACCTAGAAACATGGCAAATGTAGACACAAATCAGCCACCTAACCCACCAAATCCACCACCTACTTGGAGGGCTAGATCACCATTAAACCTAGCACCTCCTTTGCATGAATTACCTCAAGATTTTGAGAAAATGTTTCCTAAGTTTGACCTAAGTGAAAATATTTTGGTAGATGATCATTTGCAAAGCTTTCACTTGGCTCTAGAAGGACTACAGGCTGGAGAACATGAAGATGTAGTATGCAGATTGTTCCCTCATACCCTAAAAGGAGCAGTAGCCTCATGGTATTTTGCTCTACCTGCAAACTCAATCACAGACTGTGTTAGTTTTTCAACATTAAGCTAGCATTATGTTAGGATATTTACTGATAGAATAAAAATTTCAACAATATAACATAAGCACATCATAAGAGACAAGAGACACAAAGAGTTTTTCTCGGGGAAACCATAAAGGAGAAAACCCCGCAACTTCCTCAGAGATAGAATCAGCACCAAAAAAGTAAAAGCCTCGAAGCAGTAGTATTCTTCTTCTGTCTAGTCCCAGTATTTCCTTCCTCACTAATGCGCCACACTTGAGTGAGTGAATGATGTGTGTTACAAGTGATAAATAGAGATTCTCTCACTCTCTATTTATATTCTTCCGTTCACTTGAAGTGCACTCAATCATGTCGGCCTAACTTAACAATTACTTACTAGAGCCTACATCTCTATGAGTGTATAATAAACCTAGTGCCCCGAAACTGTGGTGACTTTAACAATGACTTGACATGACTTGTTTACATTATTGATCCTCTCGATCGGAACATCGGGGCATGACAACATGACTCAAATACATAATAGAAACATCCCGGAATAAACATCGGGTTACAATACATAAGATACATAGATGAATACATTCCAAAGTTACATATACATCAACAGACTGGAATACTTTTGAAAGAATATTTAGAAGTAAATATGCAGTCCAAAAAAATCATGCAGCTCTGATGAAAGGGTTATGTGCTTTAAAGAAAGAAAGAAAGGAAAAAGTGTATAGTTTCACTCAAAGGTTTGCTACTTATCTAAAGAATTTTTCTGCAACTAATAAACCACTTGATAAAGTTATGAGTGAATACTATACTTCAGCTCTAGGGCCTAAATTGGCCATGTTTTCCAAGATGTTAGTCAAACCTACATTGTCAAAAACTTATGAAGAAGCTGAGAGGATAGAAGCTGAAAAAGAGAGCATAGAAGATTATCCTGAGCAATTGGGAGAAAAAACTTTTGGTAAGAAAGCGTTGTCACTAACTAAGCCTAAGGATGAGCAATCACATGACTTTGAAGGGATGGTGAAGATGATGCAGAAGCTATCCAACAGAATAATAGATTTGGAAAAGGAAAAGGAAGCTCAAAAATCTTATAAGCCTTACTACAAAAGGAAAGATGACAACAATCAATCTAAATCTCCACATAGTCCTGCATCAATGAATTTAACTGAGGTAGGTATGGATAATTTTTGCACCTTTCATCAGCAGCGTCATTTTGAAAAAAATTGCCCCCAATGGATAAATTCGATGACATTTGTAATGAATCAGCTATTGGATTCCAAACTAATAGAAGCTGATGAGGAAGAAAAAAAGAAGCCTACAGAAAAACAAGAAGAGGATGCTCTGGTTTTCTAGGACTGTGTCTCGATGTTTGATATCGAAGAAGAAGGTTATCTGAAATAGGAGGAGATATTAGAAACAAACGTGACAACAAGAAGTCAGGGTTTGATAAAAGAAGACAGGTCAGTACTCCCGAAAATTAGGAGACTTCAAGAGAATGTAAAGAAAATTTAGAAGAGCACCACAGCTGATAAAATATTGGAATTCACCATTATGAGTCAAAATCCAAAGAAAATCAACATACCTGTTAAGTGTGTTGAAGAGAAAATTGATAATGTAAAGAAGAATCTCGAAGAACATAAGATGGAGTATAATATTGTAGAAGATATTAAAAGGGCTAAGGAAAATATCTCACTGTTTGAAATGTGTAATGTGCCTCAGCAGAAAGAAAAATTGTTAAAATCACTTGAAGTACCAGAGGAAAAGATTCCCACTAACAACCAACTTGAAGAAGAAGAAATTGGTGAAGCAAGTGTGGGAGGTAAGTCTAAATGCAAAACCCCACCATTTCTCTTGAATTTTGAAGTTTTCAACCATAACATGCACAACTGTTTAGTAGACTCATGGGCATTAGTTAATGTTATGCCACTTTCAGTCTGTAAGAAGATAAATGGACAACCTAAACCATCTACTTGGTAGGTTATTTAGTTAGACAGAACAGCTGTGAAGGTAATTGGGGAAATGGAGGATGTTCTGATTCGATTATCTTCAAATGAAAAGGTATGTCAGTTCATCAATATTGTAATAGCATACATACCTAAGGCTTATGGACTTGTTTTGAGTCGGGATTGGTCAGCAAAGCTAAATTAATATTTTGCATCAGATTGGTCACATCTGTGGTTGCCTCATAAGGGAAGTCCCAATCAAATAAAAGTATTAAGAGAACCCCACATGAAGCACAATGTTACTCAGTTGGAGGGTAAGAATGAACCAGTGAATTCTGTGTTGGGAAATTACTTTATTGAACTTGAACTGGGAAATTACCAAGGATAAGAAGCCAGTGGTACACCAGACACATAGTCCGATCTCCTTCAATTTTCATGGGCTAATGAATTTGACTGTAAAATAGTAGACTTAGTTTCAGATGTAGTTTTTGATTCAAGTACATTAGAAGTAGATAGTTTTTGGACACTTTTTTTTTATGGATCTAAAAATTTGGAAGGATCAGGAGCTGGATGTGTCCTGATTGATCCAAAGAAAGATAAACATTTTCTTTCATGTATATTAGAGTTTGAATGTACCAATAATACAGTCGACTATGAAGCATTAGTTCAAGGACTAAGAAAAACAATTGAACTAAAAGTAGAAAATATGAAAGTGTATGGGGATTCTGAAATAATTGTAAAGCAAATTCGAAATCAGATACATTGCATTTCACCTCATTTAAAAGCTTACCAGAATGAAGTGTGGGATTTGCTTAAAATTTTTTATGCATTGAATATTGTATCCATTCCTAGACTAAAAAATGCAGCAGCTGACTTGTTAGCTACCTCAGCTGCAAGGCTTATACCTTCAAATAACAAATGTTCTACTGAATTACTTTTCAGGCCTTCGGTTCAAGACATGATTACCAATATACGAGTTTTTGATGATGATCAACAAATCTTGGAATGTTTGATGAATGATGAAACCTTCAAAGGAACAATAATCTATGATGAAGAACACCAAGCTGAATTCAAATTTGACAAATTTATTCCTAAAGGACTTAGGAACTTAGAGCAAATGTTTGATCTAGACAACAAATTCAGAAGGCCAGCAAATGTCAAAACTCACAGCTCGTCCTTACAATTCGAGCTAATAAATCTGGGAACTGAAGTTAAACCCAGATATGTAAATTTGGGAAAGTTTTGTTCTCCAGGTGAAAGAAATAAGTTCATTAGTTTGTTCAAACAATACAAAGATGTGTTTTCCTGGACATACGAAGAGCTTCAAACATATGACATGAATATTATACAACATGTCATCCCTATTAGAGCTAGAGTCAAGCCTTATCAGTGATCTTTGAGGAAGATGCATCCAAAACTGGAACCTTTAATTCAGAGTGAAGTGAAAAAATTATTGGATGCTAAAATTATATTCAAAGTTAGACATTCAGAATGGGTGTCAAATTTGGTGCCAGTGAGGAATAAATCTGGAGAAATCGGGCTGTGTGTAGATTTTAGAAACCTCAATCGTACTTCGGATAAAGATAACTATCCAGTCCCACCCATGGAACAAATATTGCAGATGGTTTCGGGTTTAGAGTTATTTTCATTACTAGATGGATTCTTTGGCTATAATCAAGTATTAGTAGCTGAAGAACACAGACTTAAAACTATATTCAGAACAAAGTGGGGACCTTTTGCTTACAAAATAATTCCCTTTGGACTCATCAACGCTGCAGCTACTTTCCAGAGGGCTATGGATATAGATTTCTACGGTCTGATTGGCCGTAGTGTTGTAGTATATATTGACTATGTCACGATATTTTCAAAGAAGAGAGAATAACATGCATTCCATCTAAAACAAATTTTCGAGCATTGTCTAAAATATGGGATCTCACTGAATCCTAGGAAATGTGTGTTTGCGGTTATAGAAGGAAAGCTACTGGGGCACGTTGTTTCTAAAAAAGGGATCTCCATAGACCCAGAAAGGATCAAGGCCATAGAATAGATCCTTTTTCCCCATAACAAAAAAGGTATGCAATCATTCATGGGGACAGCTAATTTTGTGCGAAGGTTTGTACCAGATTTCACTCAAACTGTTAAACCTTTGCAGCAAATGGAGAAACAAAGTGTACAATTCAAGTGGAATGATGTAGAGAAGAATTCATTTAGTAAAATAAAGACATCTATTGCTCATGCACCACCTCTCAAAAGTCCAAATTTTGAAAAGGATTTTATTTTTTACACTTTCGCATCTAACGTTTCATTAGCAGTAGTGCTTACACAGAAGGAAGATGGGGGAGATGAGTATCCCATATCATTTATGAGCACTGGTATGGAGGGAGCCGAATTGAATTACCCATCTGTCGATAAATAAGCTTATGCAGTTTTCAAAGTGGTAAAACAATTCAGGCTGTACATACTTAAGAATCGAATGAAGGTAATAGTTCCACACCCAGCTGTAAGGTCTCTTTTCGTACAAAAAGAATTAGGATAAAGAAGAGGCAACTGGGTAACAACTTTACAAGAATATGACCTCAAATTCAAACTAACATCCATAGTTAAAGGGCAAGGACTGTGCAAACTAATGGTTGAAGGTAAAAACAATAAAGAAAACAATTGGGACAATGAAGCTGAGTTACATATGATGGATTTATGTCCTCTTTTCACAGCTCCATATTCCTGGTACTGAGACCTTGTTCATTACCTTCAGGAAGGATTGTTTCCAGAACATTGGAATTCCAAACAACAAAGAGCATTGCACCTTAAATCAGCTTCATATCATATTCTTGATGGAATATTATTTAGAAATAATTATGATGGAGTTCTTCTCAGATTCTTAGAGAAAGAAGATGTAGATAAGGTCATAACAGAGTTACATGATGGGCCTTCTAGAGGTCATTTTTCTGGAGATACAATAGCTCATAAGATTCTCAGAGCCAGATACTATTGGACAACATTGTTCAAGGATGCGCATGCCCATGTCAGAAAGTGCGATATCTGCCAGACGTGTGGGGGAAGACAAGCCAAAGCAGTAGGACCATTGAATCCTGTGATGATAACATAACCACTACTACATTTTGACCAAAAATCCGATGGCTGTCATGTCGGATTTTCGACACTTTCCTGTCGCATGTACGACACTGTGATTTTTTTTTAAGCGTCGGAAACCTGTCATCGGTTATCCGACACCTGCCTAACCGTCGGTTAAGCGACACCTGACTAACCGTCGGTTAAATTTCAAGCGTCGGTTAAGCGACAGCGTGTTTTCGACGGTAGTGAAAGTTTTTTGAGAAATTAAACCTCATGCCGTCGGTTAAGCGACAACATGGCCGTCGGATAAGCGACGGTATTAAGAAGAAACGTCGGAAAAGAGACATTTATAAGTGTCCTATAAGCGACGGAGGTTAAAATAAGCGTCGTTTAAGCGACGGATATCCCAAATAAGCGTCAGAAAAGCAACATTTGGGAGCCGTCGCTTAAGCGACGCTTGTGACTATTTTTTTTTTTTAAAATATAAAAAAATGAAACCAGTTTACCTTAACCTCGAACCATGCATGTCCTGGAACCAATTCCTCGATACAATCAACGTATATTACTGATCCAATCACCATGATTCACCCATTACTACTGCTGCTGGGTTTACCTACAGGCTGCTCATCCACGTAGCGGCAAATTGAGAAACTGGATCTATATAAATCTGGACCTGCCCATGTTGATACCACCCATCCGGTCCGATCCATCGAGAATAAGAAGCACGTCGCCCACTGCTTATGTGCTTATCCACTTTCTTACCCAATCACCAGGATTCATTACACCGCTGGTTCACTCACATGCTACTAAAAACCGAGTCATTTATTACTCATCAGAGGAGAGCAATTCACATGTTGCTCGTCCTGCTAAATTGTAAACTGCTGCTTATATCAGATATAACCCACCTATGCTTTTGGGTTTCTAACGGGATATGCTATTAGATTTGCTCTTTCCTTTGATGATGCTGCTTTTGCTTGTTGAGCAACGAAGTAAACTAGCTCTGGATCTTAGGGATAGGAACTGCCTACACTCGCTGCTACTCTTGCGTCTGGATCGACTTCAACCACCTACCTATGCTACTGGATCCGTTCATGAATGAGTTCCTTCCCCGAACCTTTCAGTTGAGGAAGGGAGATGTCCGATGGAAGGAGGTTCTGCCTTAGGTAGTAAGAATGAGAGTAATGGCTAGTGTTCTAGAGGGTAGATAAATGCGATAAAGCTTTATAAGTCCCTGCAAATTCCCTACTGAAAGGGGGAGGGACGGAGTCGTGAGTACTCTTAGAAGTAGGAGGGCAAGGTACCCCCCATATGCAGTAGTGGAACTTCTCATGAAGGCACAAATAAATGAAAGGAAAGTAACCCAGCAAGGTTCTTAATTTTATCCTTTAAGACTCCACTGAAAATCATTTTAATGAGGAAATGGTGGGCTAATTCCCCTGTTTTTCCAGTCTAGAATTGAAAACTCATCTCCATCAGTGAAGCCAACAGAAAATGAGGGATACTAAGTCTGTTCTACTGCTTTTACCAGTGTTTCTTCTTAATTGGTCTAAGAATCTGAAGTGGTAGGCATAGATTAAACTCATTTCCTCCTCGCAGTTTATGATGAAATATGCTATTTCATCTCAAGGTTCAGTAAGTGACTCTCGTTTTACCCCATTCTTTTCTTCTTCAATTGTCTCATAGTTTATGAAGACTTTTTTTTTCTTTTTAAAAGCTTATTCTCTATTGTCCTTGTCCCATGCTTTGCCTTTAGGTAATCCTGTAATTATGTTGTTTTACAGTGATTATCCATGCTTGAACAAGGGTGTTCATCAAATGAATTAGTGGCTTCTTAATAGCTTCACATGAAATTATGTTTCATTTGCATTCCAGGATTAATAGATTCTCACTATGCATTCTATGAACTGATCTTCCCCTATCTCTCAAATCCTTCTTAAAATACAAATAAGTGTATTTTAAGAAGGATTTGACAGATAGGGGAAGATCAGTTCATAGAATGCATAGTGAGAATGCTGGAAATAATTGTCATTGTAACGTTCAAAGTTATTGTAAATAAATAAATAGTGGATGTATGTGTATCATGGACTATCATTACACATGGTTATTATTACATAAGATCTCATGGTTCCTTGATTTGCATCAAGGAAGAATGTTCTATCACTGGAACTGCAGAGCATTCTGAGGTTTGCCTATTAGTGACATGGCGGTGGCTGCTATATGCTTTGATGACAGACCTGCTTCTTCAATTTGGTCCTTGGGAGATCCATGATCAATATATCGATCCGGGAGCACCATTGGTCTCCACTGCAAAAGAAAAATGATAATACAAGAATTAGCATGATGATTTAGCCTTACAATTCAAGTTTAATGAAGGAGAGGGAGATTGATGCAAAGAGCCTACCTTGAGCTTTCCATCAAGAAGCCCATGCAATGCAAGAAAGTGGGAAACATGAGATCCAAACACTCCAATGGAACCTTCTTCCATAGTAACAAGGATTTCATGTTCCTTCACCAATCTCCGAATCAGGTCCCCATCCAGAGGCTTGCAGAAATGAGCATCAGCAACAGTAACTAATATGCCCTGCTCAGCTAGCACCGCCCTAGCTGCAAGGCAATTTTGGACTATTGAACCATAGCCAAGAATGGAAATATGAGTACCCTCTGCAAGAATAATCCTGCCTTTGCCAATCTGTTTCACACAAACCAAAAAAAGTCAGCGGAATTCAGGAGGAGGGAGACTAATAATATCGAGCGAAATCACATCATATGGATAATTCCACTTAAACTCATAAGCTATCCTGTAATGACATTTAGAATTTACAAGTTGTCCTATAATGCATATATATCTCTCAGTTATATAAGCTCTAAAGATTTGCTAACTACATCAAATATTTCATTACTTCGAAATTTCCTGGCATAGAAGGATATGCAGAGTGAGGCTTATATTCTTACACTGACTAGTAACCCAAAAGTGTGAGCTTCAGGGAAAAACCTTCAGAGGGGTTCCTTTGTTGTTTGGAGGCAGAGACACACCAACTCCATTGCCTCTGGGGAATCTAAAACAGCTTGGACGATCATCGATTGCTGCAGAGGTTGACACCATGTGCATGAGCTCTGCCTCGTCGGAAGGAGCCATTACAACCATGTTGGGTAAACAAGCCATATAGGTGAAATCAAAAGCACCATAGTGTGTTGGACCATCTGCCCCCACTAACCCTGCTCTATCAAGGGCAAATCTCACAGGGAGTTTCTGCAAATCAACATCATGAACCACCTGCAAATACCACAGCCAACCTAACAAGTCTTAGCAATTCCAGCTCTCTAAATTTCATTATAATATAACCTAATTAATCTCATGCGTCGAGAGAGGTAGTGATTATCCAGACTAAGCTACAGTTGGATTTCCGTGCCTGGGCATCTACTTTCAGCCATGTTCTTAACTTGTAATCAATCCCAAATGTGCCTGCTACTAAATACTGTTGTAACTACAGCTAGTTGTACAAATCCATAAATGAACATAAAATTAAAAAGAACATAACCTGATGAACGTATAATTCAAATCTTTCCATTAAAGATTTGTGCAGTTCACTTTATTTCCATTTCCATGTCAATGTACTGAATTCATTACCTGATCGTAGCCTCTTTGTAAGAAGGATGAATAGA
>LPNX010973146.1:0-71675 GCA_001517045.1 Pseudotsuga menziesii
CAAATACAACTTTTCTTTGTTCGAAGTTGAGAAACATGTAAAAACAAATTCGATTTTGTCATAGACCCCCCCAAAATAGACACCCAACTTCATGATTTCACAACCAAAAAATCATTAATCACATCAGAAAATAGATAAGAGAAGATAATATAATTTATCAATGTACAACGATTGACCAAAAATACGTCAAAGGAAGTACTAACTACAATAATGTGGAATACACGTGGGAGCACAAAGTCTACTCCTGTAAAGTTTAAACGAAAATAAAAACATGAAGTAAATCTAATCTATATATGCTATACTAGATCAATTATTTATTACCATGAAACTGAGAAGCAAAGTGGAAATGCAAAAACATGCAAGTGGTGCTGAGAACCCAAAAATACAAAACAAAACCTCTAGAGAGGTAGGGGCAGGGGGGAGGATTCAATAAATTATGTTATTTATATAACTTTTCCAATTCTCATAGGAAAAAAACTTCCATTTGGTTGTTTGTGATGGGAAAATACTTTATTATACCCTTGATGACAGTGTTCATTGATGTGAAATCCATTATCACACACTCAGTGATACAATATGGTGATGATGATGATCATGTTTCCATCTCATCGATGATGATGATTTTTTTGGTATATATATAGAAGGATGTATTTTAGAGAATAGAATTATAAATGGAATCACATACAAAGGAAGTTTGAGCAGGTATATGGATGTCTTGTACCCTCAAACAACAACAAATTTTATTATTCACATCCTCAAATCAACAGTAAAGATCAAATCTTGGAAAATTCCTTAGCAACCTATGAAAATTTCAGTCTCAAAACAACAATAAAAAAACATAAATCAATATTTCTAGGTAGTTATGTGCATCACAATAGCATCACCTTCAAATTTGTGCAAGCTCAAGGACAAAATAAGCAATTATTTGCAAATTTGGGCACACTCTAGGAACTCATGTGCATGATTTCACCTACAAAAGACATTGTGCAAAAAATCTAGGCATGTTCTAAGCCTTAAATCATCATCATCAATAGGCTTCAATTCAAATATGGGTATGTTTTAGGCAAAACCGTGCACCCAATAACAATAAAAAACATGCGATATTCAATTCTGGACAGTATTGAGGTCATAACAATAGCAATAAACAATAGTCAAGAACCCAATTATCAAATATGAGCACATTCTGGGTTTAATCAATATATTTCAGACCTATTCCTCATATTCCTACAACAATAAATCCAATTCATTTTTAATTCTAAGCATAAAATCATCGTGAGAGTAGAAAAGCAATATCCAAGATTTATCTTAGAAAAACCATACATATGTGGAGAAGTCATTTTGAGGAGGTAAATTTGGGAATATATGTTTATCCTATTGCTAATGTTTATCTTTAGAGAGATTTTATTCCCTATTGGAGTTTCTATCTTAAGGTTGGTGACATGGTTACTCAAGAAGCATCTAATATTTTGAAAAAATCTGCATATCGCTACAACTTAGAGCCAATTTGGTCCTCATTTTGTTCCCTAGTATTCACTAGGCCAAGTGATTCCACACCTTTTAGTGTTTTCCTTTCCTTCTTTCAAGTATCATTCAACACTCGAAGGTTATATTTTCCTCCTTTATGGAAACATTTTGACATTTGAGGTCTTTTATGTTATTTAAAGGGTCTGTTCATAATGTTTTGAGGAGTTTTGTGACTGGGCCTAACTTTGAAGGAGTAATCAACTTGGAGATAATCAAAGTAATCCTCATTAGAGGTGAGCGGTTGGGATGGTTGTGGAAATGAGTGCAAAAATAAAACTTAGGGTGTTGGCATTGGCACTGACCATAATCTTTGAAATAGTTAGGAATAATAATAATTCCACAAGCTTAAAGAATGGGGTCCCTATAGTGAATATTATGCCTAAAGTTGTAATATGTATGGATACGGAGTAGATGAATAGTGAAGATGATTTATTTTATTTATTTTTTGGTAAACCAATTTAGATATTATTTATTTATTGGAAAGAAATAGTGTACATAAATGAACTCCAATCTCCTAGGATCAAAAAATGAAATAGTCCAATGGTGGGGTTGTGTACCAGTCATAAGTGAAAGGCAACTTATTCATTTTTTTTCACTTATGCTACCCGCAAATCACCAAACCGAGAATTGAGAAAAATGACTCTCCTAGATAACATTCTTGCGTTTCCTCTATGTATATAGCCATATATCAGATCCAGTATACATCAACATATTTAAACAAAGATGGGGAAAATTCATAGGGTTTTTTAATGTATAGATTAGATACTTAACTTATACTAGCACTTGTCACCTACAAAATGTCCAAAAAAAAATTGGCAATGTTGTACTCAAAAACAAAATATTTTTGCCGTGACACCAATAACACCTCATTGGAAATTACTTGAAATTATCACTTGTTCTACCATATAAACATCCATATATTACAAGATGAATATGTAAAAATCGACACTCATTGACATGAAGTCTTATGTACTTTTACAAGATTCATATTTAATTCTCTAAATGTTCTTCTGGAAAGGTGCAAGAAGTGGATGCATAAATAGAAGATATCAAAATATCCATTTGGTTGGGAGTCAGGACTACCTCTGCTTGTGTATGTGGCAAGAAGTCTATAATGCATTTTATTTTGTGGTTCCCAGGAAATTCTTTTATGGGATTGGATCCTAGAATTCTATGCCTCTACTATCAAATACCAATTCAAAATGGGTATAAGATCTACTTGATGATTTGGGCCCTTTGTCTACCAATTTAGGAGATATGTGCAAATGCTTGAAGCATAAGTACCATTTTTTATAAATAATAATTTGCATTTCACTAAATTCATCATCAACTTTGATTTATCCTATACTTTCAACCATGTTATTTCTTATTCATGATAGAGTGACCTTCCCTAAATTGTTCCATGTAGCTTCAAAAGCCTCTAAAGTAGAGAACAAATATACCCAAGAACAAGGGAGAGGATCAACATTGAAGCACTTTATCAATATCAAATAAATTTTCCGCTAAAATGTGGACTGATATTTTGGTTGGATAAAACATGTTAAACATCCCCAATTTGAATTTATTAGATAATATTTGTTTCTATAGCTAGATGTTTCTAGCTTACTACTGTAAGGATATGCCAAGGGATGCATATCTATCATGATATTTAACAACCAATTTTAGAACAAATTTGTATCATAAATACATATTATTGTGCATTATGAATTATGGAAATGAGTACAAGTTTCTTCCTTCTTTTGTGTGTTGTCTCATGCATGTGTGCAATTAAAGACAACATTTAGACGTATAGGAATAGTTGATATTCATTTGAAAGATATTTTTGTTATATTTTATGTTTGTCATTCAGAATTTGTTCTCCAGAATGTCATGACAGTGATGGTAGATCCATACAACAAGTATGTAACAATTTATACCAATTTGGTGCCTGGCTTAGTTGTGACCATAAAATTTGGTTATTATTTGTATTAACATTATGATGTTCTCCCCAAATAATCCTTAAGGGGGAATATTAGAGAGTTATTCTATATTTTTTAGAGGTATAGGGTCAATGTTTACTTGTTCCTACTGTGAGGATCATCAAACATAAAAAGGAATTCATTAGACATAGATAAGCATTATATTTATAGAAACCACAAATAAATATTAACACGCTAAAAAAATTCCAAATCCTAACATATAAACACCATGCTAAAATCATATTCTACCTTTCACATAGATGCATGCGTCGTGATTTGTGTACTTAAAATTGTCGTGATTTTTTTTTTTAGTAGATAATCTTGTATGAGCTAAAATTTTAGAGAATCCATGCATCTCATCCAAAAGAATTCAAATTTTGGACTTCCATGACATCTTGAGAGAAATTTCTTGTGTTTTATTTACCCTTATCAATCAAATTTATAGATGTAAATATGACACATGTTTTCAGAGTAACAAAAGTCATTTTATGTTTCATTCTGAAATAAGTATCTAGGAAATACAGTTCATGCAACCAACCATCATACCTTGGTAGTAAACATTAAATTTCACTAAAACCTAATGTCACCATGTACTTAACAAGACAATTGTCATAGTGTCATACAATGTCAAATATTTTTTCGAGTACACACTTCAGATTCCATTTAGAACAAATATGTTGTAACAAATTTATCATTTGAAAAAAATGAAGATACAATCTAATGCTCATTGAGTTAGTATAGAGATTAATATTTTGAATCTATGATGTATATTGATGTTATTTTATACCTTCATAGTGGTTGATGATGGTGCTACATTATATTCTGATTTTGTTGCATATTAGGGTTCCTCTTTGTACAGAGAATCAATCTCTACTTCTTTCTATAAGGTGCACCTCTTGGGTTTACTCCTTAGACTTTTTATTTTTATTATTAGTATATATTTCTATATATATGGTAGGATCTTGATGATCTCATTGATTATCATTATGTGTATATGCATAGAATACATAAAATATATGTATTTGAAAAAATCAAATGCATCTCAAATTCAGGAGTATACATCCAGAATACAACTGAAATAGTCAGCATATGATTGAAATATGGTCAAACATGACCAAATATAAAATAAATATGATAAATATGTCCTAGAAATAATTAAAGGGATGAATCACTGTGTTTAGGGTCAAACTAGCTAAAAAAACCAATTCTCATGCCATTTTGGATTGGTCTTAAAACACTATGTGATATGATGTTTGGCTTCGATCCGAAATAGATGTAAGCCAATGGAGAACTATCCCAAAGGGGTCCTAAGAGCATGGATCTATTTACAAAAAATGTAAGGAAGTTGAACAATGAGACTATCCCACATCTCCTCGAAGTGATCTACATATAAATCCATCTTAGAATTCCACCTACTAGAGGGGATGATCCAATTAATCTGAATGTATTGTATGTAGAGTAGTTGACATAACTAGCTTGGTTTTTGCATTGGTGGCTTGGAATAAGCCAATTTGAAGATAAATGATAGACCAAAGCACATGTTCACATATAACAATGAAATGTTCTCCAAACCTCATGCAATGGTCAAGGGGTGTGAATTCCTCCTCAATATTATATTTATAAAATCCCATCGTAGTTTGAACCACTTTTGAATGAAAGGAACTCTTAAGGAGGAGTAACATAAAAATGGAAGGATCAGCTAAAGTCTTATGAATTTGAGGTCATTTATACAAAGGGCCATAACAACGTGGTAGAAAATGCTTTATCCTAGTAAAATGAAACCCCATTTTAGATTCCATTTAAATTAGTCATATGAATTATGTCCAAGACCTTGTTGAAGCCTACCTTAGTGATCCTACTACAAATCAATATCAACTAGACATTCTTAAGCCTTATGCCATGAACAATAGTGTCCTCTTCCTAAAAACCCTACCTTCTTACACTTTTCCTCTCTACTTATACAACAATCCATTCAACATGTGCATACATTCCCCTCCAAGAAAAATGGTTTTTCCATTAGTCATACAACTTATGTCCAAAATCTCCAAAACCGTTTGATTTATATATGTTTTTTTTTTTTTTTTTTCTGGGGTTGCAGCTTCCCAATTATAAAGGTAGAACTCAAAGCTATAATAAATAATTTTTCAAAGAATTTTTAAGGTGCCATTTCCTCTAAATAGCTTATATTTCTTTCACTAGCCAAATCTTCATCAAATAGCAGTGTCTATTTAGCAACAACAGTCGGTGTTGTTGTTTCCCATAAGACTGTCAGATGTTGTCATGGCACCTTGTCCACCTTTCTAGATTACTCAAAATGATCATGCATAATAATAGTTTCAACCTTATGTTATTTGTGACCTTACTAGATTTAAATTTTATAGAAGGGTAGAATGATTATAGTATATCCTGCATAAATCTTACATATGGATTGTTTTACCATCTCTAACTTTCTCGCTCTTGCTGCAATTGTCTTTCGAGATACTAATTCTATTTATGTTTGTTTTATGATCAATGCAGGTGTATGTTGCACATTTGGACTTGAAAGGTTGGGAGTTCATAGAAAGTAGCTTTTTGCAACATGGTGACTCTAATGGGCTCAAAGAAACTTTTGAATTAATCCCTCAATCAAACTACATGCTCTTGGAAGGTGGAGGGTTTAATTTTTTAAACAGCTTTAGTGAATTGTCATCCTCCACTAAAGGGAATATGCCTTTTCAGAAGGCTCACTTTTTGGATGGTCTTCCCGAATATTCTAGTGTCTTAGACATGACTCAAAATCTAATTGAGACACTATTTGCATACTTGCATGTAAGTGTTTTGTGAAGTCTATATTTGCATATTTGAATAAACAAGAATCATTTAGAATGTGAAAAGAAAAAAAATCAGAAGAATGAATCCCTGATAAATTCTCTTCATATTTTAAGTTATATCCAAATATTCTGTTATATATGTTGCATTATTTTACAGAGCGACACAAAAAGTAAATATTCTATGGTGGTGGGTGATTCAATAAAAGAATTGGGCAACAAATTATATCTAAAGGATCTTAAAAAAAGTTAGAACTCTTTCCACTCTTCAACTTCTTGCAATAGAATTCCTGCTAATTATTTTTTCTTGTATACAGGCTTGAGTCTAAAATACGTGATATATTCTTGCATTATTGCCAATCTTTCTTGATGCTTATAGACAGGAACAACTAAGGAGTTATGGAATCTTATTAAAGATATAAATAAGATGATAGAAATATTGAATATAATACCTTGTAGTAGTTATTTTCTTAGGAATGTAAGTATCAACATAGATAATATTGAGGGAGATGTTATGAAAACAATTTTCTAATCTATTCTGACAATCCACAACCTACTTCTTTTACATTACTAGTGTTCAACATGATACATTAATATTATTAATATAATAGTATATACACACCATGGGTTTGGGTCTGTTAAAAACTTAAAACAACTTCATCCTTTTTCAAGCCACCATGGTTGTCTAACCTATTGTCAAATTGGCCTCATCTCCCTTTAACTTTCCTAAATGCTTATTAGCTGGTACATAAGGTAATTATATTTATACACAATAATTTTCAGTGGAACATTTAATCCTTGAGATTTAGCACTCATTTCTATCATTATTGGATTTATGAAGTATTCATCGATGTAATCACTTGAGTGGTTCCGTGGTTGAACAAGGTCACAAACATCAGTGCTCTCATGAGTGCAATATCATCTAATGGTATAATTTCCCTTGCATCAACACCCTCTACAAGGTAAATCATATCATGCTTATTATGCCCCTACCCTTTGTATAAACCACCCAAATATCCTACCGATTCAATGATCGATTGAAGTGTTATGACTATGTTGATGAAGGAGATTCACTCACAGTGGTCATGAGAATCTCCTTTAACCTTGTCATTTAGAGGAAGGAGAAGGCATAAATAGTTTAGTGTATTTGACCCTATGGTAGGATAATTAACGGCATGGATCGATGATCCTTGTTTTAGGGTGTACGTGATGATCACAATCCATCCTATTCTATGGCTTGTGTAGTGCATCTTAGTGAGAGCCTGATGTTATGTGTGCATGGATACACAAATATTTGGGGCTTGTTGTCATTGAACCTCTCTACTGAGGCCATCAATGTCTTTCATACATCACACTCATTGGTGTCTTTCATACATCACACTCATTGGTGTCTTTCATACATCACACTATGCTCCATCAATCTCATCCAAGAGGTTTTCAATGATGGGAATAGGAACTTTATCTTTGATTCCCAACTTGTTAAGAGAACACAAGTCTAGATACATGCATTAATTGACTTATTCCTTAAAAACCATGATGGTCAATAAAGAGTAGGGGATAGTGATGGTATGGATAACTCTTACCTCCAATATTTCTTGAACTATAATTCTAATTTCATTTTTTTGTGTGTGAAGGGATGTCTATAAGGGCACACATCGATTTGTATACTTCTTGGATTATGTGGGATGAAAAGATCATGCTTGATACACAATGGGGGTAAGAAGTGGAGTGTTTTAAATACCGAGCCATGTTTCTACAAAACATACTTCAAATCAAAATAATTTTCGTATGTGGAGATATCCATAATTACTTCAATGACATTGAATCGGGAAACAAATTGTGAGTGATACTTCGTCAAGATATTTTACATGCGATGAGAGCGAATGTTAGGGTATGACCCTAAAAGTCTCTTAAAATGTTGATTTGTTGAGTTTCCCTTTCCAAGTGAGTATTCGCTTTGAAATTTTCCTTCTAAGGCTTGGCCCTTGAGTTTGTTGTCACTAAAGTTTTCCTCCTCTGAATTATATCTATAGAGTTTTTCTTCATCAAATATTGTTTCATTGAGTTTTCCACTAGTGGAAAATGAGAGATTAGTGACCACGAGACCAAAAATTTTGGTCACCACAATTTTTTTAAAGGGATAAATTACCAAAATTGTTAATTCTAAGTGATTTAACTAAAAACGACCAAGATAAATGACCAAATTTGATCATGGGATATCTAGACTACAAATGAACAGATTACAATTGGTCATTTATTTGGTCATTTTTAGTTGTGTCACTCCGGTGCCAATGGAAAAATTACAAATTTGACAATGAAATTATACATTTTACTAAATTCTAACACTGCAGATGGATTCAAAGAGGTCTCTGAATCCATCTGCAGTGTTAGAATTTAGTAAACTGTAGACGCCTCATGTGTCATAGCTCAACTATTGACACTAATTTAGCTATTATAATCAAGAAAGATTTATACACTAGTGTCACAACTCAACAATTAACACCAAATTAGTGTTATTGATAATGACGATGTCCTAACAAGACACCAAATTAATGTATAATATCCTTCATATATATGTAGGTTTCTTTTAATGTTGTATTATGGACCTTACACCATTGATTTCCCAACTACTTTATAACGCTCCAGTGCATTTACAACATTCTAGTCGAGTGGGTTTACTCATTAGGGAGACTACCCAATACCATGAAATATTACACCCTCATTCATTGATCTACTTTATTAAACCTTACCATCCAATCAATCACTTGAATGCTTGATAAGTCTTATTGATGGACTAGGCTATAGATCACCTCACTACTCTAGATGAATAACCATATTAAAAAGAAATCCTTGAAAAATTCAATAATTTTACATTTTTTCTCATCCTAATTATGATATAAAATTAGTTAATTTGTTTTTTAATATTTTTATTAATAAAAATTATTTTTTTTAATGAAAAATTTCAATATTTAATTTTTGGAATTGAGAGTAAATTAAAGTTTTTTAGTTTTTTTATAAGATCAATAGATGGATTAAATATTTTTTATTTATTTTTCTTCACACCAATAGACTAAAACTAAAATTAGTGTCAATGGGGCTGGAGTGAACCTCTACACCTAGATTGTACAATAGTGTTTTTAAATAGCCACCTTTTTAACTTTCTTAACTAAAATTAGTGTCAATGGGGTTGGAGCGAACCTCTACACCTTGATTGTACAATAGTGTTTTTAAATAGCCCCCTTTTTTAACTTTCTTTAGATCTTTAAACTTGTTTTCAGGGCTTCATGGTGTTGTACAAGGGAGGTAGCCATATTAGTCCTAGTAAACACGATGGGCTTCTTTCTTTTGTTGTTAATATCCCAATGAAAAGGAAATGATAGTTTATCATAAATTTACATCAAACCATGAAACCTGGGCATTGCTAAAAATATATGTACATTAAGTCTGCATAAAGACGGTGAGATACCAGGAAACACAATTTGGAATAGATCGCTGGTAGATCAGTTGCTCACACGGTTCCAGTTGAAAACTTGCATTACAGCTTAATCTCAATTGCCACATACTGGTAAAACCCTTTAACTCATCATCGACTTCTTCATTTGGAGAAGTAGGAGGCTTCGATTATGTTGGTATTGATTTTGAATTGGCCTGTTGATATTCCAGGCTCAAAGCTCCTCCTGCAAAACCGTGAATTGTTAAGTTCAACAAACCCCAAATTAGTGATAAAAATGAAAAGAATGGCACTACATAGATAACAATCGAAAGACAAAGATTGATCTAAATAAGGGGTTGAATTTGGTGGAGGCTCAAGAGAAAATGAAGAGATTGGCATGAAATATAGGGTTCTAGTTGATGAAGAAGAGGAGAAAATTTAATGACGAGAAGTTTCTATGAAATTGGTTGCATTGAAAACACCCTATAATGCCGAAAATATTGTAATTAATGAGGTGCCCCAAGCATGACAAAGTCAAATTTCTTACTGAGCTTCATTGGTGAAAAATGTTCAAGCAGGATTGAAGAAGATTTGTGCACATGTGTTGGGGTTTGGAAAAGACTTCTCATGTAGACGCATTATTCTTCATCCCATATCAGTATCTCTCTTGTGGAAGTGTTTTCTTCTTCTATAGAGGTCATGGTATTGAGCATAGACATCTGTCTTTCTTGTTCGGTGAAGTACAAGTAGTTGAGGCCAAGTTCCTCTTCCTAGGAAGAAATTGACTATAAGAATTTCTAGCAAATCATTATAATATTCACAATAATGTTGACATTGTCATATTGCTTCATGTTCTTGACAATGATCAAAATATTTTTTCAATCTACCACAGATACAAATACCCAAGTGATTGAAATTTTTAAATCTATTCCCTAATATTGTATAGTATTTACAACGACAGCCACATAGGGTTTCAACATATTGCTCGATATTTTATAGTTGTAGACATAAGAATTTATACTAATTAATAAATTTTGTGCAGGAAATCTGTTTTCAAAGAATGTGAGTGGTGTCGAAGTTACGAAGAGGGTATTTCTAGCAAATTCACTATAAGCTCTCAGTAAATCTCATGGGTTAGAGGTATGTTCATGATATCAAGAATTATGATATATGCAATTTAATTTTACATTTTTGTTTTGGAGGAGTGGTAGAGGCAACATGGGCTAATCTATTTCAAGAAATACAAATATAATTGTTGCTATACAAAAAGTATAACTAGATAAGATAATAGATTATAAATTTTATTGAATTTGAATGATAAATGATGACTCAGGGATAGATGGAAGATATGGTCAATGTATGGTTAGAAGCTTGGGAAAAATTTGGCTAGTAAAAAAATATAAAAAACAAACATGTTTACGAAAACAAATAAATTATCTCTGACAATGGGTGATGGCATAACACAAACTTGTTTTACAACATATTTAGAAAAGGATGTGTCTGGTACTTCATCCTCCACTCAGACTCAAGATACCCATTTTCTAAGCAGTGCAATTGATATGCCCCAAAGTGGACCACTGGATTCATCAAAACAACTTTTCAGTCTAGATGATAGTATTTCTTTGGAATTTAGAATGTTGAACATTTGGGGTCATCATCATCTGTAGAAAATGAGGAATCATCCCAGAGCTGTGACTTGGAAAAATTTATGGTGGTCTCAACTATTGATAACATCAAACCCTCAGCGACATGCAATGTCGGTGCCTATTGTTGATATCATTTCATCCTATGTTTCAATTTCTACTCCAAAAGTAGGATCAGAAACCTCTGGCCATGAAAATTTTAAAGGTGATTTTGTTAAGGCATCAAGTCCAATGACAACAGAGCCTTTGAAAAATAAAAATAAAAATAAAAAGAAGAATGAATGAATGAAAGGAACATGCTACATTTAAATATGATGACTTGAAGGAAGCTTAAGTCTCTTCCTTTGAGTTGACTAGAATGATCAGCAAGAAGAGTTTAAAATTACCTAAAGAAATTGATTATGTTTCTACTGTGAGGATTTCTCATGTCCTAGTGGTAATTCCTTATCTACTGATGAAAGGTCATCAACTTAGATTTAGTATTTGCGAAAGATTTTACTAATCTTGGACTTACAAATACTTGTTTAACTACCAGCCTACTTTTGTCAATTCTGTGGCATAGTAATGGTTAAATTTGTCTTTTTGTCCTAGAATGTGATCTAGATCATCCTACTTAACATTGTATTCATGTTCTTGTAGTGAAATTATGTCCATACTTGAGTTCAAATTACTACTCCTACAGTTGCAATATAACCTTATTTGATTCTGGTTTCTTGGTCTTGAAGTGGTGTTCACTGCACCTAATCAAATGGTTGCTTGTATAAACACAACCAAACCTTATTGTGGCCCTCCTCTATATAGACTATGACATTCGTTGGATTCTATCCTTTGATGAATATGACTCTCCTATCTTGATGGAAACTTGAGGCCCTTTACTCTACACTCTAATAGATTCCCCTAACTAAGGGACCTTTATATGAAGTCTTCAAAAGTCTACTAAGAAGAAACTAAATATATACAAACATTATTTTGGCACCATTAAGGATGGATTTTAGAGAAATAATGTGCTCACTTTGGAATTTTTGGGAAAATATAGCTTGACCTTTGGCTTTAAACTAGATGCTTTTGCATTGTCTAATAGGTAAATAAGAAAGTGCAACACAATTTTCCTAAATTATGACCTGTCATAACATTCTATCATTACCCATATCTTAGTTATCACTTGCCTTCTAAATAAGATATACAATGTGAGAAGTTCAAAGAGTCATAATACTTATGAAACAACCTCATATAACATATTCTTATTGGGGTAGGATAATAATGTCTTTTTACTAAGCTTCAAGAGTCATAATTGATGGCCTTTTATCTTCTGAGCTTTAGTAGTTTGTAGTTTATGGATTTTTAGATAAATATAATGAGAATTAGGTTGGTGAAGGATTTGAATATGAACTTTGATTAGAACATCATAAAATCATAAATATAGGAGGCATGGGAAGACAAATTTTAAGGATATGCAATGTGGAAAGTGGTTGATTGAGGTGTATTTTGAGCTTTAGTAGTTTATAGTTCCTGGATTGCTTAGTTAAAGACATAACGAGAATTAGGTTGGTAGGGGATTCGAATATGAACTTTGATTTGGATGTATTAAAGATAGAGTTTTATTTGGACTTCATAGAGATAGAGGCACGGGTATATCGATTACAAGGATATGTAATGTGGTAGGTGGTTGACTAAGGTAATAATTTTTTTATATACTTTAACACTGAATTTATTTCTATGAAATTTTAACATAATTGCATATCTGAATTGAATGTAGCTATAGAATGACAATAATCTTGAATTTTGACATTTAGCAGATATACTAAAAAGAAAATTAAAACATTAACCATCACAAAAGGCACATAAAAATTTACGCTAGGGAAAACCTTTAGGAAAAACACCAACAAAATAATTTTCCTTAATATGAGATGACTAAATTTACATAAGCATATTTGATGAGTAGAATTTTGCAATGGCCACAAGGGAACACATACCAAGACAATCTGAAGATGAAAAAACTTGAAGATATAGGTTAAGGGTTTCCTGGTTGATGTAAGCCCTTCAACTAATGACGTCATCTCTAGTTTAGTCTGCTAGTGGTATGTCTATTTTTATGCTACATGTAGCAACCATGTTCCATCCCTCCTAGGGATTTGTCCACACTGCAGAGACCACTAGAACTTGTGTATTCCTGCGACAAACCTTATATAAGTTCTCTGGGATCCTTTCGCACTGTGGCTACCTTCCTTGAGCTTTGGTATCCCTTAAAACTCTGTTGCAACCTTCATTAAATTGTGCTAGAGCCTTGGAAGCCCTTAAAACCTTTGTGACTACCCTCTATACATAAGATGGAGCCCTGTAAGGGATTAAGATAGTCTGTCACTGCTGCAATGGAGGAGAAAGGAGGCCCTAAGCCTATAACACGTGCCCTAATCTTGTGACAACCCTATAGCAGAAAATGAAAACCCCGATGGGGTTTGTGAAAACTACACAAAAACTATAGAAGCCCTAATAGGGCTTGTAACATCCCTTGTAAGCTCCGAATTGGGCCCTAGAGCCTGACTCACTTGTCCACAAACCATCGTGTTATGTCTAATGAAGTGACAATTATATATGTCTAGCATCTGCATTTGGCTTCGAGGGAATCATGGATTGAGTGAGTTGTAAGATTTCTATGAAAGTATTTGAATAAGGAAAAAAGTACATATTGATGGGAAAATTACCTCATTATTGAAAGGAAGTTAAGGGGTGCATAGTATGATGGAATCTTATCTATTTTTGTGTTGTACATGATTTGGTTTGGGGATTAACAATTAGGGAGAATAATGGAGTAAAGTTAGGAAATTGTAAGATGGATATGTAAATATGTCCAAATGCAAGGTAAAGTGAATGGGAACATGACGATGATGAGAGAATAGTTACCGGACTTGGTTCGGTCAACTTTGAATTGCATATCTACCTTATTTTCAATGATTGAAATACCATTTTCTTTGATTAGGATCTCAGTCAATGGGTATATTTATATGATTATGAACTTATAGTTGGAGAGAAGGGAAAAATATTGCTGGATTTTGGAGAAAATGTTGGGAGAGCAGGAATGCTAGACTTCTTACGTGTTCTAGGAGAAAGTAAGTTTCAAATGATATATCTGATACTTTTTTCATGATTTGATTTATTTGGCATTTGCCTTTAATTTCCTATCATTGATATTGTTGATATGGCTTAGGTGAGAGAGTAAGTTTCACATCCTGGCACATTTTTCATGATTTGGTGTATTTGGCAGTTTCCCTTCTATTCCCCATGTAAGTTGTACCTTTATTCAATGTGGAAGAAACATGTCATGCGACTTTATTATCAAAGGTTGCATGTGTTGGATTTAATGTAGGAGTGGATATTGTATTAGTGTCCATGTTGAGAATGTAATCACAATACCCCCAGACGTAGCATAATACAGGTTCAACCATACTACATCTCATTTCAATAATGTAGCACAAATAATTTATTGCAGTTATATAGAAAATAATAATTTTTTTAAAATGTGCTAAAATGAAGGGATTTCCAATCCATTACCCTCATACACTATAGAATCTAGTGGAAATGATGCAATCCTGAAATCTGAAAACTGTTAAGTATCCTGAATTTATAATGGGATCTAAGATTCTACTTTTTGCATATGAAGTCCGATGAGGTTGGAACCACTCTCAAACATCCCATAACAATTAATGGTAATGTTAAAAAATTAATTTAAGAACTTAACATTATCTTTAAGTATGAGTCTGAGTCACCTGTTCTTAAAACATTGCTTCAGTATTTTGGAAGTCTTTTCATTAAAAAATCAAATATTTTTGGGATCAGTGGGTCACAAAATCCTTGAAAGAGTCAGGATCTGTTTGAAATTTTGTGATTTTTTTATTTTACACAGGATTCATTTCCTCCACCAGAGTATCTGTTTCCATGATAGATATTATGTGGATATGGATCAGAGGATCCTACACACCTGGTGGTGGATCTGGTAACACATCACTAAGGAGAGATTACTAAGTAGGATGAGAAGATGAACTATCAGATGAAAACTTAGATATGGTGGGTAGGTGACAAAGGGTTCTATGCAGTAGGTATTTCTCTTGAAACCTTTCCTATGGAAATTAGTGGTGCTAATTAAAGTCAAGTTCAAAGCAGCTATATGAACTTAATTTGCATGATTATCCCAAAGGACTTTACTAATATGTGACTATACTATAGACAAACTAAAAACTATCTACTGTTGTATGAAGAAGAAATGAAAACCAACTTACAATAGCTTAATAGATGAGATGTTTTCAGAACAGAGGTGCCAACTGAAATACTTGCTGGTAACCCCAAGGGTCTCAATGGGATTTGATCCCTTTACCTTTGTGAACGTTTCCATAAGATAATCTACCAATAAAAAGATAACCCTTGTTGTTTATTGAAGTTTGACATATATGAGCATATGGTGTTTTTTATTACTGGTATGGTGGCATGTATATGGGGGAATATTAAACATTGAATATTAATTTTGATTCTTGAATGGACATTAATGTATGTATTCTGATTTATATTGTTTTTCTTTATCTCTCATATGTGTTGTATTTGTGAAGATATGGACATTGTTGATTTCCTTATTTGTAACAATTGGTCATGGTGCCTCTCCTGACCTTGAATCATGCCAATTCCCATGCATCTAATGACTTATGCAATGTGATTTGGTGCAAGGTTTCTAGGAGATGAGTAATTTGATTATTTCTCTAGATGAAAGTCAACTTTTGGCATGTTATTTTCTTCGTATGCTTCTTTTGTGTCCTGACCATTGGAAACCATGGGGAGCTTCTTTTAGAGTCCATACCTCTGATTGGTTATCAATATGGTTGTTCATTCCGTGTATAGATGCACAATAGTTGATAACATAATGAAAAATAAATCATACAATTTCTTGATAATTAGATTTGGTTATACATCTTGTGATAAAATTTTATGTGTTGTTTATCTATTGATTACAATTTGTATTGCAGAAATTATTAATAATTTGAATTATAATATTTTGTAAGCATTGATCACATCAATAAAGTGCTCTATATGTAGGGAATTCTGGTTTTTGCTTCAGTCATGACTACATTGGGATTCCAAATCTTACTAGAGTCTATTTGATAGCTTATGTCCAAGGTAAATATCTTGACCTTATTTTCTTTCACTCCTATTATTTTATTAGAAGTTGACAATAAGTTCTCCATTTGTTTCTCTATATCATTCTTTTCTTTGCACTCTACATAGCATCCATGTTAAACATTGTCCTTGTTTAGTTTCCATTGACTGTTTTGAGTCATCTATGTACATAATATATTTATTTTTTCCTTTATATTTTGATTGTAACCATGCATAAGATGTCATGAAAATTTTCATTGAGTTCTCTCATGTTTTATTTTTTTTGCAAATATAAAATTTGCTTGTCTATATAGTATGATCCCAAATACAACGATGGACCATTTTTCCATGTAATTTCCACATGCTGACCCTACATCCCTTGGGAAAGAGTGATATTGCTCATCTTTTTCAATCCCCAATAAAAAATAAGCTCATGAAGAGCGAACATGTCACAAGTGGGGTTTAAACTGGGTGGGTAGGGTAACAACTCTCGACCACTTAAGCTAGACCCAATTGAAAAATACAATGATGGACCATATTTTATTTCTTCCTTAAATGAACCACCTCATACTTGTCTATATTTTGGGAGGCTTTCATAGACTCCCTAAATTAGTTTTTTATGGAATTAAAGTCACTATCTATTTGAGCCAACAGTTCCTAGTTTGCATAGGCTTTGAAGCAAGCGTAGTTTAAAATTCAAATACTCAAATCCACCTCTGAGAATTAGGCCATGTTCACTCTTATTCTATTAATTCTCATGATTTATCTCTTGGCCTTCATGGAACTTTCAATTTTGGTGAGTAACTTAGCCCTATGATACTGAACCTACATACCATCTATTCAAGTGAAATACCCTAAAATCAAGATATATTCTCAGCATTGAGGATAGGAGAGGCACAGAGAGAAATACTTAGTTTGTTTAAATCTTGGGCTAATAGATTTTGTATCTACCACCTTATCGTATCACTTTGTAGTATGTATGTATGTGAATGTGATGATTAACTAATCTAGATAGATTAGATCGAGGAAAGGGGGTAGCTTAAGTTTAACTAAACCCAAAAATGGTTTCAATTGACACAACATGGTCATGTAATCCCTTGTAATGAAAAGACTCTTTCTGTTTAGTAGATTTTTTTGTACTAATCATTAATATGTCTTCTGTGTTTTGACTCTTTGATTTTTTTGTAAGGATGAACCTATCCTTGGCCAGTGGGGTACTAATTGAACTCTCAAACCTCAGACAGCCTTCAAAATTGTTCAGTGAGCTAAATGAAAATATTTGAAAGTATACCAACACATCTATATGCAATTTATAAAAAATTCCATTTCCATCATCATAATTAACCATCCCAAGAAAACAATAAAAGAAGACATATCTCACAAAACTTGAACATTCAAAATGGTTGATACAGTGATTTTCCACCCAGCAATAGGCATTTACTGCATATGCCATCCTCTAGCTCAGTTATGAGCCGACAGGGGTAAGGGCTGCTCTTTTTGGATAATCTCTCTCTGAGACCCCCCACGTATAAGACCACAAGATCCGGGCTAGACAAGCCACTCAACAATGAGATGATAAAGAGTCGCCTGTTAGCCATACTGATGGATATTCTGTCAGTGCATTCCCAACACTCACCTCAACACATGAGAAATCCCACACTGCTAACATACACACTAGCTCGATCATTCCATTGTCTATGTACCAACAATGCAGCGAACCATCAATAGACGAGCTACACTTTTGAAAATAGAATTCTTAGGCTAACCTACAATTGCAATAAGGGTTCCAGCCTCCAGGATTTTAAGATCTCTGCTAATCTCAGGGATAAATCCCTACTAGAAATTTATTAGCCTGTCATGAATCAAGACCCAGTGTAGGATTCAACCTCTATGCAACAATTTCCTTACCAAGCTCTCAAGCTCCAATACAACCAGCATGGTATCTTCATCAGTTGTTCATAGCTAGCACGAAGTCCAAGAACATGGAAATTGGTAGTATGTGAAGAGAACCCTATAAAATCTCCAAAATGGAAGTAATGGATTGAGCAAGCATATGCATGATACCAAATTATGGGATAAACATTGCATTGGTGAAGGTTCCACCTTTTATATGCATGAGGCATTAGTTAAGATAAGATAAGATACGATACTTTTATTTGAAATTGATGCAGAATTCTGGGTTGGCCACTATATTTCCTTCCATAGCTTTGTCTTACAGGAGGATTCAAATGTCAAGTTTGACTACATATCAAATTTGACTAGGTCAACCTTATCCATACCTAGAAATAGAGTAAAAGAATAAAGAATACAACCTTAGATAATTAAAAGTAATAATTGTTAGATTATTGTTGCTTGGGAAATGTTCTCTCTAGCAGTAGTGGTGCACCAACAAAGCAGTCAACTCAGTACCTGTGTGTAGCAGAAGAGATTCCTTGAATGTGGACAGGAGTAGAAGCATGCATGTGCCATCCAAAGATTTCTTTTAGTTGTAATTGTTGTCATGAAATTAGAACATCACTTGCTTTCTTATTTTAGAAGTTGTTCAAAACTCATCAAATTATTTTTAGAGATATTTTTGAGTTGTTTTTCTATTCATGAGTTACTTTTCAAGCTTTAGGAATAGAACTCTAGATAGGCAGACTTCCAGATTTAGAGAGACATGCAACTGATCCCCAAGGGGAGGGTCAAAGCAAGATGAATGTGTAGCCTACTCCAGCTTAGGTGCAGTTCTCTGGTAGTCTAATGCATCATGCATGCATGTACACATGTAGGCTGGGTACTCTAACCTAGGCCCTTAGGGTAGGGTTATTTCTGTTATACAACCCTAGCATCCTTGTGCATAAAGAGAGATGGTTATCTGTTGTTATTAATTCAGTTTTCAGAGTGACTTTGTACATGTTTCTTCTATAGTCAATAAAGTAAAAAAATGTGGTCTTTGTGGAAAATTTATGATATTCTATAATTAGATTTTAGTGAGATTGTGTATTTCTAGATCTAGCAGAACCTACAGTCTTGAGAATTTATCAGCTTTCCAGCTTTAGAGTGTGCAGGCCTATTTACCATGGAGTAAAATCCAACATGGTATCAGAGCAACTTCTATATCTGAACTGAAAAACACTTTTTAAATACAACAAAAGGCAACCCCTTTCTAAATTGAAAAAGCACCTAAACTTAGATAAAAATGACACACAACTCTAGAAAACCAAATTTGCTACAAATGGAAAATCTAAATTTGGTTATTGCATGCAACTCTCATACAAACAATCCATCAACATTACTTCACCCTCATTAACTATTCCTTAATTATACACAACAACTACTACTGCTTCAATATCAAGGTATTTTGGGTCAACTTAAGGTGCACACTATTGGAGAAGAGATTTCAAAGTAGGTGTGGCAAGATGTCATGAGGAGTATCCTTCCAGCTTTTGGAGGCAATTGCAGAGCATGTTTGGCAAGATGGCATGATGGAGGAGTATCCTTCTAACTTTGAAGAGATTTCATAGTGTAGATATGGTGAGATGCCATGATGGAGGAGTATTCTTTTGGCTTTGTGGAGGCACATGTCAAAGAAGGTATGGTGGGATTCCATGGAGGACTCAGAAGTATCCTTCCAACTTTGAAGATATTTCATTTGTTGTATAGCAAGATTCCATGATGGACGAGTATGCCTCTGGATTTGTGGAGACACGTGTGGAGAAGGTATGGTGGGATTCCATAATAGAGGATTATTCTGTGAGCTTTGTGGAGGCACATCGATAGTAGGTATATGTGGAATTGGTGTTTACTTCTTTGCATGTAATGATCTGAGTATTGTAGAGTACTAGGACAAGTTTATTGTCGGAGGATTGTTTCAAAAGGAGGGAACTGATCTTGTTAAGGCTTTTGCTTTAGTGGATGGAGATTTTAAGGTTCATGGACGAGATACCCATGCTTACAGATTGAACAATGCCTTGTTTGGACCGATGAATGCACAGTGAGCATGGTATATCAGGATTGATGAGTTGCTACCTATGGTGGGCTTTTTCAGTATATGTGCAGAGTTATCTTTGGTCCTTTGATAGATCTGATCAATTTGTCTTGGTCATTTATACAAATGAGTTTACCATTGTAGGAAATTTTTAACAACTCATGACATGGTGTGAGAAGAATTTGGCATGTGAAGTTGACATAAAGAATGTTGGAGGTTGGTAGGTAGTTGTTGAAGTTTTCCTTGTACTGAAGAGATTTTAGAGTATAGAAGGGAGAAATGGTCTAGAGGTATGTTCATTTAGATTGAAAGGTGGTCAAGGTTCCTTTGAAGCCCCTAGTAGTCGAAATGTTCAATATGTTAAGAGAGTATCTTTGTTTATTAGAGAACACTTTCTTTGCAAAGAGGGAGTGTTAGATTACCTGTTGCTTGGGCAATATTCTCTCTAGCAGCAGTGGTGTACCCACTGAGTAGTGAACTTTACCTATGCAGTAGGAGAGATGCCTTGAATGTGGACAGAAGTAGGCCTTTTAACAGGAACAATAGTTATAGAGGGTGCGTGTATGTCTCTGGCATGTATGTGCCATCCATAGAATTTTTCAAGTTTTAACTGTTGTCATGAAATTAGAAAATCACTTCCATCCACAGAGTTTTTTAGCTGTAACTTGTAACTACTATTGTCATGGAATTAAAATATCACTTGCTTTCTTATTTTAGTTGATGTTCTAAACTCAGAAGATTAGCTTCAGTTCTATTTTCTGTTGTTTTTCTATTTATGAGTTGCTTTTCCACCTATAGAAAAAGAGCACTAGATAGATAGGTTTCCACTATTAAAGAGATAGGGCACCGATATTGAGGAGGGTCAAAGTGAGGTGCATGAGTAGCCTACTCCAGTCAAAGCATTGTTTTAAAACTTGGCTGACACGGACTTGGACTTGGCTTAGTTCACCCTCTAGAGTACCAACACAACATTCAAACTAGCTCGAGGACTGGTTTCATTCTGAACTGACCCGTTCAATCTATGAATTGGCCAGTTTAGTACCAAACCAATCCAAGTTGGTTGCATTTATATCGACTCGACTGAGTCAATACCTGTTTGATCCCTAGAGGCCTGTGTTCTTTTGGAGGAAAAAAGGCAATTAATTTTTTTAACCTAAACCTTATATTGTATCACCCTAAACCCTTAAAACATACTAATAGAGAACCCATCTCCCCTCCCTTTTCACCTCAGATCTCTCTCATTTAGCATTTGTGAGCATTTAGAGGACTTTGAGCTGGAGGTTGGCCCTGTAGCTCATGCCGAGGACCCCATTTTGAACAATGGTGATGAGTTTGACGATTGATCATATTGATTAGAGATCTGTTATTTTGTAGTAGGCCAATAGCTTGTAGCAGGTTTTTTTTGTACTGTAGTGGCCATTTAATATATGGATTGCAGTCAGTTCCATTTTGATATATTCTCCCTTACATGGCATATACATGAGAAGAGAGGTAGGGGCTCTATTGTTATTCATTTAGTTTTCAAAGTGAGCATGGACAATTTTTTCTTCAGGCTAATAAAGAAAACAAATGTGATTTTTGTGCTGCAAATTTCTGTTTTTTGTTGTAATCAGAATTCAGTGAGCTTGTGTGTGTACAGATCTAGCAAAACTAGCAGTTTTGAGAGTTTACTAGGATTTTTTTTTCTAGTGTTTTTAGTTTGCAGGTTTGTTTACCATTTATTGAAATTCAACAATAATGATACATGGGCCATGGCCACATGTACAGATTACACTAATAATTACAACAATCTTTGTGGCTTTTGGTGTTTCATCCTTTTTTTCATTAGAAAAGTATAAAGTTTTTTGGAAAAATAGGCCCCAATAACCCTAAAGGAACATTTCTAATGCCTGAAACTATGTTGCGTGGGAGCTCTCCCCACCCCCTCACTCCTGCTCTCGAAGCTCAGTCCCAAAACGCTCCCAGTTTTGGGAGCATGCTCCCAAGGCACTCTCTTCCTTTCCTACACTAAACACTCCTATACTATGTTGATCATTTAATGACAATGTTATGGTACCTCCCTTCTTTGCCAAGCTCCTACACAAGTTTTTATGGTTGATCATTTGATGATAATGTTATAAGTTATAACTACTAGATGATTGATGTTAGATGGTTTAATCCATGTATTCTATAGCTAATTCAACATCCTACATGTTTTTTAGTTATAAATCCACAAAATATATTAAAATATATACTATACAAAAAACGCTCCTGAAACGCTCACAAAACGGGAGCTTTTGAAAAATTCAATTTTCTCTCCACTGTCGCTCTTCGCTCCTCACTCCTGCTCCCTTCTCCCAACAAAATAGGCCTGAAAACCTAAAAAACAAAACAACAACACATTTCATGAGAGGCGAAGAAGAAAACCAGCTGTGAAAAGATGACAAATTTTACTTGGAAATTTTTTGCCTGCTTTTGAAAATTGTTTCTTAGAGTTTTCCATATTTCTTTTGATATCCTAAGAACTTCAAGTTTCTTATCTTTATGAGGTTGTGGCTATTCATATTCTTAGTAATCCATTAATTATTGTCTCCCATTTCCTGTTTTCCCTACTTGGGGGGATATTGTCTCTAACTTGTCAGTCGATTTGCTTGAAGGTTAGTTGGAGATTGGGGAACTCAACCCATAACAAGGATTGTTGATTGAATCTATAAATAAGTTTCTGTCTGAATAGGTGAAAATCACTGGAGTGCAATTTCTTGAAATCTGTTCCTTTTCATTTCCCATTTTCAATGTTAAGGGGCCCATGGTGTCTAAAATCTTGGTGGGCTATCTGAGGGTTGGATTAAATCCTATTGGAAGAATTGGAAAATCAACCAATAGAAGGTAGGGGTGTTTGGAAATATTCCTCTTTTGAGAAGCTTGTGTTCCAGTGAGTGAAATTACTTAACTGAGTTGGCATATTTATGGTACCTTGCACGAAATTTATTCAAGGTGCTTATGCTTAGTATATTGAAAGAGTGCGAGGCTTTGGGTACAAACTTTGAGATTTCTTTTGTACCATCTCTCCTCATTTCTTGCAAAAACAAAGTGCAGGAGTGAAGCCTCTGGATGGACTATGTATACTTACCCTATGAGCATAACTAGTCATCCCCCAAGAGATCAAACACTAAGAAATAAGTACTTTTGACCTAACTTCAATTGTCAATGTAGAAATAGAGTTTTCCTAGCTTTGAACTCTCATTCTAAATTTCTATGTTGTCTATCGTTTCAGTTAAGAAAAATCAAGATATCATCTTGTGTACTCCCTTTCAGCACTTTGAAGTCAATTTAAGTTCACTATGAATCCTATAGGTTGGACTAGATAATATGAAAATTCATTTGTTTAAATTCCAGTTCTATCTTAGATAAGATAACTTAATTCATGTCCACAAATGACCAAGGAATAGGTCAATGGGACCAAATAGTACAATCAGTGTACACTGTCCACAAGACTGTAGGAGTGTATAGAACACTCATTGATGCTAAAATGTTATCCAAGTAAAAGAAATACTAATTAAACAAAAGTGTCTAGAACTCTCCTACAGCTTATTTTCACGTTAACATCAATAAAAAGAGATTTGAGACCTGTCAACTCTCCATTTCCCTTGGGGACTTGTTGCTGAGAGAAACTGACTATTGTGTAGAATATTTTTCCACTACTTTGCTACATCTCCTTTGTAGACCCACTTCAGGTTCTCGTTAAAGTTTCCCCCGCTGTATGCAAGTCACATCATTTGCACGAATTGTATTTATGTTTATATTTTTAAAGTATTTTGTCTATATGATCCACTCATAAATGTGCACAAGCAAGGTCTAAATCCAAGAATAAAACATCATATGCTGGACATTTTTCAGATTCTTATATTTTTTGGGACTTATTTATCTTTTGACGTGCTTTAATAGCAACAATTTTCTTTTGTTGAAAATTTTTTATCTCTTAATTTAAGCTTATTTGAGCCTTCAATAATGTTTCAGGATGTAACCTGATTGATGAAACTTGGGAAAGATTTGGGGATGTCAAGGTCATTGACAGGAGTCTGATATGGTATGTATGCAAATATCAAATAAAAATTGCAAATAGGATGTGTTTGGCAGTGGCGATGTAAGATGACTCACATAATTAGATATGGAAAGTCTGCACAAATTATTATTGCCAGACTGAAGACAACATATATTCAAGAGTAGAAGTACTGTGTTCTTGGAAAGACATCTGACATTTTTTATTTGACCTAATACCCTATAATTAGTATTTTTGAACGTCTTGCAGAAATTCATATTTAACAGAGACAATTAGACTGGAAAACCTTCTAATAAATGATTCAATTACAATGCACTCGATAGAGGCTAGGAAAGAGAGCAGAGGAGCACATGCTCCTGAAGACTTTACAGTAATATACATTTTCCACATCAAATAGGGTTTTTCCAGTTGTTACTTGAGTTCCTAATTTATTATATTGATATATATCTAAAATCAGATGTGATTTGTGTGCAGACAAGAGATGATTTGAACTAGATGAAGCATACACTTGGGTTAGGTATCTGACAAACTTATGGACTATTATAGTCAATAAGAAAATCTTTTGCAATGAGAAACTGTCTTAAAGTTCAGTTATCTGTTGAAATATCTTATAATCTGGTTCTATTTCTAAGCTCTATAGCACAACTAAGAAATTAAAAAAATTGAAATTCCTCGAAAAATGTTAATTACCTAATCTTTTCTTATTTTTAGTTTAGTGAAGTCTCTTGCACGAATAAATGATATAAGGCACATTTATTGTAAAATCTATTGCTTTCCCAGTGAAACCTACCTTAAGTAATTGGAATAAATATCACCCATATGACAAACAATTTGTTTGATGTTCCTTACTAACTTGATTAGAAAAACCCAGATGATAATCCAAAATGGTTTAAAACTAATGGGCCTTAAAGGCCCAGCCATGCACAATAGTTAATGCCATATTGGTAAGAGCATGAGAAACCAAAACCTGGGTGTTGGACTCAATCCAACCACTTGATGATTAATCTCAATTCTGCATATCATTAATGTCCTGTCCATCCTTTATTAGCTACAGAGTTCAATGGATCCCAACTGCAAGTTGTTCTATCCCCCTCATGTGCGTGACCAATTAGATGGATATATTAAACATTGAGCATTTATCATATCGTGGCTTACATGGAAGATTACATGCCTTTATTGGCTTGTGTATAAGTTTTTTTAAATGCATACACACATAATAAACATGAGAGCTTGAGAGAATAAAATATGCCCCATTGAAATAATATTAATAACACTGCAACAGTTAGACCATAGGGTTAGCTCAAGGTAGGCACCAGATACACATACCACTTTTTGACATGTATATACTATACCATCTCACATAATATCTTTACAGTACCCTACGGCTGCTATGGTGGTTGAACCACCTAACTGGCCTTAACATTATTTGTTACAACTTCCATGTTATATCATGTTTACATGCTACATGATGTATTTAGTACTAACATTAAAATAGGGGATCATTGTTTACTCCTTAAATATCGTTGTTCTAACAAGAGCTTCAATAAAGATCTAAACAACTAGACAACTGTGGATCAACTGTTCACACTGAACTTGCTTACGGTATTTCAACCGGATTACAACAAGCCTACTATAATGGGTTTTAAACTAGATTACACCCCTGAACAAGTTTTTCTAGATTTAGCTTATTCATATTAATATCTAGTGATTGTCTATGATTTATTTGAGAGTGGTGTTTCATTTCTTAACATGTTTTCTTGTCATTTTATTGACAGTTTAGCTTATTCAATGAAGAAGATGATGGTAGACAAGGTTTTGGTCAGTATCTGATTCACAATAATTTATTACTATGGATGGATAGGTGATTGGTCTTTCAACATCTAAAAATTCACCCCATTCTAGGTATGAAGGCTCTCAGCATGTGAGACTAAGGGTTTTACTACAAATATTTGTAGTGACAAAACAAGGACACTGACCTTGAATCATGTTGGCCTTTCTCATTGGTTTATATCTATGGGCATGATTCCTTCTAATAAGTGTGTTGGGCTATGATAAAACATGGCATTGCCCAATTGTTATATGATTCCTCTTTTAAGCAAGAATTTGTCAACTGTCCTCAGACACAAGAGAGTCATATTACTAGAATAGATGCTTCTTCTGCCTCAATAAGGTAAAGGTTTTGTTTGTAAGTTTTTCATCATTTCTTTAATTGACTATGAAAATATTCTTGACTTAGACTTCACATTGGTTATGATTTGGTTTTTGACACCTTGTATGTGCTTTCTTCTAGGTGACCAATATTGACCAATGTTCTCTTTTAATTCTTATGCCTCACCCAAACCATCTTTTGTACAAATCTATCTAGAACTGCATTGAGAAAACCCAAGATACAAACAGGATTGAATGGTACTTTCCTCAGCTTTGATAAGCATGCAATCATTTTGAATGGGCAATGAATTCAATCCATACTTCTCGACATCCTTGCAACAATCAAGGCAATGCTTGCCATTTGACATACTCTTTGCAACATTAATTCCAGGTTTATTTCCAATAAGTGTTGTTTCTTGAGCAGTTAAAGTGGTCCTCTTTTTCCTTTTAGGTACAAAAGTATCTTGTGATGTAAACAATCTTTTATCATGCTTCATTATATTCATAGACTTCCTCCGAGATAAACTCTTGGACTTGAGAATATACAGTTTTTTCCTTTTTAAGCAGTTTTTCCTTCTTGAAACATTAAGAGCTCTAAGTAGCAAGTGCCCTTGTGCCAATGGCATGATTCTCAAAATCCTCATGCATTGCTTCCAAAGTTTCACCTTTTTACTGTGTAAAAGAATATTTGAATCCTACTTTTGCAACAAATAACTACACTCCTTTGTCAGATTAGATAGACTACCAGGTTTAGTTATCTTTGATGAGACTTCCAGAATTGCATTGTCTTTAGAGAGTAAGGAATTTCCATTTCCAGGATTCTGAGCTATTACAGAGACATTTCTTGAGGATGAAAGGTTAGTATCATTATTCCCCAATTCTGTCACATGGCTAATCATATTAGTATGAATGGACAGGGGGGCTTCATCAACTTGATACACATTGCAGAAGCACCCTGATTGATTTTTTTACCATCTGGAATTTCCTTAGCAAGAGACTATCCCTTACCATGCTCATGATTCATCATATCCCTATTTCCCAGGTGTTTATTCTGGCATTTCCTAAGCAGGAGAATGTCTTTTTCCATGCTCATGACTCATCATATCCCTATTTCCCAAGTGTTTAACATTTTTGTGCCCTTCACTAGAAACAACAATACTCAAATGTATAGAAGTCTTATGCCCATTATCAGTATGATCCAACATACATACATTACTCATAGGTATAGCACCTTGCAGCCCATTTGCTAGAAGCACCTTATGTGGCTATACTTCCATTTTTCATCTCATCTGAGTTCCATGTAGAGGGAAGCTTTGACAAAGATCCAATGCTAATAGGTTGCTCACTAGCAAAAGATGGAATCCTAGAATTTGGCCTGGCTTCTGCATATTCCAAATAATAATTCTTGTCTAAAAGTGTTTCCTTTCTAGATACTGAATCCTTTGCTTCTAAAATTGTTACATTGTTAGAGTTCAAACAACGTGATCCTTTTAAAATAGAACCAGCTGAAGAAGGAAGAGATTGATTTTCCTTTCCACATGCTACATTTTCCAGATTTGCTTTATTATTCTTGGATTCAACGGCCTGATATTCATGTAGTGTCTCTTATTTTTTCTATATTGTATAAGTCTATAATGAGGCTATATTCATGTTGGAAAAGACCCCAACATTTGAACTGCTGTTATTAATTGAGTAACTAAATATGCAGGCTGGAGAGGCAGATCCATATGTTTCTAAACTTTTAACAGGCCTTGCATCAACAGTTACTGATCTTCAGCCCCATCAGATACACACATTTTATGAATCTGTATGGAGATTGAGTATTTTTTGTGTTGAATGCTGATTTTGTTATTGAATTCTTTTTTTCCTTAACGAGTGGTATAAATTTGAGTGTATACAGTTATAATATGCTTAATGTCGAGCATGTCATTTTTTAGGTAGGGCATATGATTCAAGCTGAATCGGATCCTAAAAAATGAGATGAATATCTTCAAAGGCTAATGGAGCTTCCAAATCAGGTTCTTTTATCATTCTTTCTGCTCTCCTCATTATTCAAATAATTTAATATTTTGAAGAAACTCTAGCATATAACTTATTTTGTTGCATTTTATCAACTTCTTGTTGTGCAGCAATGGGATGAAATCATAGGCCAAGCCAGGAAAAGTGTTGATTATCTAAAGGATCGGGATGTTATTAGAACAATGCTCAACATTATGTAGGTATATGGTTTTATCTTGTTGAACATTAATGTTTTGTAACTTGCGGCTTTTATGTTTATTGATTTTCTTCTTTGATTTTGTACAAGATTTTTGAAAGTAATTACTTGCTATAAAAACAGATTATTTTGTAATATGTCAGTGGTATTACTAGTTTATTCACCCATTTCTTGAAGATGAAGTTATTTTCTATATCAAAGTCCTTGTTAAAACACATCACCAGGTAGCTACTATTAGAGAATTTTGGTCACTTCATGTTTGTGTTTGAATTATGTTTATAAGTTATTCCCTTGGGTGGTAATGAAGATGTGGTTGTGTCATAGAAGTTCAGGTACAAGATTTGGGGCCAGTACAGAGTTATTGTAATTCAAATTAGACAACATATTGGGTCCAATCATTAATCATTTACATACATCACCTGCAATGCTTTGTTTCTTTATCTCTTGTTGTTTTTCTCTCAGCAAAAGAATTGTATTGTTTTTCATTACTTAAAATCTAAAAGATGCATGTCTTCATAGCCTGATCAAATTTGGGCATATCGACTAAGAGCAATTAAGAGCCCAAGCAAAGTTCTAAACAAACATCAAGAAAAATTTTGTTGTCCTTACATACGGAAAAAGAAAAAAAAACAGAAACTTATAAGTTATATTGTGTATGGCATCAGCTACACTGGAACTAAAATTAGCATTTTTGTTTTATGGCTTGATAGACAAATACAAGTGTGGAAATTTCTCTTGGGACATTCTTTCTACCTCAGATATCACTAATTTTATTGGACATGCTAAATGTTTACATGTATGGGTTCTCTTCTCTATTTCGTTGAATGTTCAAAAGATTGATTTTTTATGATAGTGCATTCAGTCTAGAAGTTCTTTACGTTACTCTTAGTTCAAGACAACTGTTGTAGAGTTTATTGCCACTGTTCAAAAAAATGTTCCAGATATGCACATTTCCAGTTTTACAAGGAAATAATCAAAAGTACGATTCCTGAATTTTTATTTTGCATTATCCTAGATTCTATCTTGTGACTAATAGTTGAGTCATCTCAAGTTCAAATTATATAAGGTCTTCCAAGCCTGTATTTCTTTAGGTATTATCGCTCAAGGGAACCATCATTGGGTTCATTATATATGATTTTCTTGTTCATCTCACCTTCATTCTTAGGATCAAGTTGTATTATTTTCAAAAGGAGTGGTCCATAATTTTATGGTTGTTAGTTTGATTTTAAGAATAATTAGATATATTCAAGAATGTTTATTTTGGTGTAGCAGCATTCACTCTTTGGAGCCTTGTTCAGTCATGGTAGGTTGGATAACAAAAAGAACTATCCAACAAACAAGTTAAAATTATGATAACTTCTTGTAGCTCTAATAATGGTTATACAGGCAATATTCTTTCTGTAGCCGTCCATAACTTTGTTCAATTCTTTACGACTGAAAATCCTCCCATAATAGTATCAAAGGTAATGGAGGATTGATGACTAAGCAATTTGAGTCAGTGCTCGATAAGCATTATCAACTCCTCCGTCATCAAAGCCTTAACTTGAGTGTTGCTAAGTTTAATATGGTATTTCTTAGGTTGGGGGTTGAAGTCTTCTCAAAGGTTCTTACTAAATTTCAGTATTAACTGGTTCCCATATTTTGTTACCAGAAACACTGTAATTCCCCCATGTTTTAAATTCTGGGAGTACGAGAAACAGAAAATAGACCTAGAACATCTTTTTGGATGCTTTCCCTCCTTTTGGTATGAAATATTTAAAATATTTGATTGTTTTGTTATTTTTTGATATGCAACTCCTTTTTAATAATTACAGGGTTTTTGTTTGACATGAACTCCAAGAATGAAACTAGCAACTTAGCAGTGGACCAACAAGAGCACTAAATGGTTTGTTTGTAAAATTGATTACCTTTTTTTTTCAAAGGAAACACATATAATTGATATTTTTGGAAAGAATTCCAAATTTACATGGACGAAGGCATGACCTCTGATTGTCAACCAGAACCAAAACTAAAGAAGGCAATTGATAGGGAAGATAATAGACAGTTATCTGACCATCAAAACAAGACAATTAAAAGACTAAATACCCCCCATAGTAAACAGGTCAATACATCAACAAATTTAAAGTCTTAAACTGAGATTTTTATTGAAGCATAAGATGAACTTTGACCATCGTCACCTTGTCTCTGAATTCTTGGATGACGAGCTCTCCTTCTCTTAGGGAGTGCCTCTAATGACAACACATTGGTATTGACATTGTATTCCCTATAAATATTCTCATAGGAGATACCCTGAAATCTTAACTTTTCTTCTAATAGCTTGTTAAGCAAAGGATTGAAAGCAAGATTTGAAATTATGCACTCATTATTTCTATTATTATTACTTGACTTGAAGGATTACTTATACAAATTATATTATAACTTAGAATTGATACCAACAATCTGAGTCATACCATACTCTACCCAGAATTAGCTATCGTTGACCATCTGTTTTGTTCATCTTGCAGTTGCATAACTTCATGGATTAATGATGTCATCTTCAGTGTTTAAAGTATGGATTCCTGCTAAACTTTGTGTGACATTCTAAAAATTATTGCTTTGTAGCCCTTTTTCTATTGTATGAGAAAAGGGCAAGTGCATGGATGTTGTTATAGGTTGACATTTTTAACTTTGTTGCCACAGTTGACAGTTTTGCAGCTGATTCTCAAGGTGAGGTAATAATTAAAGAAAGAGTACATAAGTGTTCTAACTACAAGGTAGTATGTAGATTTTTAATTGTCTAGATAGTGCTTAACTCATGTATTTGAAGGTGTTATCGTTGTCAGGCATCTTTTATCATTTTTACAGTATTGATGGGTACAAGTTTCTATCTATTCTTGTCCTTTACTCAAGATGATTGCAGAAATTTGGAAATGCCATGGCATAATCTTAGAAACTAATTGGCCAATTGCCATTTTATCTATTAACTTTTTCCATCATGAATATAATTAAAACAGGGGGTGGCACTTTCCAGATAAAGTGGTTGTTGCTTCAAATCTTGTTTATTTAGGATATGCAAATTTCTATTGTGCAAAATTACCGATGTTCTGGTTTTGATTTAAAGACTAAGAACCAAGGTAGCCATGGTGCATAGGTGCTGTTGTGGATGTGATAGTTTTTAAATTTAGGTGTGTGTGTGTGCGTCACTTGTATATGTGTGCAATGTGTGTGTGTGTGTGTGTGTGTGTGTGTGTGTGTGTGTGTGTGTGTTGACATTCATTATTTAATTTAAATTTTAAAATTTTTAGATTCAATGATTCAAGCTTCAACACTAGTCATAATTTTAAACTTATAAATAACTACAAAACATGTTCAATGACATTTTATCATGAGACATAAATCATTAGTAATTGGTCACTGATCAATAATGCTTGTTACAAGACCATCCCACATAGTTTCAGGTCTCTATGCCTATTATCATGAGTGTCAGCAACTTCTTGATGAACTGAGGATGGTCCTCTCATAAGAGACACACCAAATTTTGTTATGGGATGCTTGGTGCATTCCCCAATAGGTCAGTGTGTTTCATTTCACACTTGGGTGCACCCTGTCATGTACCTATCATGGGTGCATGTACCTGAGGAGTAGCTGTGTGTACCTCAGCTAGTTAGCTAGGATATTGCAAATTATGGATATTTTGTGTGAAGAATAGAAAATGTTTGGCAGAGTACAAGTTGTTGTATTGGCAATTTGTGAGTCTAACCTTCCAATCTATTCAAATTAAAAAATATCAATGAGTGTTTATTCCATCCACAAATGAGTCTCAACTTCCTTGATTTTCTTTCCCTAGGGCCTGTATATACCATACAGTGCAGTTGACATTTGAAAATGAAAGCTCCTACTGTATGTATTCTTAATGACCATGCATGTTTAGTAGAGTATTAGAGCAAGCCAAGTTTTCCAGTGTCATTTTTTGGGAATATGTTTCCATGCTATTTGCACTAAGAGAAGTGGAGTGCATTTTATAGTATGGGTGGGGGTGAATATGATCCATCATCTCTTTATGTGTGTATGCACATAATAGTTTTTTGAATCTAGATGGTGCTATGAATATGGACAATAGCACAAACCCATCTAAACCTGGGTCTTAAATGCACCTTGAGGTTGCAATCCTCAAGGATGCATATCTCAAGTTCAGACAAAAAACCAATAAACCAGATACTAAAAGTCATGGTCTACAACCTTGAGCTCCATGAATCACATTCTGAAAAGTCACCTGGCTTGGGTTTATATGGGTCTGTGCTAATAATATTCTTGTTCATGTACAAAGGTTTGATAAACATACAGATTATAAGTAGTTCTTCAGTTCCCTAAAAGTAATCAACGAAAATGCTGGTGGATGAACTTGGGTTATGTATATCGTATAATGATGTCACACTATCCAAAGAAGTATGTACTATCATGTACTTGATTACCATTTGTGTTTGTATTTTGAATAGTTTACATAGTTTGCTAGTTTGTTGGGGAAAAGAGACCCGATCCTCTCTTTGGAATTTCACCAATTGTATTTGCCAACCCTAAGTGAGGGACATTGCAATATAAAGTCTTGTAGTTTAATTTATATTGGTTTGTAAAAGAAATGTAACTTGTTTAGCCGATATTGGTAGTATTTATTATTTTTATGGTTTGCAAAAGTTTCCAGAATACATATATTGCCAGCTATCATAATTGTGTCGTTGTTTGCAACTAAGTGGAAAAGTATCAAGTTCTTGTATGTATTCATGTTGTGTATTTGGTCTGGAGGAGTTTTATTGTCCTTTTTTTAGTATATTTGTTACTTTTATGAAAGCATTACTTTCTTAGCAAAAAAATGACTTGTCAAGTTTTTTTCATTGGATTGTCTACCATTGGTATTTGACAATATTGCGTTCTAATTCATTTAGGTTCCACCGCTTGAATTCTTTAAAAATCCAATAAATAATAACAAGGATCACCAAGATTGTTGTAGGCGTGATGTGTTTTCAAAAGCAGGAACTTCATACATGTATTGTTCTATCACAGATGTTATTATAAAATAGAAATGATCATATGGTTGAGTTCTTCTCATGGTTTATATTAAAATTTGAGTTATTTTAATCATGAGTAGGTTTTATTTTTTAAATGTTGCTTGGATCATAGTTATAGATTGCAATTACCTTCTCTTTGGACTTTATAGTGTGGTATCAAGTGTTATGTTCAATATTATCAAATTTGAATTCCTTTATGCAGCTCAATATTTTTTTCAATTTGTGATAAATCAATGAATCCATGTCAACCTTAGAGCATGTCAAATGGTTGAATTAGATGTTAGAAGAACTGAGGTATTGGGAAATTCAGAAAAAAAATATTCAGTGCAAAGTTCATTCATATACTGCTCGGAAATAATTTTTTGCTTTGTGCAATGCTGCCATTGATCTTTAGGCCTTATGGAGAAGTATTTCATATTCATGTATATATAGGTCTGCTAGTTCTAAATGTTTATGCATTTTGAGTACACCTGTTGTTTGTCGAAATTGTTTCTTTTTGCCATGTTAATCTTATGAAATTACTATATACATTTTTCAGTTATTTGTTTTCTTTTTTTAGCGAGCAACAAAATTTATTGCTTAACATGTGTTGTTTGTAGGTAATCTTATTTGTAGACTTTATAACAACACGAGGAGGTAGGCTGCTGCAGTGTGGATACAGAAGCACATGCGTAGATATAAAGCTCAGAAAGCTCAGAAGCACATGCAGTGCAGATACAGAAGCATGTGCACAGATAGAAAGCTCAGAAAGTGGGCCATTGAGTATGAAGATCCTGTTTCCGAGGCTTTTCCATTGAGTATGAAAATCCTGTTGGTGAGGGTTTCAAGCTTTCAAGTATGGTTTTGAAGCTACCGCAGGATCTAAGTATGGCTTAGCAGCCAAGTACAAGTGGGATGGTTTAACCATTGTAATATTTTGAAAAGTCATTGATGTACTATATGATTTTCATGTAAAGTTATATGGAGATAATTTTTGAGAAAAATCATATTTATTGTAATACTTGACATTTTATATAATATAATTTGTGTGCTTTAAAACTTATATGTTGTACTTTATATTATTTATAAGTGTTGTAAATAACTAATTAATGTGACATTGCATAATTCACATGTATATTAGATGATGATAAATAATGTATGATTCTTTTTTTAATTTAGACATAATATCGTATTAAAAATTTATATTGATTAATAATGGACACCATTAAAACTACAAAAATATAATAACCACACATAAAACAACTAAAAATGACTCAATTAGTGACCAATAAATGAGATTAATGACCAAAATTCACATATAAAATGACCACAAATTGAGATATACATGACCAAACAATGAGATATAAATGACTAAAAAAATGACCAAAATTTGCATATCAATGACCAAAAAATAGTTTTGGTGGCTAATTTACGGTCTTTTATTATGTGAGCAAATCTGGTCATATTCTAGTTTGTCATGTGGTCATTAATTTGGTCATAAACGTGGTCATATATCTGGTCATTGATTCAAATATATGACCAAATTAATGACTAACTGTCAAGCTATAAATGACCAAAATAAAAATGATCAATTTTGGTCGTGTAATAAAAGACCGTAAATTAGCCACCAACGATCGCCAAACCAAAGGTGGTCATTGATATGCAGATTTTGGTCATTTATTTGGTCACTAATCTTTCATTTTCCACTAGTGTTCCCTTTTTTTGAGGTTTTCCTCTCTTAGAAGTATGCATTCATTGAGTTATATTTATTAATGGTTTTACCTTCAAATTTGAGCCCCAAACTTGCTCCAAGCTTCCCAATTTCTTCTTAGGGATAAAGGGATTTTTTTTATAAATTTACACAATGTTGTCATATTTCCGGCATCTATATAGTGAAACTGGTCGTCAAATATCCATTAAATATGACAAAGTTGCTACACTATCAAAAAATTCAATTCGTCGGTTATTTGACCTCTATAAAGGAAACTTTGTCAGATTTCCAACATCTATGTAGTGAAATTTGTCATCGGATATCCATTAAATCATACAAACTTCCTACACTACCGACAACTTCAATTTGTTGGTTATCTGACCTCTATAAAGGACACATTGTCATATTTTTGACATCTATTTAGCGAAATTTTTTGTCGCATATCCATTAAATCCAACAAAGTTGCTACAATACCGACGACTTCAATTCGTCAATTATTTGACCTCTATGAAGGAGACTTCATCGGATTTTTGACATCTATATAGTGAAATTTTTCATCGGAGTTTCGAAAAGTGGATGTCGTAATTCAAACGATTTTATTTCACTGTTGGAAATCCACCAAAATTCAACCGACATTTAAAAAGAAAGTGGATTGTCGAATTGTCGACAACAATATGTCGAAAATCAGACATCTATGCCGTCGTATTTTGTGTTGAAAAATTCTAGTGATGCAATATATATAATGATGGTATACTAATTATATAAACGATACTATAGAAAAAAATTAACTAATGAACTCATATTACGTTAAATATAAGTTCATTAGTTAAATATTTTTTACATTATCATGTTATGAGAAGCTTCTACTCATATTGTTACTTGTGTTAAAACCTAATTACATTAATACATTTTATCAATGCCTAATCAATTAATGTAATTTTCAAATCATGTTATGAGAGGCTTCCACATTCATCTTCAAGACAATCCATCTATAAAATGTAGAAATAAATCAAGCAAGTAAGATTCTTAGATTATCTTCCTAAAATAGTTGTTAAAGAAACCTTTGTGTTTCCAAAGTGAGGTGAAAGAATCAACCTTCCCATATTCAAAGGCTCCATCTATATGCCTTAACAAATTAGTATATTATGTTTTCATCAATTACATCAAAATCAATGTTGAAAACAAATGTATTACAAGATATTAAAAGGTGTTTCAATGTTCTTGAAACAAATGTTCAAAGATTACAAAAATTGGGTTTTAATACATTATGACCTCAACGCTAGCACATTTTGGATATGTATCTACCACAAAACTTAACCTTTACCTTATGGACTTGTCATAGTCATGTATTTGTTGAATTAATAAAGGTTATCAGAATTAGTTTTCCAACTATTTCCATATTCTTGAGAGATGAAAATTATACCCTAAACTAAGAGGTTTTTTCACAAAATTGTGATGTTGAATATCACTTGAACATTGTTGATTTAATTTTGTTTGGGTAGGATGAGGTAACTACCCCCAATCTTCTCCCTTTCCTTACATGCGTTTCCATTCCAATGTTTAGGTGATAGTTGCATATTGAGGGGACATATATGTGAAGCCCTCCCCTAGCTCGGTTCCATTACACCTAATGTAGGGACATAATCATAATTAAATTTATAGTAGTCATCATCATAATTACAAAATATTTGCATATGAAAAAATTGCATGTTAGCAAAATTTCCACAAGAAAGAAATATATGTTAGTTTAATCACATTCAACAAACTCCTAACAAACAAATAATTATATTCTTGTGTATATAAAAATTCATACTTGCTTCTTGTGTCTCCTTTATTGTATGTCTACATGAAATTTCAAAAAAGTTCTTGAGCAATGTAGGACTTTAATGCAAGAGAAATGTAGCATATCCTACCTATGACTTCACATTCAACTTGCACTACACCTTATTTATAACCTAGATTTTGACTTGCTTGTGCTTCTTTCTTTTGACTATTGATCTAGGATTTTTTTCTACTCCCACATTATATTTACACTAGCTTACCAGTTTGTCCCATTTACCTAACTTTGTGATAATTTGTTGGATATTAATAAAATTACCGTGTATTAGCTTATCTTTTTACCTAATGGCTGTGCATATTGCTGAGACATTTCTATCTACATGAGAAAGATGCCTAGAATATATCACCTTAGGGAGCTAAATTCACATAAGTAATAATGAACTCCTCCTTGAAATGTGTCTTAGTTAAACTTGGAAACCCCACATGCAAAGTGCCTATTCTAAACAAAGCAATTTTTAAATAAAGATACCATTAAAAACCTATCTAAAATTGGAAAAGGGATGTGATGTCTGCATTTTTAGCAGTAGATAAAAAGGGAATTTCTCTGAGGATGGTGCATGCATGTTGTACTCATGCATGTACTCTCTAACTCTGCTACATAACTGCAATGACTCTTCTGAAAACTATTTTCTTGGTATGTTGTCAAAAGAGGAAAATTGTTGAGCAACACAAGTACATAAACTAACAAGTCTTAGACATACTTAGATCCCTAATTTAGGATAATTTCAATCATCACCTTTGAGACAATGATAGAGGAGGTTCATGGTTACAAGTTATTAATTCTCTAGAAGTTCAAAAATAAAGTAAATATAAAGATGCATTTGGAAATATTGAAAAGGTATTGTTGTTGGCAATGTAGAAAAGTATTTAAAAAGGTAATATAAATATATATTTGATCAAATATGGAATTTTATATCTACCTCAATTTTCCCAAATTAATCAAGGATATCATCAAACATGCTCTAGCTAGAACATAGATTGAAATATTTGCTAATGGTACTCTACTCATGGGAATTTTCTTTGCTTCATGCTATCGTTAGTGAAATCCATCAAGTATATCCCATGAGAATAAACCTATATGTCACAATGACTTCATTTTTGTTGTGTGTCAAAAATGGTATTATAGCTCTAGTAAAACCTTGGGATATAACCATTTGGAAATATTAAAAAAGGTATTGTAGTTGGAAATGTAGAGAAGTCTTTAGCAAGGTAATATAAACAAAAACTCCTTCAAATATAGAGATTTATTTATACTTCCATTTTCCCATATTAATGAATGGTATCAAATAACATGCTTTATCTAGAAGATAGATTAAATTATTTTCCAATAGTAACTCCACTACTGGGAATGTTCTTTCCTTCATGCTACCCTCATTGAATTATCATCCAACACTATCCATGATTAGAAACCTATACATCATTACAACTTCAATTTTGTTATATAAAATTTGTATTATAGCTCCAACAAAAACTTGGGATACAAACATTGGTTTTAGGTGGCCAATCAACATGTGTTGTTGTTTATGGAAAGGTGATTATAGATCAACCCATTTTATCATCAGTTTGCACCTTCAAAGTTTACACACATAAAACATGTACAACAAATAAAACTTCCCTAGGCCCATAACCTCATGTCCAAGGGTTAGGCTAAATAGAAGCACGTAAAATAAGAAACAAAAGAAAATTATCAGTCACATCATGATATGTTCATTGTCATTTCTTCTAAATTTATGTTGATATGTTCCTTTTTCGGCCGAGAGGCTCTCTACAGCCCAGTATGGGGAAGGTCTTGTAACGTTACATAAATGTGGCCATAAAAAATAAATTTTTAATTATCCTCCAAAATAAATGTCGGCCACAAAAACAACCTAATATGGGGGAGATGTTGTAATGTTCCTACCTAACAAAACAATAAAAAATAAAAAAATTGAATTTATGGTCAAAAAAAAGAAATTTGAATTATCGGCAAAAAAAATGTTGGTAGTGCACATGGTTTTAAAACCATGTACAAGTCCTCCTAAACAACCCGTGGTTTTATTGTGCATGGTTTAGGAGGGTGTTGAAATTGGTTTTAAAACCATGTGCAAGGTCTCCTAAACAACCCATGGTTTTATTGTACATGGTTTAGGAGGTCATTGCAAATGGTTTTAAGACCATGTGCAAGGCCTCCTAAACAACCCATGGTTTTAGGATGGCCTTGCACATGGTTGAAAATTATGTATGGGGGGAGATATTTATAATGTTATTTCCTAACAAAATAAAAAAATATTGTATGTGGACCTTAAATAAAAAGATGTGCCTTTTGGTCCAAATCACACTAAATATGATAGTTGAGTGCAATACTTAAGAAGAGGTTTGCACCTCCAAAGATTTGATCCTTCTTGGCGCTTGATAAAGCCTAGGATTTGGATGTATGCTGGTTAAAAACTCATTTATTCCACTTATTGGTAGATGAAACTCCACTTGGTGAAGGATTTTTTTTAAAAAGAAATTCGAAGGAAGTTGGAGACTATATCCTTTGTTTGTAGATCAATAAGTTTGTGTCATTTAGAAACCCACTACATTGGAAGAGTATGAGTCTTCCACACATCGAAAAGGAAGAGTACCATATTTTATTAAGCTACAACAACTTGTTCAACCTAATCTTGTTCCTACACCTACCATTTCATGGTATGTTATAGAATTATAGCAATGGTGCTTTCGCATGCGGTAACAAGAGGAATGAATAATTTCAAACACTCAATTGAGCTCAACGTTGCGAGATGATTGTTAGAATCCACAATTTTTGTAAGTACATAACCATAATATAAAACATAAATTTTCCTTGCACAAAGGCATTTCTAGTTCATATTTTATCCCATGAAATGAACTCATAAAATTAGGGATAATGCAAGGGTCATTCCCTTCAATTTCTATCCCCACCCATGTTGTAAGCATAGGTGCATGCATTTAATAAATCTATATGGAATATGTGGATCAAATTTTATGGATTTCCCATAAATATGAATGCATGGGTTCTATAACACTATTGAATCATACAAGGTGCCTACCCAAAGTCTCCATACCAAATCTATTAGAGGATTAGAATTGAAATATAGTTCTCATTCGTCATTTTGAGTGAGTTTATCAACTAGGAAATGGTTTTATCTTCTTTGTCATGACGTTGATCTGTAGGTTCACATTAAAGTAATATATTTGCATTGAGAGAGGATTTATATGACTTCATAAATAACCCTAGGAAATATCATCCTAATCCACATAACATCTGAATCCATTATTGTTATTCATTCAAACTCAAACTTCCACTCAGATGTCTTGTACAGAGCTTCCCACCCTTTCAATATGTTGGATCATGGATTTCATAAAACTTAACAATACTAAAGAATAATACTATACCATCCATAAAAGGGTTAATCATTCCTATAATTTACATTGAATATTATCTAATGGTTACAAACATGCCTATTCTTTGACTTAGTATGCCTAGATTTGTCCTCAAACCATAATTCACAAACTATTAACATTTTCCATAATTACTATAACACAAAAGGGTTGAATTTGGTGTCACAAAGATATATTATACTACTACACAACATTGTTCAAAATTAACCCTATATTGGTAGCCTACAAAATGATAAGGAATGTCATAGAAGGTGATGAAGATCTACTCAAAAAGACTTATTGAAAACCTCTTTTCATGGTAAACCTGCTAAGAAGTAATAGTAATAGTTTTCCTTTATTTGTTTCACTAGAAGTTGAATCCTCTTTTTAATTACCATATCCATGAAATCTTGTAAACGTGTGTTATGTTATAGGGTGATTTTCTTGTTGTCAAGTAATTAAACACTGCACTTTTTTTAAGCTTTGATAGTAGTTTAAAAAATAATCTCAAATGCAGGACCCAAGACTATTGATGATACTCCTTATTAATTCTATTTTATAACCCAACACTATAGAAAATGCCCAAAATTGTTAATATTAAGGGCATTAAAAGGTGAAAATTTCCTAGAAATATCCATAATAGTGCCCAAGATTTATCTTGTAGTTGATATAGGACAAATACATGACTAAAAAATGCCCAATTTTACTTTAAAAAAAAAATAAATCTCAGGAATCAACCTAACAGTATTGATGGAAACCTAAGAAAACACCTCATGCAGATTACATGAATTAAAGGAAATAATGAGGGTTTAAAAATGAGCATACTGAATACATCATCAAGGTCTCCTATGCAACTAAGTGGCATGATATCCTCTGCTCAGTGGTGTGGTATTCTCTACTCAATGGTGTGGTATCCCTTGGTCTCCTCTGCTTGGTGGTGTGAGGGTTTGTCTACCACAGATGAACTTGAAAGGTATAGCAAGTAAGGCCCTAACCTGGCTAGATTTGACTTGTCTTGATAGTTGTTTCCAAATAGAAATGGAATCATAATGTGTGGCAAGAAGGTCATTCTTTGTGCAGGGTTTATGAAATGTTCACTCCAAATCCTAAGGGTGTTGTAATGTGTGGAGATCAATTCAGTCTTTGGTCAAGTTTTATGAAATGGTTGATCCAAATCGAAAGGGCACTGTAGGTTTATGAAATGGTGTTGGGTTTTTTTATATTTTTTTAAATTTGTTTTTAATTATATATATATATATATATGGTGTGTGTGTGTGTGTGCATGTATTGTTTTTAATTTGTTTTTTAATATCTATTGCATTATAATATACATTTTATTTCAAAAGTCTTCAAAATGGTTTCATATACCTATTGTAAGTTATGTATAAAATAAGTTGTTCTATCTACCTTTGGTATATCATCTAATTTCTAAATTTATGCAAAATCCTTTGGTTAAGAGGAAATCATTTCTTGAACTTATTTCCCTGCACACTGATATGCTTATTTAGAGTACATAGGTAAGACTATTTTGTCACGTAATTGCTTTTTTTAAGACATATCGTTATTTTCAATGATCTCCATACCTAGTCCATATATATAACCAGAGACGTACTTCTTAGCTTTATTACTCCCTAACAAGGTGAAGTTGTTTTTCTTCCAATTCTACAAAGATAGAAGTAGGACATAGCCACATATTCTTCCTAATAGAGTTGTATATGAGGTTGTATTAAAGTGGAAGTTATTATTTTTGTACCTCTACAATTATCATTGCCAAAGTTGCCTCTTTTTCATTATTGTTATAGTCAAGGAACATATGGTTCCATAAAGAATGATTTTTCTACACATATTTCTCTTTGTTGTGTGACACAAAATAACCGTACCACCCATACCAAACAAATACTTCAAACCAATAAAAATGACAAAAATAATTTTATTTAGAAGGCCCTTAATAGAAAAGGCATTGCAAGTCCATCCTCCACAGTGAATACCTTATTCTTTATTCTTCAATGATATCCATAGGAGTGTTTACTTCATAAATGTTTGTAAGAGAAAATTTTGTAACTCCTTTGTTGTGCACCTTTTTTTGGTGTTATTATGTGTAAATCCAAAATAGTACAAAGAGTAGATTACCGAGGTAACCTAATAATAAAGTGTAACTATTGAAATCAATGTTGACAGTTCTACTAATGTAACTCTCACAACTTTTCCTCAAGGTTGTAATTAAGTGTTGTTAGAAATATATCACAATTTTAACAAATCTAATGCTAAATTAAACTAAAATATTGCCTCCTACGGATGAAAAAAGCATTAAACAAATGAGAATTATATCCAAACAAATCCCTACATATCTACATAACATTGATCTACTAGTATTCCATGTTTTCATATACTCCTCGAAATCTACGCTAAAACATGCCAAATGTTGTGTATGGATCCAAATATGTGCCACGGTGTTTCCCCAAAACACTCCGAAGAAGGTATTAGAATATGCTGAAATGATCATGGACTCTATGTTGATATAGTTTCCTCAAATTATTCTAAGCCAAAAGTCTTTTGGAAATGTTTCCAATCATATCGAAAACCCCCCAAGATATGACCCAAGTTTTATCATGTAAGTGCTTAGTGTACTATAAATATTTTGTAGCGCATCGAAAAGTGTTTGATGGAAAAAATGGTAGACTTTTCTCAACATAGAGGCTATGGATTTCCTAATAAGAAAATGCCAAACCTAGTTGGTAAAATGCATAAGTGTCGAGGAAGTTGACTCTGAGGAATTTGTGGTATTAGTTTTTTTCTTCTCGACAGTTTTAGATTTTTAAGCCGGGCTATTATTAGGAGTTTTCAGGAGAGGTTTCTAGAGAAGTCTTCGCAGAGGTAAGCTCAATTTCAATGTTTTATTAATATTTAGTTTTTTAGAGTTTTGGTCCTCGAGTCTTATTTTTCTTTATTTTAATATAAAAAGAATTAAATTTATCTTGATGTATAAATATTAATGTATTAATGCTTTATTATTTAGTTTTGAAACTGTTAGTAAAAGTTCCTAATTATTTTTATTAATCTCATTAATTTTATCGTTTGAAAAAACAATTTTGGATTTAAATGTTTATTATTTTTATGGTAATTATGATTTTAGTATTAAAAAAAAATTTAAATTTTTTAGTTTAAATGTTATAATGTTTTCTTGATTTTAATATTGTTAAAGTTTAGTATACTTTAATTTTGATTTAAAAAAAGTTTTAGTTTTAGTTTAAATTTATTAAATTATTAGTTATTACTCAATTAAATGTTTAGTATTTTAGGTTTGATTATTATTAGTTAATATTATTGTCTAAATATTTAGTTCTTGAAATCTTATTAATGTTCAATGTATTACTTTATTAAATTTATTATAGTGTGGTTTAATGTAGCTTAGTTTTTTAAAAGTTTAAATTTGATATTATAATAGTTTATTATAATATAGTTTAGGTTTTAAACTAAATTGATTTTAATAAAGTTTAATCTAATTTGATTAATTAATGTATTGTATTGTTATATTTTATATAGTTTTGATTTTCAAAGTTTAGTGTTTTGGATTTAAATTTGGTTAATGTATAGTAGTTATTAGTTGTTAAAGTATGTTTAGATTTTTAATATTTTTTTTAAATAAATATAAAGTTTTTTAAAGAGTTTTGTTTATCGGTTTTTGTTTTGGTTTTTGAGGATTTCGATGACAAGTTTCCAGGAGTTGTTTATTTTAAGTCCATCATCACAGTTTAAGTTCTATGGGTGTTTTTAGATTTTGAGTGCTTCCCTTATTTTCCATTTGAAATGGTGAGGGACGGTTGCGAGAACTTTCGCTTGTTTGAGACATATTTGGTGCCTAGCATCGTACGAGTGTTGTGCGACAACAGAGTTCTTAACCTTGCAGTGGTTTATGTCAGCACATTGTCAAGAAATGAAATATCAAGGGAACCTTCTCCCTTTGATCTCAGGAGGGGAGAAGGTTACCTTGATGTTTTGTTTCCTGACACGGTGTTGACATAAAGCACTGCAAGGTTAAGAACTTTGTTTTCATACAACACTCGTATGATACCAAGAACCAAATATGTCTCGAATAAGCGAAAGTACTCACAGTCGTCCCTCACCATTTCAAACGAAAAATAAAGGAAGCACTCAAAATCAAAAAACACCCTAAGAACTTAAACGATGACGATGACCTTAAACTAAACGAATCCTGGAAACCTGTCATCGAAATCCTCAAAAACTGAAACAAAACCAATAAACAAAAATCTCTCAAAAAATTCATACTTATTTTTAAAAATGTATTAAGAACCTAAACATACTTTAACAACTAATAACTACTATACATTAACCAAACATAAATCCAAAATACTAAAGTTTAAAAATCAAAACTATATAAAAAATAACAATATAATAAATTAATAAGTCAAATTAAATTAAACTTTATTAAAATCAATTTAATTTAAAACCTAAACTATTATAATATCAAATTTAAACTTTTAAAAAACTAAACTACATTAAACTACACTATAATAAATTTAATAAAGTGATACATACATCATTAATAAAATTTCAAGAACTAAATATTTTAACCAATAATAATAACTATTAATAATCAAACCTAAATACTAAACATTTAATTCAATAATAAACAATAATTTAATCAATTTAATCTAAAACTAAAATTAACTTTTAAATCGAAATTAAGTATACTAAACTTTAGCAATAGTAAAATTAAGAAAACATTATAACATTTAGACTAAAAAAAATTAATACTAAAACCATAATTACCAAAAAAATAATAAACATTTAAATCCAAAATTGTTTTTTCAAACTATAACATTAATGAGATTAATAAAAATAATTTGGAACTTCTAATAACAAATTCAAAACTAGATAATAAAGCATTAATACATTAACATTTATACATCAAGATAAATTAAAAATATATATATTGAAATAAAGAAAAACAAGAATCGACAACCAAAACCCTAAAAAACATTAAAAAAAACTAAATATTAATAAAACAATGAAATCGAGCTTACCTCCGTGAAGACATATCTAGAAGCCTTTCGTGAGAACTCCTGATGAATGATCGGCTTAAAGGTCTGAAACTATCGAGAAGATGAAACTAATACCACAGATTCCTCAAATTTAGAAAAAAACAGAACTGTGGAACAATGAACAAAGAAGTTGACTCTATTAGTATTAATCCCTTTGATACCAAGAAGTAGCTCCAAAAATTCTTATAAAAGGCATAGATTGAATGTTATGGCCCTACCCTAACCCTCTTTATTTTAAATTTAGTCATGTATTGTATACAACCATCTCTTAGGAATAAGGATAATTAGTTAGTAATCAACAATCAATGTAAAATAGTATCTCTATTAATTAATACCCACTACGAAGAGTACTACTATTGGACTTTGCATGTAAACCGGAGAGCTATAGCACTTGAAAATTCCTTGTCTTCATGATTGATGTATTTCATCTCCTTCACATTTATTCTATAAGTTTGTTGTTTGATTTTCGAATTGTTTGTGTGATTCATGTTTCGATCTCGAAATCCTCCCATACCATCAATGCATCGGTCTAGTCTAAACAAGTCAATTTTTAGTCCATACAAGCACAAATTCAAAAAATTTCAATGTTGGCCCTATTCACATGTCACTTATTATATGCGGGGTCAATTAGATGATCTACTGGCGTGCCTTATTTTTGGGTTATGAAACAACCAAATATTTGATCATATATATTCATAGAGTAATCTTGATTCATCTAGAAATTTGTTGTCGAATTTATGTATTTCATATCCTTGACATTTATTCTATAATTTTGTTGTTTGATTGTTGAATTGTGTTTGTGTGAGTCATGTTTGTGTCTTGAAACCCTCCAATACTTTCAACACATGCATCTAGTCTAACAAAGTCAAATTTCAGTCCATACAAGCACAAATTGAAAAAAATTCAAAGTTGGCCCCATTCACATGTCACTTATTATATGCGGGGTCAATTACATGATCATTTGGAGTGCCTTATTTATGGGTTATGAAATAACCAAATATTTGATCATATATATTCGTAGAGGAATTAGGATTGATATGGAAATATTTTGTTGGATTTATGTATTTCATCTCCTTCATATTTATTCTATAAGTTTGTTGTTTGATTATCAAATTGTTTGTGTGAGTCATGTGTGAGTCTCGAAACCCTCCCATACTGTAAACACATGTATCTAGACTGACCAAGTCAAATTTCAGTCCATAAAGCACAAATTGAAAAAAAATAAATGTTGGCCCCATTCACATGTCACTTATTTTATGCGGGGTTAAGTACATGACCAGTTGGTGTGCCTACTTTTTAGGTTATGAAATACCATATGATGATGAAGGTGAAATAAGCTTACTACACATTACCTTATCAATATTATGTTTGTTTCAAGAATAGTTTAATATTCTATACTAAACAAGGCCAACCACGTGAATATGGAAGCTCATCTACCCCACCCCCACGTCACTCTCAATTCTCCATAACCCCAAAAAATATATGTACTAGAAAATAAATGAATGTGTTTTTGGTTGTAATTAAGAAACAATGTCTCCTACAACATATGTCGACATACAAAATGGACAATTAATTACATGCCATTATAAGTCAATAATTCTATTAATAAATCAATATAGAATAGATATAACCACATACCTAATACACTTCAATGTCATTGATCATCTTCTTCATCCAAGTCAACAATTGTATCATTTGAATGAGATTCAAGGTTGTAAGGATTGACCATATAATCATCGTCGTCGGTGTCAATTTTGATAATGTCATTGTCGAAATCATCATCATGAACATTGACTCCAACATCATCTTGTTCAACTTCTTTGACATCTTCCTTTGGCGCATGATCATTTAACTGTTGATCCTCGACATTCTCACCTTCTTATTCAATACCATATTATTCTTCTACATTATACTTTACTGGCATTCCTCTTGGGCATGTCTAACAACAAATGACCAACCTCCTCTACCTAGAACCTCTGAGTAAAATGCATGTTCAGATTGGCTTGGAAGAACATACGAATATCTATTCCTAGCTTAAGTGACCTTGTATTGACCATGGTAAATCCATTAGCATGTTCAATAATAATTATATCGGGATCATGTTGTTTCATACCATTTGACAACGAACAAAACTAATTTTAAGGATGTGAAGTCACACTCAATAATATCATCCAAATACCCATAGTATTGATTTTTTGAGACTTCTGGATTTATATCTCTTCTAGAGGAAACATTATTCACCTCAAAGGCTACAAATATCCCATAATCAAATGTTTTCTTCGTTTCATCCAACTTTTTGATACAAAATTTACGGTCATTGCACCACATAGCCTTATGGTGTTTTACCTGCAATATTTTAGACACTTAAAAATTGCATCGTCAATTGATAATTAACATATTTATGATTGGAAAGTATGAAAAACAAATCAACATGTACATCAATATTGTTGAAAATAATTAAATAGTTGTTAGAAAATAGGACCGCAGAGCAATAATAGGTATACATTTAAAACATTAAACAAGATGCAAAACACAGTAAACACATTACAGAGAGACACAGATATAACGTGGTTCACCCAAAAGATGGGCTATGTCCACACAAAAAATTTCAGTACTTTTTATTATCGTCCAGCAAGATGAAGGGATATAACCTGCAGCGACCCCGTTGCACTTCCTCTTCACTCTCCCATAGTCTCTCTCACATAATCATAGATCATCTTTACAATGCTACAATATAATACCCAGCTGTATTACAATGATTTTCTTTTATAGGGGAAATACAATGGGAAAATACCACGGTTCACTCAATACCATGGGTCCGCAAAAGTGTTGGCTAACACACATCCCAAAAATTTCCTTCAGGGCTGATCAGTAACGAAGTCCCCCCGCACCCCCTAGCTGGGACGAGTGTACAGTATGGCTAACCAATAACATATATGGATCTAGAATATCAGGATCCACAACCAACAATACTATGGGTGATTAATATGCTTACCTATTATCTTTTAAACCATATGCTAAATCAATTTCCCTTTGTGTAAGATCCGTATCTCCATTGCGATGAGATCCTTTAACCAATGAAGCCATGCCTTCCCATGATAATTTATGACTAGATTGCATACATTGTTCAATCCATACCTTCATCCAATCAAGATTGTTTGTGACATATAAATGTAGTGCATCCCACTCTCAACCATCTATATGAAAATAAAATTACAATTCACAAATGTATAATTAGTTACCATGGTATACCTTTATAAATGATGCATATTGAAGATTAAAAAATAAATAAGATCAAATGTGGGTGAAAACGCGAAGCTGGGTAACACTTTCGTGAGAATCGGATGTCCAAACAACATAGCGGACGTTATTCGGTCGAATAACTATATTTATTCGGTTGAATAACGAATTCTTTATTCGGCCGAATAACCTTAACAGTGAATCATTTAATTTGACAGAACGCATAGCCGGCCAGTAATTTTTATAGTCATTTCAATACTTATTCGGCCGAACAATTATTCAGCCAAACAATTTTGCAGCTGAATACTTGTTCGACCGAATAATTATTCAGCCGACCAAGCATTCAGCCGCATAATTGTTCAGCCGAATAATTATTTCACATAAAAGGTCAGCTCCGGCCCCATTTTCATTATTTTCTCCTGCATTCATGTGTCTTCATCCTGTCGTGTTTCTCCCGCCACCCGATTTGTTTGTTGTTTCCCGTCATCCCCGTCCACATCACCGTTCCTCCTAATGTGTACATACGCCATCCTGGCACCCCACTACCTGTCTAGTTTCCTCACAGTGTGGAGGCCTATTCATGGAGGTCACTTCGTGATGGTCTGTTCGACGTGGAGGCTGTGATGGTCTGTTCGACGTGGAGGCTGAACACTGTCTAGATTCCTTTCGGCGTTGAGGTTTGTTTGTGTTGGTCACTTCGTGATGGTCTGTTCGCCGTGGAGGTCTGTTCGGCATTGAGGTCTGTTCGTGGAGGTCACTTCGTGGTGGTGTTTGTGGTCCTTTCTTGGAGGGTTTGTTCATGGTCTGGTCTTGCTGTGCTGCCCCTTGTTAGGTGAATTTTTATAAAATTGCTTTTATAATCCGAAATGTTGAATATGTGATTTATCTCTTGTTGTAGTCAATGGCATTCGTTTTTCGTCGTAGTATTGCGAAGTTAAAGTTTGCATATGTTAATTGGTATTGTATAATTCTTATAAATTTAATTTTAGTTAATATATATATGTCGAAGGTAGTCGACCATGAACTCTGTCCATGTTAGCAGAGTTGATGAACTTTGTCCATATTTGGACAGAGTTAATCAACTCTGTCCATTTGGATAGAGTTCAGAAGACTTTAATAAAAAATTGATTAAACCATTTCAAAAATCCCTGCCCTTAATGATATTGTCCTCTTTATTAAAGTTTTAAAAATGTAATTTATATGGTAATCTTCCAAATTATGAATAGATGCTTTAAACCTGGTTGACAATGGGGAGATAGGTGGACAGATTTGAATTCTATCCAAATTGGCAGGGTTGATGAACTCTGTCCAAATGTGGACAGAGTTGATCAACTCTGTCCATTTGGATAGAATTGATTAACTCTGTCCATTTGGACAGAGTTGATCAACAGAAAATATCGAGGTAGGATTCCATTTTTTTTTTATCACTCAATGCTATGAGTAGAATTGATTGCTTTTTAAATTGTAATCTAAAGGATTTTTTTATTCATGACCATCGATAAATTTTTGTTAATTTTAATTATAAATTCTATATTTTTAGAATTTGATATAATCTATTTTAATTAGAATGAAATATTTTTAACTTAAATTATATTTAATAATTTAAATAAAATGGACAGAGTTAATGAACTCTGTCCATTTGGACAGAGTTGATCAACACTCAGATAGATAGTTCATGAACTCTGTCCAGATGAACAGAGTTGAAGAACTCTCTCCAAATGGACAGAGTTGATGAACTCTATCCAAATAGACAAGACAATGGATTATACTTAGCAAAACGTATAATCCCTGATCATGCAGAGTTCATCAACTCTTTCCCTGATAACTTTACTTATCAAAACGTATTTTAGTAGGTTTAATATAAATCATAAAAAAAACATTATTACACATAAAACATTAGATTTTTTTATTACCGATCTGTTTGATCTTATGTATTTTTAATCTAAATCATAAAAGAAACATATAACTTGTATAATGCTTATTAGTTACAATTTATACTTACTATTATATTAAGATATTGTGCATTTTTTTTAATTTTAACCTAAGTTCATAGGTATAATAAGGAAGATATTTGGATTAAATATGTCCATGGACAAAGTTCATGAATGAATACTCTGTCCATGGACAGAGCTGATTAACTCTGTTCACATGAAGTGATGAACTTAACTCTATCCATGTGGATAGAGTTGATGAACCCTATCTATGTGGACAGAGTTGATGAACTCTGTTTATGCAGAGTTCATCTACTTTGTCCATGTAGAGTTCATCAACTCTGACTCTAATCAGTTTACTTAGCATAAGGGATATTTTTTTTGATTTTATGGAATAATGAAACTACTTGTAGTTGACATAAAGAAATGTAGCTTTAATTTCATATTTGATGATATTGTTTCTATTAATTTTAAAAATCTAAAATATATAAAAAAACACAGAGATTGCTACATTAATTTCTTATACATCCAACAATAGTGTAGCTATTTTCATTTTAAGAAATATTAGATAATATTAGGGACATTTAGGTCTTTATTAGAAAGGTATTTTTAAAAATCTAAAACACATAAAAAACACAGAGATTGCTACATTAATTTCTCATACATCCAACAATAGTGTAGCTATTTCATTTTAAGAACTATTAGATAATATGAAGGACATCTAGGAAATAAAAACTTAGTTTTTATAGTAGCTAGTTCTCTAAATTTGAGGTATTAACATGCAGAATTTGAATATGTTATGAGTTGATATATTAGATAATATTAAGGACATATAGGTCTTTATTAAAAACTTAGTTTTTTTAGTGTCTACGTCTTTGAAGATGAGGAATTAACATGTAGAATTTGAACATGATATGAGTTGATTTGTGTAATCTTGTAGATATCATATCAAATAGAAATAGATAATAAATTAGCTATAATCATTTAAATAACTATTAGATAATATTAGGGATATCTAGGTCCTTATTGAAATCTTAGTTTTTATAGTAGCTAGGTCTTTGAAGTTGATTAATTAACATGTAGAAATTGATATTTCTATAAACTTGTAGATATCATATCAAATGGAAATAGATAATAAATTAGCTATAATCATTTAAAGAACTATTAGATAATATTAGGGATATCTAGGTCCTTATTGAAATCTTAGTTTTTATAGTAGCTAGGTCTTTGAAGTTGATTAATTAACATGTAGAAATTGAAATTTTTGTAAACTTGTAGATATCATATCCAATGGAAAGAGAGCAGCCTTTGAGACAGAAGCGTAGGAGGTCATCACATTTTTCAAGAGTTGGTGTCCGAAATGAAAATCAAATATTATCGACATCACCTCCAGATTCAAGCTTATTGCATAGTTCACATTCATCTGATCATCGACGTGGCGATAGTGGTAGAGATGATTCCTCCTTATCATCTATGGTTGCAGTCTCATTGATATAAAGAAGGGTCATTTATCTTTATTTGTAGATATGGGTTATGGAGTAATTGGAGTTATAGATATGATTGATCAAATCTATGACTCCTATTACTCCTCGACTGATATCTACACATCTACACATAAAATTTAAAGGAAGCAAAATTAGTAATGCTTTTACATGTTTCTTCTTCAAGGTATGTAATATTACCCAATCGTTCTCTGATATATAAGTTTAATTAGTTTAAATAATTTTTGACATTTGTAAATTGCTTGTATATATGTTGAAGCTTGGGTCTCTTCAATCTTTCGAGGCAAAGGGAAGACTCCATTTGAGGATAGTGGTGGAATTGTAAGTTTAATATTTTATTTTTTTATTTTAGTTTAAAATAGTTTAAATAGTTTGTAAGATTTATAAACTATTTTTATACATGTTGCAGCTTGGGTCTCCTCCACCTTTTAGAGGCAAAGAGAAGACTCCATTGAATGATAGATAATTTGAGGTAATTTTGTTAATAATTGTATTGATATTCTATATACTAGTTTAATGTTTTGATTTTAATTTAAAATTGTTTAAATAATTTATGATATCCATAATCTGTTTTTATACATGTTTCAGATTGTTATGAGTCTAAGGGAAGACCGTAGTGGAGGATAGTGGTGGACTTCTTTGATTCAGACATCGAGGAGCTTAATTTTAGGATTATACACATGTTCATGAATGTTTTTTTATTATTATATACATGTACATTGAACTCACATGTTCATGACTATTTTTTTTAATTATATCCATGTACATTGAACTCACATGTTCATGATTGTTTTTTTGGATTATATACATACATACATTGATCTTAGATATTGTTTTTTGGATTATATACATGTATATGTAAAGGTTAGGAATGTTAGGAATGTTAAGAATGAATATGGGGAATGTTAACGTTAAGAATGAAAGCAATCCAATTTGTTAAAAATGAACATATGAGGAATGCTAATGTTAAGAATGAACATGGGGAATGTTAGGAGTGAATGTGGGAATGGGGAATGTTAATGTTAGAAATAAATGTTAGGAAATGTTAGTAATGTTAGGAAGCTTTTATAGGTGCAAATATATGAATGTTGAGAATTTTATGAATGTTAGGAATGTTAGGAAGTTTTGATAGGTGCAAATATATGAATGTTGAGAATTTTAGGAATGTTAGGAATGTTAGGATTTTTTTATAGGTGCAATCTAATGTTAAGAATCAATGTGGGGAATGTTAGCAATCAATGTCCAGGGAATGTTAGAAATCAATGTTAGGAAAATGTTTGGAATGTTAGGAAGTCTTGATTGGTTCAAATATACATGAATGTTAGGAATGAATGTTCGGAAAGGAACTAGGAAGTTTTGATAGGTGTAAATATATGAATGTTAAGAATGAATGTTAGGAAATGTTAGGAAGTTTAGATAGGTGCAATTATATGAATGTATGTATTAGTAAATTTATGTATGTTTGTATATGTAACATATTTTTAGTGTTGAAAATTTGAGAATTTTAGGAATGTTAGGAATGTTAGATGCAATCTAATGTTAAGAATCAATGTGGGGAATGTTAGGAATCAATGTGGGAAATGTTAGAAATGAATGTTAGGAAATGTTAGTAATGTTAGGAATTTTTGATAGGCATAAATATATGAATGTATGAGTGAATGTTAGGAATGGTTAGGAATGTTAAGAAGTTTTGATAGGAATATTTTTTATTACTAAAGTAAAATTAGCAACTTGATTTTGAATTCTAATATTTTTTATTACTAAGGTAACATTAGCAACTTGATTCTGAATTTTAATAAATTAAAGTTCAATGACTTCATGATAGCCAATCTTAACATAAAACAAGAAATGATATAGTTAAAAACATTGCAATGGAATTCCATCCTCAATTATCCATTCATGGTCATATTTGGATAGTTTCCATTTTTTATTTTTTAAGTTTTTTTTATGCAACTTGTACCAATTTTATTCAAGATGCACATACTAAATGACTATACTGACAACATATAACATCATGTTCATAATCCTGAAAGTAGACATAATTTTCAGGCATACGGGTCTGCTGCAAAAAATAGCCTTTTAAAATGATGGATCCTCTCTCGTATGTAAATCCGTTGTCATTGTAATCCTCCAATAACTTCATTTTTCTTTCAGTGCATCGCATCAAATTTTACATTTTTGTTGTTGTCTAAAGGTGCAATCACAACGAAAATATCTCTTGTGCAAATTACAATTGGCATTGGATTTAAGTGAATTAAATTGACTATATAAACATAAGGTGATGGACAATATTGAACAATCAACAACATCATTACCTTCTCTAACAAGATCTGAAATTCTATCGCCATCAGATGATATTTTTATTTCTTCTGATTCTAATTCTTCTATGCTTGCTAGTGGAATTTTCCCTTTTGTATTAATCTCTGTGTGTTTCCAATGTTTTACATAGTTGTTCATTATGTTTTCACAAACTTCGATAGATTCAACATTTTCAATGCAAATATGACAAAACATGTTTGCTTTCTACTGTCAAATGCAAACAGGTTTTTGAAGGATTTTGTTTGAATAGAGTGAAGTTCTCTAGTCCCATGTATGGTGCTAGCCTCATATGGTATTGATATATCTATATATTGGACCCCAACAAGCCAAAAAAACCTACACAATAAATGATAAATCACAAATGACAACTTTTAATGTTAGTGTACAAATACTTCAATGTTAGTACACACATTTTTTAAAATTGACAATTAATATAAATTAAAAAAATAATGTACATACCTGCACACATCTTTTGATTGTTGAATACAATCATGGATTAGATTTGATTTACACCATTGGAAAATGTTAGAATAATCAAACCCATAGTATTACCCACTTAGACATTAATTCATTTATTTTTGTCTTATTTTCCTAGTTCATGAGTCCCACCATGTGCAAGTTGCTAATTGCCTATCCATAGAGGTCAAACTTGCCATATTTGACTCATGTAGCGCTTGGGAAAGCCTTAGGAATCAAATATGCTTTATTCCTGGCCTCCTAGGTGCCTATCTGCTTTTTCTGCTTTATTCCCTGCTTTTTCAGTGTTTTAAGGCACATAGGAAAGCAAGACTAGGTGAGGTGAACTAGCTTTGTGTCATATTTATCCTCCACTCTTTCCTCCATGAAAAAGCATGTATGAGCTACCATTCCACCACTCATTAGCTTGCCCATGTGCCCTTGCCAATTCGTGAGCCTCATGACAGATTTGGGATCAGCTTTTTACACCTATGGGGGATTTTCCTATTTTGGGTAAGCCTGCTTTATGCTAATTTTGGGTGCCTCCTTATGCATTCGATCTCTTGATGTATTCTATATATTCAGAAACCTATGTTATTATAGGTTTGGCTATTGTACACTCAGTTAATATAATTTTGTGTTACAGCTCCATATTCAGTCTCCATTGTTAGCAATTTTGCATGATCAATTGATAATTGTTGTGAGTGAAATCAATCTATTGCAGGCCTGAATTTCTACATGGTATCAGAGCCATTGTAGGTTGTTACTCTCCTTCAAAAATTGTTTTGCATGTTCGACATCAAGACTGGGAGCCTTCTACTGACAGCCAGGACATATTTTCTGAAGCTATGGATTCACAGAAAACTATCTTGACTCCCTTCAACTATTTTGAATGGAAAGCAGAGATGGAGATATTGTTGAGAGTGAAAGGCCTCTACAGGGTGACTATGGCTACAGAAGCAAAGCCCAATGCTGCTACAGAGAAGATCAAATGGCACAATCGGAGAGATGAGGCTTATGGCCTCCTATGTCTCAGTATTTCCCGAGACCTCCTTTTCCATCTCGATGGATTAACTTCACTGGATCAAGTATGGGAGAAGATGTCTGAGATTTTTGGAAAGACAGATGATATGAGGGGACATCAGATCGAAAATGAGCTGATTTCTCTGAGTCCCAGCAGCTTTGAATCCCTGCAGCTATATTTCTCCAAGTTCAAAGCACTAGTTTTGCAGCTGAAGCAGTGTGGTATCGAAAAGAAAGATGATCAGCTCGTGTTGGCCATCCTCTAGAAGATAGAACCTGACTACTCAGTCTTTGTTTCGACCTTCTATGCCACAAAAATCACAGCTCGAACCTGGAAGATGCCTAGCCTCGCAGATTTCATGGAATCTCTCACATAAGAACAAGACAAGCTGGTGGTCATGGGCACCATCAAACCATCCAAATATCAAGCTTTGATTGCTGGAGATTCGAGGGTGGATTCAAAAAGAAAAAAGAAAGCTAAAAATCCACCTGAGCAAAAGAGAGACAAGAAGCAGTCTCCAGAGGATCAACAAGGTCCCAAGAAAAATACCCAAAAGAATAAAAACAAAGGTGAAATGAAGAAGTGCTCATACTGTTCGAAGGGCAATCACACTGAAAGCTCTTGTATGAAAAAGCAGATAGACATGCTAACTCAACTGTTGGAGAATAATGGCATCTCCCTTCCAGAAGGCTCAAAGAAGAGAGGAGGATCAAGTTCAGATGACAGAGAGAGAGTTCATGCTCTAGTTGCTGACACATCAAGCTCACCCAGTTTTATCATTGATTCTGGAGCTTCAAGACACATGGTTTCGACTAAGGAGGCCTTCTCCTCACTGGACAAGTCGAAAGGACCATCTATTGTACTGGGAGATGACTCTCTCACTGAAAGTATGGGCAAAGGAAGAATAGATCTTGATCATGCTAAGTTCAGCAATGTGCTGTATGTCCCTGGTCTCGCCTCCAACCTTCTGTCAGTGTACTAGATGACCCACACTAGGTCTCCTAATAAATTCATATTCTCCCCTGATGATGTTGAGATCACAGAAATCTCAACTGGTAGATTCATTGCTAAAGGAGTAGCGAATCATGCTCAAAAGGTATACATGTTTTCACACTTGCTACCTTACTCAAACCCCTCTGCTCTTCTTATCCATGCTAATGAAGTTAGCAAGATATGGCATGAAATATTTGGCCATCTAAACTACAAGTATCTGTCTGATCTAAGTGAGAAAGAAATGGTCATAGGGTTTCCCAAGATAAAATTTTCCAAAGGAGTCTGCCAAGGTTGTATCCTAGGAAAACACCCAGAGCACAAATTTGAGAAAGCTAATCATGAGAGAACCTCTGCACCTCTCGAGCTGATTCACAGTGATGTTGCTGGCCCATTCCCTCATATGTCCATGAGTTAGGCCAAATATGCATTGACCTTTATTGATGATTTTTTCTAGGTATTGATGGGTTCACTTCATGAAACACAAGTCAGAAGTTTTTTTCCTATTCAAAGTCTTTAAGGCTTTGGTTGAAAACCGGTGTGGAAGGAAACTCAAGGCCCTTAGATCTGACAATGGTGGTGAGTATTTCAAGTTTGAGTTTATTAACTATTTTGCAGATGCAGGTATTCAGATGCAGCATTCTATCCCCTACACACCACAGCAAAATGGTGTTGCAGAGAGGAAGAACAGATCACTGAAGGAGATGGCAACATGCATGATGGAGGCCAAAACTTTGCCACCAAAGTACTGGGCCGAGGCTATCAACTGTGCATCCTATATCCAGAATAGGGTGCCTCACAAACAACTTCATGGCATGACTCCCTTCGAAGCATGGAGTGGGCACAAGCTAGATGTGACCCATTTCAGGATTTTTGGCTCAAAGGCTTGGGCTAGAATCCCGACAGAGAAGAGGAAGGCTTTGCAGCCCAAAGCCAAGAGTGTATTTTTATGGGATACTTTGAAGATTAAAAAGGGTACAAGTTGATAAAATTGAGCACAAACAAATCCTTTATTGAAAGGTGTGTTCAGTTTGAAGAAGAACCCCTTGCAACAGTGGAAGTTGGTGAAGCCTCTTCACCACCTGAACCTCAAGAAGTAAGTAAATAGTTTGTTGAAAATGCTGATTCTGATTTGTCTGATGGAGATGAGTTTATTGCAGACCCAAACAGCCCCACAAGGCTTAAATGGGCAGCCAAGACACTACATGCAGCAGGAGAGCTAGCTGGGGATCCCAATGACCCAAGGAGGACTAGATCTCAATTTGAGATCGGTCTGTGCATGAAGGATCCTATGTTTGCTAAAAAATTCTATTTGATGGTGGATTCTGATCCTAAAACATATGAAGAAGCAGCAGGAGATCCAAGATGGCAAGATACCATGAAGGAGGAGTTCAACTCGCTACAGAAGAGCAACACATGGGAGCTAGTGGATCTTCCTCTAGGAAGAAAGTTAGTCCAGTGTAAGTGGGTCTATAAAACCAAGTTTGATGCTGATGGTTCACCACTGAAGTACAAGGCTAGATTGGTATCTAAAGGCTACTCACAGGTTCATGGCATCGATTACAATGAGACCTTTTCCCCAGTGGAAAAGATGGATTCCATCAGGCTAGCTCTAGCCATTGCAGCCTCAAGGCAATGGGAGGTACATCACATGGATGTAAAATGCGCCTTCCTAAATGGAGATATCACAGAGGAGATATACATGCAGCAGCACCAAGGTTTTTCTACTGACCATTCTCTTGTGTGCAGGTTGAGAAAGTCATTGTATGGGCTAAACCAAGCCCCCAGGGCTTGGTATGCCAAGATAGATAGCTTCTTGCTATCTCTGAATTTTGTTCAGTGCAAATCAGATATGAATGTATATTTGAAGTTAGTTAATGCTTCATTAATGATAATTGTGTTATATGTTGATGACCTCCTCATTACAGGAAGCTCACAGGCTGAGATTGCTTCCCTAAAAGGAGCTATGAACCAAGCCTTCTCCATGACAGATTTGGGGCTCTTAAGTCAATTTTTGGGGCTTGAGATCTCTCAAACCAAAGCTGGAATCAAGGTGCACCATTCCAAATATGCCTTGGATATGCTGATCAAATTCAGAATGCAAGATTGCAAATCAAGCAAAACTCCTTTCCTTTCAGGAGTGAAGCTGGAGGAAGATGATTCTCCACCGATGGTAAACAATACACTGTATAGGCAATTGATTGGATGTTTATTGTATTTGACACATACTCAACCTGATATTTGTTATGCAGTAAGTGTGGCTTCTAGATTCATGGATCAGCCTCATGAGATCCATTGGAAAGCAGCCAAGAGGATCCTTAGCTTTGTTCAGGGAACAAGGACACATGGGATCTTCTACAAAGCCAATTCTGACCTTGATTTGGTTGGATTTACTGATAGTGATTGGGCAGGTGATAGCACAGATAGAAAGTCCACTTTAGGTTATGTGTTCATGCTTGCAGAAGGGCCAATCAACTGGTCAAGAAATAAACAGAGTGCCATTGCACTCTCATCTACAGAAGCTGAGTACAGAGGAGTTTTCAATGCAGCAACTCAGTGTTTATGGTTGCAGGGTTTACTTGAAGAGTGTGATTTCGAACCTGAGTACTCAACTACCATCTACTATGATAACCAGAGTACCATTCGAATCTGCAAGGATCCAGTTCAGAAGCAGAGAACCAGACACATTGAGATTCACATGCACTACATCAGAGAGCTTGTGCATGATGGCACCATTCATCTACTCTTCTGTTCATCTTCAGAACAAGTAGCTGATATCTTCACCAAAGCATTTTGTGAGAAGACCTTCAGCAATCTCAAATCACTGCTAGGGATTGGTGATCATGCTGTCAAAGCATGAGTGGAGACAAGATTCTACAATTTTGTTTTACAGTCCATGTTTAAGGGAGGATTTTCCCAAGTTGGTTTTGCCTCTTTCCTTGTTTCATATGGACTTGCAGTATGTAAAAGGGTGACTAAGCCTTGTTGCTAGGCCCTATATTTTTGATTTATTACTCATAAATTAAAGCTTAATGGGGGGTGTTAGAATAATCAAACCCATAGTATTACCCACTTAGACATTAATTCATTTATTTTTGTCTTATTTGCCTAGTTCATGAGTCCCACCATGTGCAAGTTGCTAATTGCCTATCCATAGAGGTCAAACTTTCCATCTTTGACTTATGTAGAGCTTGGGAAAGCCTTAGGAATCAAATATGCTTTATTCCTGGCCTCCTAGGCGCCTATCTATTTTTTCTGCTTTATTCCCTGTTTTTTCAGTGTTTTAAGGCACATAGGAAAGTAAGACTAGGTGAGGTGAACTAGATTTGTGTCCTCTTTCTCCTCCACTCTTTCCTCCATGAAAAAGCATGTATGAGCTGCCATTCTACCACTCATTAGCTTTCCCATGTGCCCTTGCCAATTCGTGAGCCTCATGACAGATTTGGGATCAGCTTTTTACACCTATGGGGGATTTGCCTATTTTGGGTAAGCCTGCTTTATGCTAGTTTTGGATGACTCCTTATGCATTCGATCTCTTGATGTATTCTATATATTCAGCAACCTATGTTATTATAGGTTTGGCTATTGTACACTCAGTTAATATAATTTTGTGTTATAGCTCCATATTCAGTCTCCATTGTTAGCAACTTTGCATGATCAATTGATAATTGTTGTGAGTGAAATCAATCTATTGCAGGCCTGAATTTCTATAGACAACCTCTACAGCTGAATGGAATCATCTAGAATAATGGTTCATTTTCCATCTTCGAAGTGCTCTTTTTACGCATGCTCCTGCACCATCATGTTCACCTTTTCCATGTCCAGTTTCAAATAAATTCCAGCAATGTTTAATGTTCATTTCTTTATGAAGTAGACATAACCAAAAAAATGATTGTGAATATTTAAATTGTCTCGCACATCCATCCGACCATATCCAATGTTCACTGAATTTAAATTTACGACTTTTTAGCGAATCATAGAAAAAAATTTCAATACAATGTTGAACAAAATGTGTATCATGTGTACGATCATCGATGATATAAAAGTGATATTCTTTAATCACATATCGATTGTCACATGTGCTTTCAATTCCATCAACATATTGTTGAGAATGTCTATATAGAACATAGACAAATATCGAAACTCAGTCAGAATGATAGTATTCACTTTGAATATCTTTTTGTGTAGCAAATGTGTAGTTTTCTGCAAAATCAACCACAGACAAAATTGTTCCAGCTAGAAAAATTTCACAGGAATGTTTGAATTGAACGTCTTGCCATCGTGCTCTATGTGAATGCTTGGTGTATTTATAAATTTCACTTTCAAATTTCTTGAGAAAATCTGTCACACATATTTTATCTTCTCGCAATTCAATTCTTTTGGAATGTGCATCACTAGAACTTGTAGAATAAATGTTTTATTCATATCTTCTCCAATCAACGGTTACCTTTGAAAGTGACTGATCATTATCGATAGGGTATTTATTGTGGAATAAAACAAGATTTCCACAACCATGACAATGTTTTTCATTGACACAATTCTTATTATAAAATACTTCATCGCGATTTCTCTCACATAGGGTTTGAGATATGAATTCATGTACTATGGGTGGAGGTGGTGAATTTGTCCAAAACATTTTACCAAATTCAAGAAACGTGTCATTATATAATTGAAATTGCACATGATAACAAAAACAACATGTGTCACGTATAGTAATAGGTCTAACATACAATGGTTTTTGTTGCACAAATGTAGTGATCGACATATTAATTCCACGATGATCTTTCTTGAATTTATTGAACAATTGTGCTTGTGTCATTTCCATTATATGTTTTGGATGGCTTTCATATACATTTCATGATACTCTTTGTCATATCACATCCCTTGAATTTGGTGAAACTCGAGCATGTTCCAACCAATATTTATGTACAATATCTTTAACACCTTCTCCCATTCTATCTTTGTAAGGTTGTCTACAAATAATTTCCCATCAAGCAAGTTCATAATTTTCATCTATTTGCATTCTGAACTTGCTATGTTTGTATAATGTCTTTCTTGAGGTTCCAATTGCTTGTGCTAGTTGTGTTGTCAAACGATTTTGTCTAGTACTAGCTGAAACAATTGCTGTCTGAATTGGTCTACGTGCAGCACTGGTATCTTTCTTTCTGGATTTCCCAAATTTTTTTATTGCATCACCTATATTTTATATCACATTATGTTTCAGTTTCGACTCTTTTGTTGCCTTGTGAATACCCAATAATGATGTAGCACCTTCTAACTTCTTGGACACCAATAAACATCTCAAAATTTGTGCTTGTCCTGCTATTGAACAATCCTTGAGAATATCATCATAAATTTTTGTAGCATGATATTGTGCAACATGTATGGGTAATTTTTCTCCATATTTGCTGCAATCAATGTCTTCTAACATTTCATCATCAATGGTGAAAGTACCTATACATCAAATTTAATTTAATTTAATATATGTCCAAAATACAATTCATTATAAAAAATGAATTTCGAAAATACATGATATATACATACCAGGTCCAATTTCTGGATCATGGTTTTGATCTTCAATATTGAATTCATCAACATTAACATGTAAATCACTATTTCATCTTCAACAATGGTCTCTTCACCTTCCATTTGCTCTTATTGTACCCTATTTTCAATTTCCATTTCATCAACAGTGTCATGTAAATATGTTCTTATATCTTCAATTATTTCTTTCGTTTCTGCAACCCTTGCTCTTTTGGCTGTATTTCTGAGTTTTTGTTTTTTCCCTATTAGCATCGTCATCACGTTTACGATCACCTTTTTTTTACAGTTTCTTTTATTTCCCATGATTGCTTAGTATCCTTTTGAAAAACCCTTGGAAAAAAATAAGAACACCTTGTAAAAGAATCTTCTTTGTAAAACAATTGGGAAAAAAAAACTCTTTGAAAAAAAACCTTATTTGAAAAAACAACTTGTATAAATATTTTGGAAAAAAAAACTCATTTGCAAAAATAATTTGCAAAAAAACTCTTTGAAAAAAACCCATTGCAAAGAACCTACTTTGCAAAAATACCTTCGAAAAAAAACTTTTTGAAAAAACCCCTTGCAAAGAAATAAATCCTTTGCAAAAATACCTTGAAAAAAAAAGTCTTTGGAAAAAAACCCATTGCAAAGAAATAACCTACTTTGGAAAAATATCTTGGAAAAAAAATCTATGAAAAAACTTCTTACAAAGAAATAACTTCTTTTCAAAAATACTTAAGAACAAAAAATCTTTGGCAAAAATGTCTTGGGAAAAAACTCTTTGAATGTACCCCTTGAAAATAAATAAGAGGAAAAATACCTTCTAAAAACCCTTTGGCAAAATAAATCTCCTCTAAAAACTCCTTCAAAAATACTTTTACTTATATGAAATGAAGAGGTGAGAAAATAATGAGGCTCTTTTGTTTTACTTATACGAAATGAAGAGGTGCAAAAATAATGAGGCTCTTTCGTTTTACTTATACAAAATGAAGAGGTGCGAAAATAATGAGGCTCTTTCGTTTTACTTATACGATTTTTTTTTGCACTTAGTTTTTCGGTCGAACAACCTTGTTTGTAACGTCTCCGTTACGGAAAAACATTGTTCAGCCAAATAACCTCTGAAAACTGTAACCTGCACAGTTTTCAGGTTTCTCCATTTTTGGAAGGTAAAATGGATGCCTTACACTACAAATCGATTGTCAGACTCGATACCTTTAGTTTCGTCATTAAATCTACTTTCCATAGGTATAGATTTTGTTGTGTATAGGTGAGATCCAATATTTTTTTTTTGTTTCTTAACATGTGTCGAGTTTAGTTTCATCTCTTTCAAAATGCAGTGAAATGAAAAATATATAAATTTAAAAATACACCGCCAAAAAAATTGAAACAAATATGGTGCACTTAATTGGAGTGTCTATTTAAAAAGGGTATTCATAGATTTTTAAGTTTTATAGTCAATTCAGAGAAAAGTGGCGCAACCAAAAACATGTTTAAAACTGATAAGGTTTTCCCATTGATCGAATTCAAAAAAATATTATAATTAGTATATACATCCGTTGGTTACAAAGTTATAGTCATCACAATAGTATATTGTGTGTAGATTGTCATAGAATATTTGTTTTTTGCAAACCATAACTTTAACAATGATTTTATCGGCGCAACCAAACATGACTATTTTCTAGTCCTTTCATTTTATAAGGACACACTGCCAAACATTTTCCGAAACGACATATCAAATCTCAATAAAAAAAATTCAAAAAATTATGAATAGAAAGCTAACATAATTCTCTAAAAGTTTTGTTTTTACTTGAAAATGAAATTCTAAACAAAGATATCACTTTCGTTCGCCCAAAGTTGAAAAACATGAAAAAATCAACATTATTTTCTCATAAGACCCCCCAAAATAGACACCCATCTTCATGGATTCACCCATGTATTATAATTAATCACCACCTTCTAATAATTACCCTTCACTTTTCTCAATCTACTTTTTCACATAATGAGGTACTCCCCTTTGAATTTGTTAATGGAGTTGGGGTCCCAAATGTGATCTAAATCCATCTTTGATGCTAATTTAGGAATATATTCACTAATATACACCATGGTATAGTATACCATATATCTCTCCACCATACAAACCTCAGTAAGTGAGGCTTTGTCTAAGCAAATCCTTGAAAAATCTCAAGTTCCTCTCAACCATCCACATTGACCTTGTGTGTATAGGTCCACACATTTCAATCTTCTCAACTTGGTGTATGAGGTAGTGTTATTTTGCATTGAAAAATGTCGAAGGTAGATACTTTTTCATTTCACGCATTGGACAAGGAATTTGTCTCATCCAATACATTATATCTCCTTTATTGATTTCTTTAGATGACACCCATCTACAAGGGATGCAAGCAAATCACGAGATTTAACTAAAATTTACAATATAGCACATATAAGTTCTACAATGAATAAAACAAATACTTTATGCATACAAAAAATCACTACTTACCTCATGCATTTTTCAAGATCATATATAACTTGTTTCACATTGTAGTCAAAGTTGTTTGGGAGAGATAGAGGTAGAACATACTGTAACAATAAAATTGTTTCATAATTTTTTCTAAAAGTAGACAAAATACACCAACAACATGCAATATACAAATATAGAACTATATATACTAGAATAATTACCTTAATGAAGGTATGCCAATAATGTGTTTTACCCCCCAAAAATCACCTTTCTTTGTTAAGACATTATTTATGTTCGGACAAAATTCTGTGGGAAATTTAATTTTTCATATGACTTCTTTTACAAAATTGCTTTGTTGTTCCATTAATAACCATGGAAGGGAGATTAAATAAATTTGGTCTCCATCGCTATTTAATTGAATCACATCTTTGATTGCATGATCGGTTCCTGAATATCACTACAAATTTTGACGATTTTTTCTTTGTCACTCCATCCATCCAATATTCACCATAATGTTTCAGTTGCATTCTTCTTGATATTAATTGTATTAAACAAATGACAATTTTTAGGTGCTCATAGTATGGAAACCTACTTAATTTTATAGGATAAATTTCCATTCCTTGTGGAATCCCATTAATTCCTTGATCACAACCTTGATGAATCATAGTTATAGAAATTACAACAATCCTTTTCAATTACAGTAGTAAACAAAACACAATATAAAAACAATTCTAAACATTTAATATAGATAATTATAAACAATTTGATATGTACCTTGACGATTTATATTATAATGAAGCATCCATAGGTGAGGTGTCATTCTTAATTGTTTTAATGAAGTCTCTTCTTTCCCATCTAAAATAGTTTTTTTGGTAGTTTGATACATACGATTCTTAGATAGGAAGTTCCTAAACTCATCAAACACCTCCTATCCAGAACTTTTTGAACGACAAGATTTCATCTTAGGACCACAAGTTGGACATGCAATTTTTCCCTTTATTTGAATACCTGCAAGAGATGTATTAACTATGTCGATTTTAATTATATACATTGAATGGATTATTTAAAAAACATGCATGATATCAACTTCATAAAATTAAATACTATTTAAATGCACGTTATAATTACATACCAAAAAAATGTGTTAGCCCTAGGGAATTGTGAATTGTCCATACAAGCATTACATGGAATTGAAATTTCCTTTAGCGTATTGGTCTAGAGACATCATACACAGTGTTCCATTCCATAGCTTTAGTAGCTTGTCGCTAAGGAGCTCCATATAAACATTCATATATTTAACTTGGTACTTACCTAATTTATTTGAACATATAAAATAAATAATTATTACAACCATTTTATATATATAAACATATATGAGTAAATGAAAAAAATATAAGACATTATGCAAGAGTTACGACGTATGAGATGCTATTGTGTTAAACAAAATTGTTGTAAACAAATACATGGAACAATCATTTACAAAATTATGTTCTCCCTCTTTATTGACATCCATGGAGGAATCTTATTGTTGATAACAAAAATAGGCCACATTGAGTAAATAGATGTCAACTCTATAAATGGATTGACACCGTCCACTACTAATAAAAGACTATCATTATGAGGTTCTTCTTTAAAGTGTGTCCATTTTTCCTCCATGATTCTAAATGTAGAACCATCTACAGGAATTTGAAGAATGTCATCTTCACCTCCATTCCATGCATGGTAATCCATAAATTGTGATATGATTTTGCACCTGAACTGTCATTGCAAACATGGAATAATGAGAATATACCGAAGAACCTTGTGAGGCACCTTTTTGTTACTTGATATTTTCTATATCTACTGCTATAACATTTCAAGCATTTTATTTTCAAATTCATATTGTTTATTATATATAATATGATCATTAAGGCATGCATCAATTTCTTGATACCCCATTCCAATATATTTCATGATGGAAGATAAATCTCGGTATGTGCGAGGTAAAATATTTGAAGGTGGTAAAACAAATTCAGTGGTCAAGCTACAGCAAAGAAAACAAGTTAATATAAAAAATATTAATGGTACATATTACATCCGTATTAATTTTATTGATGAACTAAAAATAAAAATAGACAAAAAAAATAACCTTTATCATGATGTATAAGTGATGAAATATATTGCATACATTAACATCCGTGTGACTGGTGTGTTTGAAAAAAAATTCATAACCTGCAAGTTCATTATCAGCAATATAGCAGAGAGAAGAGCTTTGTTGGATCTTCCATAAAGGGTTTTGTATGCCTTGACAAGTAGAGGTAAATAATGAACATCATCAAAGTCATTGTCTTAATCATCATCGATTCTATTATTAAATGTATCATGGATCAATGTATTTGTACCATCATCTTCAATTGTGTTATTAGAATGATCATCTTCTTCCATATGATCATTAACTTGATCTTCAATATTAGCTCCATGTTCCTCCTCCTCTTGTTCGACCACATTCTCTCGGTGATATTCCCTAGGGTGTCTTTCTTTTATAATTACAACCAATCAAGAGATATTAGTGTATATATAATGTATTAAAATGATACATGTTTGTTTACAAAAACAATCAATATAAATACATAAAATGAACAACTTACCAATCGACGATATTCATGTCCCCCTTCAACATGTGCATACTCCATATAATTCCTTTTAGACGATGTTATATTTATTCTTCCCTTGTTAAGTCCCCTGCATTTACTACAAGGACAATAAATTTTCCCATCACCCTTACTTTTCACTGCATCCCACAATCTAGTAAGTAATTCTCAATTTTGTTTTAGAGGAATGTTATGTGACATTTTTCTTTACCAAGCTCGAGTGATGATTATTAATCTTAAAAAATCAAGCTCCATACTTCAACTATTTGTAATGATAGTAACAGATAAAATAATTATGGTTTTTTGAATGAAAAATAGTCCTACCAAGCTATGCAAACTATCATTACTATATCAAAATTGTTGGAATGTTTCTGACATTTCAAGTTTTTATAAAAGAGTTTTTGTTGAATCTCTAACGAATGTCACCATATGCCTATTGGGTTAATAAATAAGGAACTTGATTAATTCAAAAGGGTAATGGTAAAATAACTCTAACATCTTTCAAACACATTGGAAATCCAAATACAACTAAAAAGATCCCAGGAAAGTGACATTTGGATCAATCCCCAAATGAATATTTTGGATCAATTGGAACCACTGAATATTTTTGAGACCCCAACCTCCCATATGTTTTGGAAGGAAACTATTTCCCATGCATCCAAATGAAATTTCAAAACATCCAACCTATGAGCACATAAGAACTGAAAAATATGTTTTCTGATATGAGAAACAATTGAAATAGGAACAATCCAACTGTGCTAGAGTACGACCTGAGTTCAGGTGTGGAAAAATGTAGCTTGGAAATTTAATTTCTATCTATTTCACTATTTACATAATCATTTCCATTTCTACAATAATCTATAAGTTTACTGAACTTAACATTACACGGTTAATTTTTCATTCATAAACCCTTGTTAGAATAATCTGTCGGGATTATTGTAAATAAATAATAAATAGGAATATGAATAGATAGGAAGGTGAAAAGGCTGGTTCTCAACCGCCACATTGTAATGTATAAATATTTGCTTTGGTAAGGGAATAAATTGAATCGGGAGTTATTACCAACAAGTGGTATTAGAGCAGGGCTGTCTGCCATAACTCCTGCTGCATTTCTGTCCATTGTCATTCTGTTTGCCAGTCGCATTCATTGTGTCCGTTTCCCATCCAGTCTTTCCTGCGTGCATGCATTACTCCTCCTCCACGTGAAACCCTAATTTTTTTTCTGTGTTTCAACATCCCATTTTCAATATAGTGTTCCCAGACTTGTGAAGACTGCGCCCTCCGATAGCGTCCTTCCACATTGCCAGAGAGATGCAATTTAATGAGGGAGTTTAGAATTTGTCTTAAACCCTAATTTTTGTGGGCTCTCTTTTGGTGGGCTGCGACCTGCCACACTAGGCTGCGTTGGAGATATTATGAGCCTGCGTGGGGAATAAATCTGTTGTATGAGCCTGAGTGCTGAGCTTTCATGGCGACTGTGTGAATATCCTGCGTTTTGTATCCTGTGATTTGTGTGAATATCATGGCCTGTACAACAGCATTAGCTTCTGCTTCTGAAGCAAAAGTGACGAAACCAAAGCCTCTTGACCTCCCAGTTTCTCTGTCATTAATAATCCTTGCTTCCATAACATCTCCAAAGGTTGCAAAGGATTCTCTGAGAGTCTGATCATCTACACCATACGAAAGACCTCCAACAAAGATTTTAGAGGACATGCACCGAAAACCATTGTAGATGGCCGGCATGTATATTTCAAAGCATAATGAGACTGCGTGGAGCTGCTGACTGCTGCATGCATGAAGGATGTGTTGGAACCCTGTGCTGCAGCCTCATCTCTTATCCGCCCTGGCTGACTCGACTCCAAACATCGTGGTATTCTTGGATTTTTTCTCTTTAAAGTGAACTCGTGGTGAGATATTGTGCATATTGACGGAGTCTAAACGTGAGTCAGTCACAAGAATATTTCCAATATTCAACTATGGGGAGGTAAAATGCTTTGTATTCTGCATTGAAATTATTCATTGGGAAATACATAAACCCTAATTTCTATGCATGGAGTTTAAGTGAAAAGTATGCAAATTTTTTCATTTGCATTGTTTGAAAGAGGACTGTGACTTATATATATGAGCTGCATCTGAACCTGTGTGGAGTAGTCTATGTATCTTATTGTTTGAAGCCGAAACAATAATTTGTTTTGTGAGCTGCCTCCACCATATCTGAGCCTGCGTGGAGCTGCATTGAAGACTGCGTTGAGATAAGTGAGACTGATATATATCTGCGCACTATTGGAGACTACGCACAAGCCGATATGTTTCAAATTTTATAGCTGGAAACATGTTTTGAACTTGCACATGATTACCATTTAGCATATCATGTCTCTCTATGTATTGTAGAGCAGTAATGTTTTTGTCCTAAGTTTTTGGCCTTTGATAGCTTTAGAGTTTAAAAATTGGATGTTGATTTTGCTTTGTAAAATCTGGCAATGCATCTGCAATACATTTTAAAATCTGATTGATATTAAGAAGAAAAAGAAGACTGCGCACTATTGTTGACAGTGTCGATTCTAGCTTTTTCAGCAGAGTGAAGACCGGTGGAGATCGTTGGAGACTCAAGTTTTTTTTCTCTAGAGCAGAATGTTATGCTGTGTAGTTGACTTAATGGAGAAATAATTTGCTACATATGAGCTCAAGCTATATATAAAGAAGCCTGTGTATGACTGACAGTGATATATTTGCTATAAACTTGCATTATATTCACCTTGGCAGAGACTGTAGACCTGCAAGGTTATTATTTTTTATTTTCTCTTTAAAAATTACTCTAACAATTGTAAAAATGCAATCTATAGCATCTATAGTCAATGCCACTCTCACTGGCAAAGACACCTATTCAGAATGGTGGAGGAAGATCAAATCTGCCTTCATCTACAATGACCTTTGGGACGGCATTTGTGAAGGCACCACAATAGAGACAGCAGCCGGAAAGACCATAACCAGAGACCTTGAACCTCCAGAATCCGAGAAAGAGAAGGCCATTTGGAGAACAAAAGACAAGAAATCCTTAGCTGTAATCACTTCCACTGTCAGTGAAGAGGTGAGCCAGCACATATTTCCTGCAAAATCATGTTTTGAAGCATTAAAAACATTAAAAGAACTGTATGATTCACACAGTGAAATGGAAGTTATTCAACTAATGTTTAAATTATTCAGTCTTGAAGTAAAAGACAATGATCCTATGTTAGTTGCCTCTGAAATCAAAGCCATCATGCACAAGATTCAAGCCTCTGGTATGAAACCAGATCTTCCTCTTGTATCATTTGTAAAATCTTTGTATCCTACTCACTCCAACTATCTTGAGTCATTGCAAGCTAGTGACAAGTTCAAATCACTAACATTTGACACCCTGGTAGAAAAGATAGCTGACAGAGAGAAAGCCTTTGGTAAGAAGACAACCGAACCTACTGGAGAATCACTTTGCTTTGCTCAAAAAGCAAAGAACCACGCCAAAGACCAATCCAAAGATCATCCCAAAGGAGAAAGCAGCAAGAGAGGCAGAGGAAGAAGAAGCTTCAGAGGCAGAGGGGGCAGAAATAACTTCACTAAAAGATCAGATTTGTGGTGCAAGCGTTGTGGAAAGACTGGGCACACATCAGATCAGTGTTGGGCTTCATGGGACTCCATCAAAGACAAGCACAACCAAAAGAAAGATGATAATAA
>LPNX010973146.1:73066-101838 GCA_001517045.1 Pseudotsuga menziesii
CCACTCATAAAGAATGGAACTTGGAAGCTGGTTGACCCTCCAGTTGAAACCAAACCAATTGGCTGCAAGTGGGTGTACAAGAACAAATACAAATCAGATGGCTCACTTGACAAGCACAAAGCGAGGCTTGTAGCAAAAGGCTATGCACAGAAAGAAGGAATTGACTATGAAGAAACATTTTCTCCTACAGCAAAATGGGCTACCATCCGAACCTTACTCTCTTTAGCTGCTCAGAAAGGGTGGAAAGTTCATCAAATGGATGTGAATACTGCTTTCTCGCATGGATACTTGAAAGAGAATGTCTTCATGTCTCAACCAGAAGGCTTTGTTGTGAAAGGAAAAGAACAAAAGGTATGCAAGCTTGTCAAATCCTTGTATGGCCTAAAACAAGCGCCTCGCGCATGGTATGAAAAGTTAACCGAGCATCTTTTGAAGTTAAATTTTGAACATTTTGATCTTGATGATGCAACATTGTTTATAAATAAAGTTGGAAGATCTGTTGTGTATCTTGTGGTGTACGTAGATGATCTTTTGATGACAGGGAACAATGAGAGCTATATAGCATCGATAAAGAAAGATTTGAAAAAGATCTTTGAAATGACAGATATGGGACATCTCCACTATTACTTAGGAATTGAAGTCACTCAACATCCTAATTACATATTCCTATCTCAGAAAAAATATGTTGGAGAACTACTAAACAAATTTTGCATGACAGAATGCAATCCTATATCTACTCCAATGGAACAGAAAATGAAGCTCACATCAAGCGAAGGAAAAGAATTTGAAGATGCGACCAAGTATAAACAACTTGTAGGACGTCTTATCTACCTTACAACAACTAGACCAGATATTTCTTATGTTGTTGGAATACTTTCAAGGTTCATGCATAAACCTTGTGAAGGACACTAGTCAGCTGCAAAGAGGGTTCTAAGATACTTGAAGGGGACTCAAGACATTGGACTCAAGTACTCTAAAGTGGATGACTTCAAACTTATTGGGTACTCAGACTCAGATTTTGATGGCGATAAGGAGACAGGAGTATCAACTTCTGGATACACTATGAGTCTTGGATCAGCAGCTGTTTCATGGAGATCACGCAAACAGTCAGTTCGAGCAGATTCAACAATAGAAGCAGAATATGTGGCTGCAGCTGAAGCAAGGAAAGAAATAGTATGGCTCAGGAAGATACTTGAAGATTTGCAAGAAAAACAAAAGAACTCCACTCCATTGTTGGTCGACAATACTTCTACAATCAAGCTGGCTAAGAATCCTAGATTCCATGATCGAACCAAACACATCAACACAAAGTATCATTTGATTCGACATCATGTAGAGGCCAAGATAGTCCATCTTCGACATTGTTCCACAAATGATCAAGTTGCAGACATCTTCACCAAAGCGCTTGGACGAGAAAAGTTTGAAAGATTCAGAAACATGCTCGGACTTACGAACACCCCTTCGGATTAAGAGGGGGATTGTTAGAATAATCCGTCGGGATTATTGTAAATAAATAATAAATAGGAATATGAATAGATAGGAAGGTGAAAAGGCTGGTTCTCAACCGCCACATTGTAATGTATAAATATTTGCTTTGGTAAGGGAATAAATTGAATCAGGAGTTATTACCAACAACCCTAAACACTAACATGCCTATAATAGATAATCTAAGAATTTTCTAACTGAAGACAATAAAACCAAAATAGAACCTGTTGAGGACAAGACAACAAAAGCTTAAAGAGGTCATTCCTCCCTACCAAACTCCTGGAGAGCACTCAAACAACGCTTCCTCAGGACCCTTGAGCTTGTTCCTAGTCTTCTTGGCTAAGAACTAGGTGGAGAATGCAACTGTAAAACCTCTGTCACCTGACTAGTTCAATTACCTCAATAATAAAAATATGCTCTTATTAGTATGATCTTCAGCTCAAAAGCTGCAACTAGATCAATCTCAGCAGTTATCCCCTCAAACACATTATAGACTCCCCTCCATTGAATTTCTCTTGAGTAAATTCATTCACCCTGAATGATCACTTCTTTAGAATGAGCCACCTCAGCTCTCTTCAATGGGAAATTTTATAGAGATGCCTAGGCCTTTTGGGTCAATTTTCATTAAATGAGCCACCTGCTCTGATTCCACTTTCTTGGGGAATCATGACCACAAATATAGGGAAGTTGCCACTTGCAACAATTGGAAGTGGTTTGAGGATGCTGCCACATGTCAGTTTGCTCTCCACCCAGTCTATTCCACTAATTGACCAGTAAACACTCTTTTAACAGCTCTCCTAAGCTGTTGTCTCCTCATTTATTTATTTATAAATAAAATATTCTGAATTTACATTAAATATTCTTGACCCCACTGGGTCATCAATTACAACTTAGCATAAAATTTAACACAATGTTCCTCAAATAATATAAAATTATTTTTGCAAATTGGGGCATGTGACATACACACCCCCTTGAATTATAACATTGTCCTCGATGTTATTTATTCCTCGTCCTCTGAGTTCCCCTGAAATAGAATTGGATATGCATCCCGCATATGAATTTCCAATTCCCAGGTGGCTTTCTCTAGACTAAGGTGCTTCCATTGCACCTTTACTTGACCAATGGTGCGTTTATGAAGTGTGATCTCCCTCCGCTTGAGGATACAATCCGGTTCCACCGAAAAATATCCTTTGGGTTCCACCTTTACATCATTCCAGTTAATAACATGAGTAGCATCATGTACATATTTCTTTAATACAGAAATGTGAAAAACATTATGAACTCTTAAATTTGGTTGTAAGGCTAACTGATAGGATGCCTATCCAATCCTGGACAGTATTTCAAAAGGACCACAATAACGAGGTGCTAGTTTGGAACAACTACCCAACCTCAGAGAACTCTTTTTAGGTATCACCTTAATGAAAACATGTTCACCTACCTAGAACTCTTTTGGAGTTGTTTTAAGGTCTGCTTGACTTTTTTGTCGATCTTGCGCAATTTTCAGATTACCTTGTACCTACTTTACATTTCCTTCCATATAGAATTTTGAAAGGACTATATCTAGCTGAAGCTTGATAATTATTATTATAAGCAAATTCTACCAAGTGTAGATAATATTCCCATTTACCTAGCTATTCCTTTACATACATTCTTAATAGATCTTCCAGTACCTGATTTACTCTTTCAGTCTATCCATCAGTTTGAGGATGGAAGGAGGTACTAAAATTTAACGTAGTATTTAATCCTTTAAACAGAGATCTCCAAAAGTTACATGTAAATTTAGGGTCTCGGTCTGAAATTATGACCTTCGGTATCCCATGCAGTCAGAAAATTTGCTTTAAGAAAATATCAACTATATTTGCAGCTTTATAAGTAGTTTTTATAGGTATAAAATGGACCGCTTTACTCAATTTGTCGACCACTACCATTATGGAGTCATTTAAGTTCTAATTTTTAGGTAGTCCAGCAAAAAAATCAAGGCTAATTATCTCCCATTTCCAGCTAGGAATGGGCAAAGGATGAAGTAATCCAGCTAGATGCTGATGTTCAGTTTTTACTTGCTAACATTCAAAGCATCTAGCAATATATTCTGCCAGTTCAGTCTTCATATTTGGCCAAAATACTCTTTTCTTAACATGGTTATAGTTTTATGATAACCCGGATGGCCTGAGTAAGGAATTTTATGGATTTCGTCTAAAATTAATAACTTAACCTTAAGTACATTAGGTACATATATTCTGTCTTTATACAGTAAAAATCCTTTTTCATTCAAGTTGTACCCTGTACTTAGACTTTGTATTGGATTTTCTTTTGATTTTGCTTGTAACTTTAGGTAATTTCCATCTTGTTCTATCCCTGCTTTAAGATGTTCTTCTAAATCTATTGTATAAGTGTTGACAGCTGATGTAAAATTCAGCTTTTCATTCCTACTTAATGCATCAACAACTTTATTTTCTTTCCCTTTAATGTGTTGAATTTTGAAATCATATTCACTTAGAAAAGCTAGCCACCTAGCTTGTCTAGCATTCAGGTTAGGTTGATCTAACAGATATTTTAATCCCTTATTATCCGTCATCAAGATGAATTTTCTTCCAATTAAATGATGACGCCACATATTTAAAGCATGTATGACTACAGCTAATTCCAAGTTATAGGTTGCATAATTTTTTCATGAATCTTCAATTTCCTAGACTCATAAGCAATGACATATCCTTGCTGAGTCAATACTCCACCTAAACCATCATTGCAAGCGTCAGTACATACTATAAAATCTTTATTTGGATCAGCAATTCTTAAAATTGGTGCGCTGGTTAATAAGGTTTTTAACTTTTTAAAACTATCCTCGCACTTCTGATTCCAATCAAATTTATTTCCCTTTTTCTGCAAAGAGGTTATCGGGTTTGCGATTCTCAAAAACCCTTTGATCAACCTCCAATAATAACCGGTAATCCCCATGAATGATCAGACATCAGTTACGCCTTTAGGAACTGGCCAATTTTTGATTGCCTTAATCTTTTCGGGATCTACCGAAATTCCTTCTTTAGTCATCCCATGACCTAAGTACTGAATTTTATCTTTAAAGAAGTCGCATTTACTAAACTTCGCAAAGAGTTGATGTTCTCGCAACTCTTGCAAGACAATTTTTAAATGTTCTTTATGTTCTTCTTCATATTTCGAATAAATTAAGATGTCGGCGATAAACACGACCACAAATTTATCCAGGTATTTATGCATTACAATATTCATTAGACACATAAAAACAGCTGGAGCGTTCGTAAGCCCGAATGGCATGATGACAAACTCGTAATGTCCATAACGAGTCCTAAAAGATATTTTAAAGATGTCTTCATCTTTAATTCTGACTTGATGATATCCATATCGTAAGTCAACTTTTGAAAATACCATGGCTCCACGTAGTTGATCAAACAGATCATCTATGCGAGGTAGCGGGTATTTTTTTTTAATAGTCGTCTTATTTAATTGACGATAATCTATGCAGATTCGTAGAGTTTCATCCCTTTTCTTAACAAAGATGACAGGTGCCCCCGAGGGAGACACACTGGGTCGAATATAATTTTTGTCAATAAGTTCTTTTAACTGTGACTTAATTTCATTAAGTTCGAGTATATTCATCCGATAAGGGACCTTTGAGCTGGGTACTGCACCAGGTACTAGCTCAATGGTAAAATCTAATTCCTTCTTTGGAGGCAGTCCCAGAATTTCTTTCGAAAATACATCTGCATATTCCTTTAGAACTGGTATATCCTACAATTTTAACTTATATATGTTTTTAGATTTTCCTCATTGGTTACTATTACAGTATAAGCCTTACAACATTTCCTAACAGCTCTATTAATTTGCAGAGAATAAATATGCCTTAAGGTTGTTTTCCTAGGGATTCCCTTTACGCTTATTAATTTTCCATCATTATTTATACAAGTAAAGGTTTTATCGAAGCAATTCAAGACCACCCTATGCTGCTCTAACCAATCCATACCAATTAATATGTCGTATGAACCTAAAGGTAGTAAATTGAGCTGAACAAAAGTTTCTAATTGATCCATAGTTACTGCACAATTCTTTACAAAGCTAGTTACCTTTCTTTTTACACCAGTTGCTAACTGAACTAACCAAGAATTTGCAAATTTTTCAACTAGAAGTTTACACTTTTCTACCAAGTTAGGATAAATATAGCTTAAACCAGGTCTTGGATCAATTAAAATAGATATGGGTGTTTGACTTATCTTACCTTCTACTTCCACCATGGAATTTTGATAGTTTTCTTGCCCATTCTCCAAAGCTACATTGATCCTAGGCATAGTCCCCGCTAAATCACCAACAGTCATCTCCTCCTGTATCATGTGGATATTGCTGACAAACTTTTTTCGATTGGGACAGATTAAGGAATACTGTGGACCATTGCATTCCCAACACTTTATGGGTTCTTTTCGTTCAAAGTCCTTTGTGTAATTACTGTGATTGTTAGTAGACTCTTTATTCTTTTGATTGTTTTGATTAGTCTGTGAATTATTCTTATTCCCCTGGAAATTCTTATTAGAAAAATTTCTGGTGTTATTATTTTTAGAATTCTGATTAGGCACAAACTCTTTCTTCTTTTGATCATAATTATTATTCCTTTTTGCCTTCTAGTTGGCCATACTCTCCTTTTTACGATTCTGTTCATAACAGAAATTCACTTTCCTCATGGCTTCTTCCAGGGTTTTCGGATTGTCATACTCAATCCTATCCTTTATGTGATAAAGTAAACAACTGAGAAAATTATGTACCTTCTGTTTTTCATCCACAAGTTATGGCACATACCTAAGTAGACTTAAAAACTTACTATTCAAATCTTTCATAGTCATTATACCTAGTTTTAGCTCATAGAATTCTTTAGCCCTTTCTTCATAGTATTGTTCAGATAAAAAAAAAATTTAAAGTATTTCTTGAATGTACTCCAATTTATGTTCTTCTCTCTTATACCTTTCACTCTCTTTAAATCTTGTCACCTTATATCAGCTTTTCCTATAAGATTATAGATAGCCATCCTAGCCTTTAATTGGTTAGAATAGTTATAAATCTAGAAGTACTTCTTCATCCCAGATAACCAGGATTCCGCTTCCTCCCCTTTTTCAGTTTCTCCATTAAATGTTGGTGTCTTGATCTTCTTAAAATCCCCAGATATTTCTTCATACGGTTTATATTTTCTTTTCCTAGTATGTTGGTTATCCTCACTACTGTCACTAGTATAATGAGAATTACGTTGATCACCAAATACTTCAGAAGATGAGCTACTTTCATTTTTAATCTGTTTAGTCTTTTTATGCTTATGTTGATAACTTATATCTTCAGAATCAGCTCTTTTTCCCTTTCCCTCAGTATGAAATATTTCTATTAAGTTATGATTCAGCTCCTCCTAAGCTCTCAGAATCCTCTCATTTTCTTTTTTGACAAATTCCATTTCATATTTTAATTCTTTTACTGTTTGTAAAAGTTATGAAGAATTAGTGGTTATGTCTTCTTGTATAGGTTCTCTTTGTCGATTATCTTGTTCATTATAGGGAGATTCCTCTTCCGCATATTCCTCCAATCTTTCCATACCTGTCGTTAAACTCAGAAACAAATTTCTCTCTTTATAACATTCAAAGAAAACAACATCAGCAAAATGATTTAAATTTACTGTTCCATATAAGCAAGTTGAGCTTCATCAAGGCCTAGTGTTTGAACCTTGTGCTCTGATACTACAAGTCATAACCCCAAAATTTCATAAAAATTTAAAATTTTTAAAGTGACATAAAATGTATGAAATCGCAGTTTAGTAACTACTAGCAGTTAGCGGAAAATGAAACAGTTTAACAATTTGTAATTATTTCTTTCAAAATATAGAAAAACTAATACAACTTTAATTTTTATAAGTTATATAAAAATGACTTGCATTTAGTTACTGCTAGTTGTACTGATGATTTAATTTTTGTCAAGTAGGTGAGAAACCAAGTTGAAAATGGGGCTTACTTAGCATTTTGCTAACTCAACAGGACTGTTGGTTCTTACAGGTTCAGCAGGTAAGCGTTTGATCAAGTAGGAGTTTATTTTGAATTAAGTCAAGAAGTACTTCTTAGCATGATAAGATGCTAGTATATAAATTGATTATTTAGATGCAAGACTTCGATGAGGTAAAGTAAATTCCTTCAATATTTTGGATCTATGATAGTATTTATTTTTAAGCCGTAATGACTTTTATCCTTAACATCGTTATTGGCATTTACAAGCATGAGTTCTTTCAACGTTTCTTTTTGTCGTAAGACTATAGTACCTTGTTCATTAGATTCTTATACTGAGCATAGAGCTCATGATCTTGGCATATAATTACTCCTATTGTATCATGATCTTAGTGCTATTGTCATGTCTAAAACTCCAGTGCATTGCTCTTTATGTATGAACATAATCCTATATTTTTCAAAGGTATAGTTTACAATGAAAGATTAGTCACTTAGTAGAAAATATTTCCAAAGGTTAGTCTTTAGTCTTCTTGAAGACTCCTTTCTTTATCAGTATCAAGTCTTTATATGGAGAGCTTTTAGATCTTTTCAGTTATAAAATAAATCATAATATTATTAAATTAACACTCTATTTATCCTTTGCTAGTCCTGTAACAATACCAAACTTATTTGGTTTGTTTGCGATATGATTATCTTCTTGCACAGCTAGTGGACAAGCTGTGCACATAGTATTGAGTTTATAAATATGATGCAATTGTTACTGTAATGTTACAAAACTATAACAAGTTATAATTTTCAAAACTAGGCTATAACAAAATACAAACTTGTAATATAAGGTAGTTTCAATACCTAACAATTACTATCATAAGGTCAAACTAAAGGTAGAAAACATTATAAGTTTTATTCCTATAATATACTAGTCCTAATGCATAGTATAAACAATAATATGATTGACATAGTAAGCAATCATATGAACTGTCCATAAGATCAATCGCAAAGTTGACATTCTGAACAATCATATGAACGTTATATTATAGTCGATAATGTTAATTGTATTATTGGAAAAATATATGCACTTTTATACTATAGTCGAAAACATGGTTTATGTCATTGGCAATTATCAGTTTTATATTCGAAATGTGTAGTGTTGAATATAGAATCGACCCACACTTGATTAAAATTTCTAGAAGGGCACGTGGACAAGTCTCCACCTTGCATTGGTTGACTTATAACGAAGTGAAACCCTACTCCTTGGCATTTGGCTCCAAGGGTTTGTATGTCTGTCAGCTGCACTTGTGAGATTCCTTGTGGCCATGAGAGGCCTGCAACACCCTTATTTGTTGGCTCCATAGTTTGTATTTTGTTGCAGAGTAGTTTTGGTAACATAACTTGTAGTCTCAGTTTCTCTTATGAGTAAAGATTTACTGTGTGAGTGGTCTTTACTTCCTCGTTTGGCTCAAAGCCTGTACATGGTTTTACCCTATCACTTCTTGTTGCTTGCCTCAGCATCGTGGAGTCTGAGTGCTGTAACCTTGCTTCCTCTGTCACAGGGTTGAATCAAAGTTTTTTCTTGGTTGGTGCATACGAGCTAGGTGGCCGTAACTTCCTGGTTTCGAACTCTTCTTGTTCACAGCATAGATATACAGTGCTACTTTACTCGCAATCCTTTTTGCCAATGAATTATTAAGTTAGGGCTTAATTATTATAGTTTTAAAGATTGCTTGGTTTTAAACTTGTAGGCTACGCTGATAGCTCTAGACTTGAATGGAAAGTAGGCTCATCCTTCAGTTATCTTTGTGGGCTTTCAAACCGTAAGCCCCGGTCTCGTCATGGGTTCTCTTTTCTTGCAAAATGGGTTGGTTGAAGGTTCCTTTGGTTGGAAACCTAGTTGCAAACTCTCTGCTAGTTATGATATTTACTTTGTTGTTTAATATCCATGTATCTATTTTAAAACCCTGTCGAAACATTGCTGGGTTGCACAAGCTTTTAAAGCTGTGATGCATGTGTGGTTTCGGTGAAACAGTTTTTCAGCCTTACGGCTTAATGATGTAATACTATTGTTAAGTTTATATTTAAAAATTGTTTTGCTATTATATTTTTACATGCTTTCTCAAATATTAGTTGTTTGTTTTACTGTAATATTTTTATTTCCTATCAGTATACTAATATTTAAATGATAGTAATATTTACTATTCTCTTTATACTTGTGTATCCATTTAATTGATAGAAGTAAATAAGTAAAAACCTATCACTACTATTCAGTGAAATTCATAAAATTTGAAGTAAAACCTATCTACTATTCACATTCAAAATAAAGAATCATTTCTTTTACTTAAACAATCCAACTGTGCTAGAGTACGACCTGAGTTCAGGTGTGGAAAAACACAGCTTGAAAATTTAATTTCTATCTATTTCACTATTTACATAATCATTTCCATTTCTTCAATAATCTATAAGTTTACTGAACTTAACATTACACAGTTACTTTTCATTCATAAACCCTAAACACTAACATGCTTATAATAGATAATCTAAGAATTATTTAACTGAAGACAGTAAAAAAAAATAGAACTTGTTGAGGACAAGACGACAACAGCTTAAGGAGGCTATTCCTCCCTACCAAACTCCTGGAGAGCGCTCAAACAACGCTTCCTCAGGACCCCCGATCTTTTTCCTGGTCTTTTTGGCTGAGACCTGGGTGGAGAATGCAACTGTAAAACCTCTGTCACCTGACTGGTTCAATTACCTCAGTAATAAAATTCTGCTCTCAGTAGTATGATCTTCATCTTAAAAGCTGCAACTAGATCAATCTCAGCAGTTATCCCCTCAAACACATTCTAGACTCCCCTCCATTGAATTTCTCTTGAGTAAATTCATTCACCCTGAATGATCACTTCTCTAAAATGAGCCGCCTCAACTCTCTTCAATGGGAAATTTTATAGAGATGCCTAGGTCTTCTGGGTCAGTTTTCATTAAATGAGCCACCTGCTCTAATTCCACTTTCTTACGGAATCATGACCACAAATATAGGGAAGTTGCCACCTGCAACAGTTGGAAGTAGTTTGAGGATGCTGCCACATGTCAGTTTGCTCTCCACCCAGTCTCTTCCACCAATTGAACAGTAAACACTCTTTTAACAACTCTCCTAAGCTGTTGTCTCCTCATTTATTTATTTATAAATAAAATATTCTGAATTTACATTAAATATTCTTGACCCCACTAGATCATGAATTACAACTTAGCATAAAATTTATCACAATGTTCCTCAAATAATATAAAATTGTTTTTGCAAATTGGGGCATGTGACATGAGGTTGGCTAGAGCTGGTGAAAGCCGCACATATGAAGGTAAGTTTGTAAGTTAGGTCATTAGCACCTTCAAACATGTGTCACTAGAATAGGAAAGACAACTTGTTGGCTAAATATAGGAATTCGGTTGAGAAAGCGATAGGTAAAGATTCTATAAATATTTTGTAAAGAGTGTGTAAAAAGGCTATAAAAGGAGGAACCCAAGTTGTATGAGGGTTAGACACCATAGGATCCAGAGACTCCTTATACTCTCTGTGGTTATTGTTGTCAGTAGGTTTTACTAAGTGCATTGAGTCGAGAATATGCAGCTGAGTGCGCAGAAGTGTAGAAAGACCTAGTCGATCCAAGCTGTGTGCGGATTGTTGGCTCACCAAATTGACAGTTTTGCACCCTCCAAATCAATTTTGACCTCTTCATTTGATCACTATACCTTATAAATACCTCTATACTTTCATATATTTACCTAATACCCAGCAAGTATAGTCATGTATAATTACTTACCAAAACTCTTTTATTTCCTTTAATTTAACGATTAAATGTAATTCTAGGAAGATCATGACTGATCATATTAGATTCTGTAGCATGTTTTGATTTCAGTAGCAGATTAAATATCGTTGAATATTTTCTACACTTCAGGTGCTACCAGCTTGCCCAAGCAAAACCAAATCTATCCAGCTCAATTCTCGTTGATGACTCGCAAATAATCAATGAGATCTTCATCTCTAGGAACTATGTGCCATAGAGATGAAGATCTGTTATTAGATAACAAATCAAAGCATCTTTCGAGCATAAGAAGGGAATTATGAAAACAGTTGTATCATTAAATAGATGATATGTTTTGTTACTAAGAAATTGGGATTGATTATTTTAGTTCCTGAGCTATAAAAAGCCATGGATCGAAATGTAAAGGGCATATAGAATGGATAATGGATAAGAAGAATTACGTTGCTCAAACACTAGTTTTATGAATTAAATAGGGATCAATTCATAATATTGTTTTATTTTGAATTAATGATATACTAATGGATTTTTAGATTGTAATACAGTTTGTTTCTGTTGTTAATGCTTTCTTCATTTTAGAATCATGGTTGTAGCTTAGAGTTTAGTCTACAAGTCGTTTAAGGACTTGTAGCTTTCTTGGCAAGGATCCACCAAGAAGACCATAAGGCCTTCCTTTGTAATTTTAATTTTTGTATAGCATAGATATGTTGATTGTTATTTTCTGTTTTCATTAGAAGAGAGAATTGTAGTTAGTAAGATCGTTAGGTGGTTGTAGAAAGTAGATTTACATATGTTTGAAATCAGTCCTTTCATTGTGTGATGGTTATTGAAATAATGTGGACAAATGTTTGATAGGATTAAGAATCAAATTCAAATTAATACATTTAGAAGATTGAGTTGAAACATTCTTTAACTTTTTTAGTTTCATAGATTTGATTTCTTCATTGTAGTTTTAGCTTTTAGTTCAATAAAAATAGTTTTAACTTTAGCCTTTAGCTTAAATACAATTCTTTTGCAAGCCTGAATTCTTGAATCTAGAATATTTAGTTATAGTATTCTAAAATTCATTTATCTCGTTGTAGTTGTAGATTTGACTTAATATTAGATATTTTATTTATTTTAGCTTCAGAAGATAGTTTAATTTATATATTGATTTCTGCAAATTTGAGGTTTTTAATGAAATAGACTTAGTTGCATTCAACTGTAGGATTTATAGACCTCATTTGCTTTATCACAGCTTAGGATTTTAGCTAATTTAATTCTATCTCTCTCTACAAATATTTTTTTTTCAAACATAGTTTTAGGCTTAGTGATAATATCTTTTGCAAATTTCATTTATGGTGTTGGAGTTCTAAATGCAAGTTAAGTTAGTATAGTTTCAATTGTGAAATTGATTCATCTTAAGATTAGATTGAACAATAAATCCTATGCTAATATCAAAACATGGTTCTCACAATTACCCATTGAAAGATATCTCAGGTGAGACTGCATCTGCACAACAGGTGTTGCCGACTGGGCTGTGCTCTGTCAGGCCAATATCTTGGGAGTTGTTATGCGCAAGAGGCAAGGGACTGAACCTGGGTTGAAGAGACGCAAGAAGGCCAACAAATGGTTATGTTGCTTGGACTGAATTATTTTGGTGAGGGACATGTTGTGGCATCCAACGAAATCCTAAAATCCAAGATTGGGTGGATTTCAAAGCGTTAGAGTTTGCACAAGAAGATAGTAAAGGATCTCAGTGGAACCCAATAGAGTGTTTGGGTCGATACCTCTATACATATATTCACAAGATTTTTTTTTATGAATCCCCCATTGTGTTGCATGAGTGGTTTTCTAGGTTGGCAACCCAACAAAGAAATTTCCAAGGAGGAGAACCGGTAGAGTGGACTCCTCAGTTGATTTAGCGACTGAAAAGTGTGAGCAACCCTGTGTCAAGGGATGCTCATTTTTGGGTAGACAACATTTTGGAAGGATACAATACTAAATTTGTTGTCGACACAATAACCTCATATAGTAAGGCCAAAAGAAAGTTTTTCCAAGGACCTCGTGGAAGATACTTGTCATCTTTGAAAACTTGGATAAAGATGCTTGTATGCAAAAAAGGAACCCTACGAATGTAACAATTGAAAACTGTGCGAAGAAGGTTGGATATGTCACAACAAAACTGTGTGAAAAATGGCGAAAACAAGGTGAGATGTTCCCTAGAGATAGTTGAAATGAACTAGAGGCTGATAATTTAAGAAGAGAAGAAGATTTAGGTTAGGAAAGAGAAGAAAGAATCTGACATGAAGAAGAAGAAGACGAAGGATGATAGAAATGAAAATATCATCAGCCTGGACAACGAAGACGTGAAAATTATGATTGAGGCAATAGCTGAGGTTGCGCAAATAAGCTTTAAAACCATAGAGGAGTGAAAGAAATATATTTTATGAATGATTTTCGACTTACTCAAAGTTTTGTGTAAGGCGGTGGAAGATGTTAAATTTGTTGTAGACTGTCCAACACCAAGAAATGAAGTGCAGGATACACCAAAGGTTTTAAAAATACCACCAACTGGAATAGCAGTTCTAGTACCACCAAGAAGAATTGAGGTGCCAGGAAGAATTCCCGATCTAGGAACTTCAGAGTTCAATGATGTAGCTAGGGACATAGGAAAGGTAATGATAGATTTCTCATTAATGGAAATGGCTGATGTATATGCAATACAAAGTGTTGCAGTGGCAGAGGTAAAAGTGCAAGAAGGCAAACTAGTTAAGCAGACGAAGGCTGCAAACAAAAGTATTAAGAAGAGGAGACTAGTAGTACAAGAGGTTGAGCAAAAGATGAAGACATGGGAAGAAAATTTCCATAGGCTCAACAATGCAGTAGCTCGTGCATGTACAAACTTTGCGCAGGAAGGAATAACAAAGGGAATGTTGACAGAAGCCAAGATTGCTCGACTTGATGAGATAGCAGAAAACCTTTGAAAAAAAGTCGCAGAGCTAGAAGAGCAGGTTAGACCAGGAACACCCGCAGAGGTGTTGGAGAATAGAAAGGAAGAAACAGTAGAAGTTGCGTAGAACATAGAAGAGGTAGAAGCGGTGTGAGCTAAATATGTCGACCAAATATCCCAGGTTTGGGTAGCGCTCATAAATGATGTGGAATTAGAGAAATTGCCAGAAGAGTTGTGCACAACTGAGACATAGATAACTCGGCTGAAGAATGAGATGAAGCAGTTACCCTTAGCGTAGAAAATGGCTAAGGAAGTAGAGATGAAAAAATTGCAACAACAAGTAACAATGTTGCGGATGTAACAACAATAACGCCCAGATAATGTTGAAGCGCTGCAGGTTGAGGTTGAAAGAATCATAAGCATCATTCAACCTATACATCAGAAGGTGTGAGAAGCAACAGACTCAGCAAAAAAGGTAATGCCTGAACATATCAGTTCCAACCTTGTGGAGTAATTGAAGAAGACATAGGAAGAAGTGTGAGATGAAGTGACAAGAGTAACAAAAATCCTACAAGATTTTCAATGAAAAGCTGGCACAAGTGAAAAAATGGAGGAGTAACCTTTGCGTGGTTCAAGATGAGCCACATGTAAGTGTTGGGGGCATGTTGGGCCTAGGGATAGGTAAGCATAATAGCTTGAGTATGGAAAGGAGCTAAGGCACAAGAAGAAGAAGGAGTTGAAACAGAGGCAATGATGGAATGAAGGAATGAAGATCAGATGAAGGGAAAGAAGGAGAATGAGGTACGCCAAAGGAAGATAAAGAGGAAGCAGTCGAAGAAGAAGATGTCGTGACAGAAGAAAGGTCGTGATAGAAGAAAAGAACGTAACAGAGGAAGAAGGTGATGGAGTGGAGCCATGTCAGAAGGTGTGCAATGATGCAACGGTCAAAAAGTGACAAGTCATAAAGATCGTTGGTACAAGGTCGGCTAGAGCCAATGGAAGCCGCACGTATAAAGGTATCTTTGTAAGTTAGGTCGTTAGCACCTTTTGTCATGTGTCACTAGAATAGGAAAGATAGCCCATTGGCTAAATATAGGAAGTCGGGTGAGAAAGTGACAAGTAAAGAGTCTGTAAAGAGGCTACAAAAGGAGGAACCCAAGTTGTATGCAGGCTAGACACCGTAGGCTCCAAAGACTCCTTAGAATCTCCTTGGTTATTGTTGTTTGTAGGTTTTGCTAAGTGCATTGAGTCGAGACTCTGCAGCTGAGTGCGTAGAAGTGTAGAAAGACCGAGTCGATCGAGGCTATGTGCGGATTAGTAGTAGAGTCAAGCAGAGAAAGACCAAAGATAATAGAGAAGAGAGCATAAGAGGAGAGAGGAGTCTGTAAAGAGAAGAAATGAAGACCTAGAGCAGAGTCTACAGCTTAGTGCACAGACCAAAGATGCCATATATTTCTCATGCCAGATGAAGAACACCTTTGGGATTTTTCCCGGATGCGTTTCCATGTTAGATTCTGTGTTTTATGTGTAAATGTTGAATGCATTTAAGTCGCATGTTTTTATGTTGATGTGAATGAATACTCATGTATTTACTTATGAATGGGTTTATATATGTCAGTTGCATTATTATAAGTTGAATGTGTATATGTTGTACTGGGGTTCATGTTATTATATTATTCGCAAGGGAGGAAGTGCTTTGCGGTCTAACTATGCATAGTAAGCATAAATAATCCATCCACAGGCTTGGTTGAGCACCTTGGCGTTAGGCCAAGGGACGCGAAATCCCCCACCCAAATGCGTAAACCTGGTTCTGGCAGTTACCCATAAAAAGATATCTCGAGTGAGACTACATCTGGGACGCAGGTGTTGCCGACTAGGATCTGCTCTGTCAGGCCAATATATTGGGATTTGTTGTGCATAAGAGGGAAGGGACTGAACTCGAGTCAAAGAGACACAAGAAGGTCAACACTATGGTGATCTAGGACTGTGTCTCTTAACATTTTTTGAGCACACAAATAAAATTTTAAAGAAAACAAAATATTTCCGTACTTTTTTAAGGACCAATAAACCAAAATCTTTCTTAGTAGATGTTAATAACCACCACCATCATCATATTGAATTTATATTAAAAATTATATATAAACAAAATAATTATAACTTAATAATAACCTTACATCCAACTATCTCATACTATGTCATCTTCTATATTAACAATGAAAAAATGTAATAATCTTTAATAGTTATTGAATACATTTCGCGAAAGGAGAAATAATTGGTTCGATCGGGAGAATGGGTTGAGGCAAAGGGTTTCCATAGAAAGTGCATAATCATTAATATTTATCGAATTCATTTGGAGAAAGAATGGGTTCGATCATGAGAATGGGTATGAGACAAAGTATTTCCATAGGTTCACAAACTCGGGTTTGTAATTGTCTTTAGGCTTTTAAATGTACATTATATGGCGAGCTTTATTATAGGTTTCATATTTGGATATACATATAAATATTTAACACGTGACATGGTGCTTTATGTTGACTAGGAGGCATGTCAAGGTTTTGCTGGACATAATATTTAAATGACATTTATTTTTGTTGGGCTTTTTTATTTATAATTATTTGGATTTTTATTTGTGTCAAGAAGCACTTACTACGTGATGTCTATAACAGTGATGTGGAACATGTTTATTCCTATATACATATATAAATTCTTAAATTAGCTACACTATAAAACACCTTTCTATAAATATATATTGAATTTTAGATTCAAATGTCCATAGATATTAAATAAATATTTTCCTAAATAGTACAAAACAATTAAGTCTACAAGAGAAGAAAAAAAATGTATATATATATAAAGACAATTAAATCTATAAAAGAGATTATAATAATAAAAATATATATATTATTTTATTTCATAATTAATTATTTAATGCAACTTTTTCTATTTATAGGATGTAGAGTTATCATTTACAATAGGATATCAAATTAGAAGAGTAGTTGGCACATGGAGCTTATAATGGAAAATATATTGGATTATCTATTATTAAGTTAATAATTAAACAATGATTTAGATATTAGTTTTTTGATAATTTAAAATTAATTAATAATTGGTTAAATTGGAATAGTGCGACAGATGTGACGAGGTAGGGTAAAAATGAGTGAGCCTGCCCCCTATTCCAAGGTCAAGGTAGTTGGTCATGCCCCCTAGTCCATAGGTGTCAATGGAGTATAGATTCTCTAGTGAACAGATATCGACATGACACTAAGCAACTGGTGGGAGGGGGTGTATAATGAGGTAGATAGCCATGGTGGCAAGCTAACTTGGTGATATGATGCCATGGGAAATGCCTTTGCTAGGGTGGTTTCCTTCAGTATCGCCAACATTAGCAATGAGGATGAGTAGGAAGGTCTAGATTCCTACCCCCATGTTGTAGGAATGGGATTTTCTCATCGACTCGGAAGGGTTGAATAGATAGGCCAAAGGGACTTATTTTCGTCAACACACTCATAGTGGTATGGGATGATGAGGAAGGCTCATCAAAGGACAAGATGAAATAAATGGTGTTTGTCTTGCTTTAAGAGGATTCCCCGAGGTGGATCTCTTCTATAATGGTAATCTCAAATTCCAAAGAGATCTTGGGTAGGTTAGCCAAAACACAACGGTATTAGGATAATTTAGTACAATGATGGGAGTAGTGCCCATAAAGACCATAGATCATGCATGGGTGGTTTTTTTGAAGGGCCTTGTTTTTAGGTTGATTGGGGTTAGGAACCTAGATTACATAAACACTCTCGTCAACATCAATGGTTTTCACGTATGTGCATAAGGTAGGTAACTATGGACAGTTCTGGTTAGCATGACCAATAACGTCACATAATGCACCAGGCGGTGGTGTGTTGGTCGAAGCGGAAGAGGGTGTGCTTCTAGCCTAACTTTGATTGGTTCTAAACGTGTTTCCCCCAACCTTCTGCTTGGGGGGAGGTGGAGGGTTACTAGGGGATGGTTGAGGGGCTGCCCGAGGGGTTTCTATAGTCAAGGGTATGCCAGATGGAGGGAGGTTGGTAGTGTTGATAGGTTGAAATGGTATTAAAACGACCTGAGGGATCAAAGGAGGGTTGGGCGGTGTAAGGTACCAGATGAGAAAGCCCAAAGTTAAACCTATAAATTTAAGGGTTTCCATGATGGGTGTACTCACAATTCCTAAGGGTGGAAATAGAAATGGGATATGTTGAACGGGCATAGCTCCCCATCAGTTCCCTAGAAGTTGATTAGATATGGGAGTCGACATTGGTTGTGTTTGGTGCGGTTGTTGTGTCGTTGGTGTATTAGATGAGAGGGTGCACAAGTCTGATATCTAAAATGTTTCCAGAGGCCGTGGCAACGCCAAGAAAGTGGTGGTCATGGGATCATCCTTGAAGACACCTAGAGAAACAATAGATAGTGAAGAAATATATGTGTTTTTGATAGCATTATCCACCATGGGGAGTATTTTATCTGGAGTGGTAGGACATTTAGGGTCATATTACGTTAGTTGGTCGATTTTGAATATCTTTCCATCGTGAGGAAACATCATGGTCTGAAAAATAGTCAAAGAAACGACTTTCATTGTGTACATGTAATTATTTCCTAGGAGGAGGTTATCATCAAGCTGAGTGTTTACCACTTTAATATCGATGAGGACAACCATATTGGAAAATTTGACTTGTACGTTTGGAAGGATTCCTTGAGGTTGGGTTGCATGTCCATCATAAGCATGCAAGGCCATTGTGAACGACTCTAAATTGGGGGACTTGAGCTATTTCCAAACAAAGGTAGACATGGCGCAGGTGGATGTGCCCTCAGCGACAATGCATCAGTGAATGACAAGGTTTTGGATGGTGATAGGGATTTGGAAATCCATTAATGATGGAATCCATGGCTCAGAATGATCAAGTTCAAAGGTCATCAAATGCGAGTCGGTGGGATCGATGGGACCGAATTCAAACAATAATTCTTTGCATTGTGTTGGGAATTTCCTAAGAACTTCCAAGGTCAACATGGAGGCAAGGAACTGGGCCAAATCATCGACGATATTATAGTTGGGTCCAATGTGGGAATTAGCATTGGTCGTAAAACTTTTTAGTGGAAAATTTGGAGCCTTGGGGTTTGCATTAGTGGGGGGCCTTTGTAACAACAAGGCAGGGTTAGTGGGAGAAGGGTCACTAGATTTGCTAGTAGAAGTGGCCTCGGTGGTCAAACTGTACCGGTTTCATCGTGTCTAGAGGTTGACCTCTTCTTTTGACAAGGTGAACAAATTTTAAACACCTAACTCATGGGGTTGGATGGGCGATGCAACATACTATGTCGTAGGTTGGGTTGTGACTACCCCTTGAGTGGGAAAATGGTTTTGTAGCACCATAAAATGTGGTCGACTAAGGTGGGTGAGGTTGTGCCTTAGGGGAGAAATTGTTATATCAACGATTATCCTCATCCAAAAGTTGGTCGGCTCTGACTAAGTGAGGATAATGGTGGGTGTAGTGTCCATAAACATTGCAGAAGGAACACAGATGGCTGGTTCACAACTACATATTATTTCCATGTCGTGGTGGTATGTTAGGGTCTTGGTTCATGAGATTGGAACTACTATTTTTCGAAGGGTTAGTAGGTGATTTTCCCCATCCTTAGTGTTGGTTATTCTCGTGGTTATGCCTTAGTATTCTATTCTGCTGGGATTACTGGTTTTTGGGGGAAGGTTGCTTTGGTGGTTGGTTATGTTGAGCATACACTTATCACTATGGTACAGGGGGAGCCTAAGGGGTGTCGGTGTAGCTAGAGCCAATGGCTGGTTTGGGAAATGATAGTAACGTAGAGATGCTAGAGGGGGAGTGTATCCTTGAGGGGGGTTCCCATAAGTAGGTGTTGGGTAGGGAGGGTCATGGACCTGAGGGGTCAAAGCCAAGGGCGCATAAGAAGGTGTTGCTCTAAAATTGGAAATAAGTCGAGACAGATCAAGACTATAACCCGAGATAGGAAGAGGTCCCATCATTGGTGGGTTGGAAATGGATGGAGTGTTGTATGAAGGATTCACCATGAGAGGTATGTGATCATAATCTTGAACTATGTATGTGACCGACCCAATGACACCATTGACGACATGTGATGCCCCGGGATGGTCTTTACAAGTTGAATTGCCACAAGGTGCATCTAAAAAAATAATATACAGGTAACTTGACTAGGCGTATATCAAGTCAAACTAATTGGATTTGAGGATAGTCTCTTCCTCCATCTGTGGGTGTTCAAATGAAACATATTTGGCAATGGTAGGGATGAGAGAATTCAAGAACCAGTCGAGGAGTATTATGTCATGTAACTTGATTTTGCACAGTCCGTGTCATCTACGTTAGTCATGGATGTGATTCATTATATGGGTAGCGGTATTTTGGTGAGAAGACAAATTGATCTCAACGTCAACATAATATTTAATGGGTAGCTGAAAGAACTACAAAAAGGTGGAGGCTAGACATGTGAAGGTGGAACGGGTGCCATGTGGCTGATCAATATACCACTTGGTTGCGATGCCAGTGAAGGTCTTATAAAGGAGACATAACCTAATCGAGTTGTCAGCTATGGAGTTCGAAGAACACCATAGGTGGAATGACATCATGTGGTTTTGGGGGTCCTCACCGACATTCCCCTCGAATTTATGGATATTCAAAGGGATTTTTGTAGGAACTGGTGGCCAGGTAGGATCATGATAGATCGGGTCAATATTCATCTGTGCTAGATCATGTAGGTTAAGGCTAGCCATGAATGGTAGGCTTTCAGGACTAGAAACACCATGTGGAGGAATAGTCATGGGGGAGTTCCCTAGAGGGGGGTTCCCGACAGGAATATTTCCTATATGGGGGTTGTTGGAGGAGGGGTTTCCCATTAAAAAATAGTTTTTGTATGGGTTCCCCATTATGACATGACCAGTAGGTGGGTTACAAATTGGGGGGTTTCTAGAAGGGAGGCTTCCAGAAGGAGGGCTTCCCATGGGAGGGGTCCCAATAGGTGAGTTCCCAATGGGAGGGTTCACAATAGGTGGGTTCCCAATGGGATGGTTCCCAATAGGTGGTTTCTCAATGGGAGGGTTTCCAATAGGTGGGTTCCATGTAGGTAAAGGTCCTCTATTAGACGATGGGATATGACCAACCATGGAGTTGTGTGGAGGTGATGGATCTTAGTGGTAGGGTTCGACCTCAAACATAACTCTCTCAGAGAAGGAAACTAGAGAAATCCAACAATGTTGATTGTCCCTTACGAAAAAATCAATCTAACGAACTAAACTGTGGTGACTTCTCCTAAATCCTTTGAGAGTACCTCAAAGGAGTATTAATGGTAGAGTGACATAAATGCAAAAGGGGGCTAAAAAGGTTAACAAATCCAACTACAATTGTGTGTGCAAAAGGATATATCTCAATAAAAGTGAAATGCAAGCCAACAACACACTCTAAAATCTACTACAATGCCATGTCATAGTAGGAGGGTGGAAAAAAATGACCAAAAATCCAACAAGAAATTATTACCTAGAAACAAAAATGACTCACTAGCTTGTGAGGTATGAGAGCATGAAGTAAACCCGAACTAAATATCTTGAATCCATATGAAATGGTATCATATACAAGGGGATTAAATCCAAGTCAGACAATACGTCCTGGAATACCAATAATGGCTATGGGATATCCCCCTACTGAGAGGGATCCCCGGGAAAAGAGACCTAGAAGAATGACCATTAGTATACCTCATTTATGACACATCTGAGTAGGTAAATCTACCATTTCATCCTTTGACCACTGCACCCCTGGTAAGGGAGCCTATAAATGCAATGAGGACTATGGGTAGGTATCCTTCAGTACATAGTGGAGTGAAGTATTCCACCCTGACCTACGAAACCCGTCTTGTGACTGTAACCATCCTAAGGGGGAGGCATACTCAACAAACTGGTTGTGATTGTGCCACAAAATACTAGGGGATTTTGGTTCCCTAAGAGTCAACAACTATGTCTCAGATGTAATTGAAAAATGGGGGTTATTTGGATGCTTACCCTAGTTCCCTACTGAAGCGAATATTTATTCGCTTGTAGAAATAATATTACCAGAAAACTTGGTAAATGAGATAAGCCATAATAATATATTAAATTGATGATATGAATTGATATGATACATTTACAATGGTTGGACTTATATATATCCATTCGTGACTTTCCAATCTACAGTCATGACTCTTTGATAATTATTAATTATTAATTAATAATTATCTATTAATATTATTTTTAATATTTGTATATTTTATGTTCGTTACATTGCCTCTCCCTTAGAATTGCTTTGTCCTCAAAGCAAAATTATGGAAGACTTTATCCCTTGTTCTAGCTTGTAACGCTTTCTCATGACATTGTGTGTTGGTAGTTGCAACATTTGAAGAAATAAGATGATACTTTCTTTTAAACATTGTGTGAAAATGTTGTGTCAGTTGGGAATTCATCCATCCAAGATATACCCTTAGTGGAATTATTTGTGGATCGATTGTCGAGAGTTGTTGATTTTGTCTTTGCTCTTTGTAGGAATAATATTGGTGATTTTCTTTTTGATTTTTTCGTCTATCATAATGACTCTTATGATTCGGATCGCGATAAGGAACTCGAATCACCTGTGAAGTGTTTACTGGAACTTCAACTTTTGGTGCTTCTAATGATTTTTGTAATTGTTTTTCAGAACCATTTTCTGTTGATGCTTGTAGCGATGTAACAATCAGATTGTTCTTTTGAACTTTGATGAGATTTGCATTGCTTCCCTTTTCTGATGTTTGTATTTGAGCCTTTGATGAATTCTCCATTGCGTTAGTCATCGTTTCTGCTTTAATTTGATGTTGGTTGTATCGACTTATGTGATTTGGGTGACGATAAGGTATTTGAGATGTTTTTGGAACACATGTAGAAACTTTAATTGTTTGTGATTCTTGCGATTTATAAATTGATAATAACTCTAAGTATTTTTTTAACTTGTCATTTTTTAATTTTGTTATTTGTTCAGTCAACCCTTGATTCAAAATTTTTAAGCGAGAATTTTCTTCATTTTTTTGTAATAGTTTCTTATTGAAATCATTTTGGAGATCCACTTCCTTCTGGTGGAATTCCTCTTGGCTTTCCTCTTGTGATCTTTTTTCCCTTTTTAATTTCTTAATCTGTGCGATCAAGTCTTGACTATGATTCTTCAAACGATTGATTTCTTCATCCTTACTAGCGACAATTTTTTCAACTTCTTTCTGCTTTTTTTGTTCTGACTTTTGATTACCCTGTGAAATCATGTTTGATATATCCTGGAATTCTTCAGAAGTTGGAGGTTCTATTTCTGACTTCATTGTAATATCTTGAAATGTGATTCTCTTTCGGTTATAGGAAAATGTCAGAAACTTCTTTTCGGCATTTAAGATGAAAGTCCCCAATGTTTTTATCCAGGGTAAACCCAAAATTATGTCACCGTCAATGCTCCATAAGGAACTAACAATGAATTTCGAAGTGACCGTATAATCTCCAACACTCAGTTGTAAGCCACTTATTTCAGTTCGTTTTTTGTCCAAAAAGTCTAGCTCTTCCCTTATATTTGACTCAGGAATCACTAAATGGTTAGAGAATTTAGTACTAATATAATTATTTCTTTCACCAGGTGCGATAGAAATGGTGATATCCTTCCCTGCAAGTGTCCCTTTAATTCTAAATAATATTGAAACATTTTTTTGTAAGGTGATAGGAAAATTATGCTTCTTTTCAATATTAAAATCCATATTCTTGAGTTTTCTTTGAAGTTTAATCAATATCTCCTTCTTTTTTTCCACTAGTTTGTAAAAATTTCAGTAGATTGGGTGGTTGGGAGGAATGAGTGTTACCTTCCCCACCTAAGTTCAAATCTCACTTGCTTTTTAGTAGTAGTTATTATGCACCCTTTTTATCTTTTATTTCCCTTAAGTTTTGTAAAATGTGAGTAGATTGGGTGGTTGGGAGGAATGATTGTTAACTTCCCCACCAAGGTTCAATTCTCACTTCTTTATTATTTAATATCCAATTAGGGGTTGTTTTATAAAACCACGAGCCTTTGTTTTCTTCTTTCCTTTTTTTTCTTCTTTTTTATTTTTATCTTTTTACGTTCTTCTCCTTTAGATTACTTTCTCTCTCTCTCTCTCTCTTTTTTTATTCTTCCTTCTTCTCTTTCTCTTTTCTTTTTTATTTTGTTTTTACTTCTCACCTTTTTTTTTCTCTCTTTTTTGGGGGTTACTTTTACCTTTTATTTTTTTTAAGGACAAGGTCCTATTTTCTAGGGAAACCCTAGAAGCTGGAATAGTAACCTCGCTCTGATACCACTGAAACAAATATTTATTCGTTCATAGAGTAATATTTACCAAAAGATCTGGAATATTAAATAAGCCATAATATATAAATTGATGATATGAATTGATATGATACATTTACAATGGTTGGACTTATATATGTCCATTCGTGACTTTCCAATCTACAGTCATGACTCTTTGATAATTATTAATTATTAATTAATAATTATCTATTAATATTATTTTTAATATTTGTATATTTTATGTTCGTTACACCTACCTAGATACAATATTTTTTTTAGTCCCCAAGTGGGGTTAGATGTGTGTCCAGTTAAGTAAATTTTAGGCTCACTTGATCTTAGGGTGTCTATGGGTGCATAGGTGGTGTGAACAATCCTGATAAATTCTTGTTACGGAGAGAAACTTCCTATTGCTTGAGGTGTACCAAAACAGACTGAATGACACCAGAAATCAATCCTTTCCAATATGCAATAGCAATAAATACATCTAACACAAGGGATATGAATCATACCTTATTATGGATTTTTGATGTACATCCCTGTTGAGCTTTTCCAATCATGCTTGTATTGCCAATTTTCTCTCAACAACAACAAACAAGACAAGCATGCTATATATTCAAGTGTTACGCCTACTCTAGCATATATAATCAATCATGTATAAACAAATAAATACATCCATGGATACAATATTCATATTTATGGACATGTATTGGACAAGAAATGGATATTTCTATTAATAAAAACAAAGATACAATAGTGACAACCTCTGTCGGCATTTCTTCGAACCCGAGAAACCGATTCCTCCACCTGGGCCTCCACCACTTCAATCCTCCATCTCTCAATGGAAAGCTCACAAAGCAAAGGCAAGCTTGGGAAGAGAGGCACTATGTGCTCCAAAGGGACAACGGGATGTAGACTCAAGCATATACAAGTGAGGAAACAATGGACTATAATTTCCTTGCTCTCAATTTTCTCTTCCTTCAATGTATCCAAGAGGATCAATAAATAGCACTCACTAATACATATGAGCAAATTTGCGACGGTTTTTCGTTGTTCTTTCCACGTTTCATCATCTCAATTGCGACATTAATGGTCACAATGTTTTGTGGCACTTATTTCGTCTCTACAATGACGAACTTTATAAGCCGTCGATATAGAGACGAAAAATGGCCGCCACGTGTCTTTTATATGGTGGCCTTGAAATTGATTTTTTTAATTCATTTTCTAAGTTTCGTCGCTCTATCGAAAAAATTGTCATCCCTATAATGACGAAAATATGGCCAAAATCTGCTAGGAAAAATTTTGTTTCCATGTAAAATCGTGGAACAGTTTCGATGAATGTTTGTCTCTCTAATGACAAATTCTTGAATTTGAATAGAAATGTATTCCACGCAAAACCGTGGAAAACCAATCTCTATCAACAAAATCTGCAAGTTGAATGGTAATTTTCCACGAAACGACGTCGCTATAGCGACAATATTCATGGAAAGCCACCTGGGGTTTCGATGGTTTTGTAATACCCCCGACAAAAGTTCGTTGATATTGCGATGAAACCTAGAGGTTTCAAAAAAAATTAAAAATCCGTGGAAAGGCACATTCCTTTCCACGGTTTTGGATCTTCAATAAGTGCTTGTGATTGATGTGCGGTCTCATGGATTTTTTGTGTCTATGGACAAGTGAATCCATAGATACACTTCAAGAATCAATAGTCAATAAATCAATACCTTGGATAACTTATCCCATTCAATTATTTCTAGTGGCATGATTATATTCCTAGATTAAATTTTGTAAGAACTTATTCAAAACATAACATCTATTGTATATTGGTCTGATGTACACATTTCCATGTCAGTTTCTAATTACTTGCAATATTTTCATACTTATTCATCACAGCCAAATAGGGTCCTTACAGAATAGTCTTATTCACACCCTCTATACATATGAAAATTGCATGGTTTCATCTGGGTCCAATGTGCATCCTATGAACTTCCAAAGTTTTTATCAAGCAAACAGAAAGGTGATAGAAAAGAAAAATGAAAGAAAGAAAAACCAAGCATAAAATAACAGAAACTGAAAATTACAATAAGTCTCTCTACCACCATTCAAGTGGGCTATATCATAGATGTTGCAGGTATTATAATGTTATCTGCAATGGAAAGTGTTAACACCATATCTGTCATGTAAAGGCAGTAGGTTCTAGGCTCTAGCTTCTATTGAGATGCATTATTTGCAATTACAAGATCTAGTTCCAGAAGAAAATGTTAAATGGATTGATACGATCAATGGACTAGTTGATGCTGCAAGGGATTTTAGTAGTGAAGAATCAGGGTTTGAGAATTTATTAGTGTTTATGTGAAAATATCATCAAATTTGAGATCTGAATTAATAAATTAAATGCTTCTACAAACTTGCAAATGATATGTCTTTTCCAACCAACAACCAAGATTTGTGACAGCAGAATGTTTTAACCTTTAGTTAGATTTGAAATAAGGTACACATGAGGCTAAAACTAGGGAAGATATAGGAATTTCACTTATTAATTTGAAGTTTTCAACCCTGCAAATCAACCTTTTAATTATGTTTCAGACCATATTTAATAAGTGCTATAGAGCAGATTTCTAGAAGGTAATTCCCAGCCACAAACTGGGGCAAACCTACCATGTGATTTGATGTTTTAGGGATGAGTTTAATACATGTAAATGATAAAAAAATTTAGATCTTATAAAACAGAAAATGAAAGATGAATTAAGATTTAAAATGGCATAAAAGCTGTGATTAGTGCCTAACAAATCCAAGTTAGGAAGATGGGGTCAATTGAGGATCTCATGGAGGCTTTAGTGATTAAAAAGTAGATAGGGCTGAATGGTTAAAACCCAATATGCTCCTTAATAACTAGATCCACTTCATAAATATTCAATAGGAAAATACTAAGCTAGACATTAGATATTTGTCAAACAAGAGCCACGAGGTGGCAATGTCACTACAATTCCTAAAAGTTATTACTACAAGACAAATGCTATAGAATGACAATATACTTTTGTTTCAACCCCAACAAAGCTTCCCATGCCAAACCAAGAAATCTATCACAATACACTTGTAATATAACTACAAATGGTAGCTTCAGAGATGGAGGATAAAGGATAATTGCTCTTACTAGGTTTTAAAACTCGAGACTCCTCTTCCCTATGAGAAGGTTGGAAGAAGCTTGGACGAAAGGAAAAGCACCTCCCGGTTTCCACCCAAAAAAGGCTTCTCATGCAATATTTTGGTTTGGTAGAAAATAAACAGGGAAAAAAAAAATTCCAAGATTTTGGTAGAAAATGAAAAATAAAACACAATTTTGAATATTAATTTAAAGAAGTGATGAAGAAATGGAGCCAAAAGCTGAAAACAAATAGTTCTGATAGAGGGAAAGTGGTTAAAAAATAGAGGTGGGCAATGCACAGAGAGAACATAAGAGTGCTAAAATCAAGGAATGGTACAACAAGAACACAACAAAGACAGTTAAGTCTGATATTTTTATGTTTCTATACAAACATTGGATAGGAAGCATGATGAAGAGGCTAGAAATGAAAATAGAAAAGTTATATTATACGACAGGTACAAGCAAGTCATATAAAATATTAATGCCTAGGGAGAATGTAGGAAATGCAAGAACCCTTACCTTATCAATGGCCTTTCGTTAGGTCCATTGGCCCATATCGCTTGCAAATAGTTGTCCTAATAAACGGAAAACCACTGTATTGGCTAGCAATTAAATTTATAAATTAAATAAATAATCCATTCCTAGAACTACACACAAGTGGTCATTTTGCTAGGCATGGAAAATATCAAAATACTCTATGAAATAAAAAATGGGTGTTATCCCTAAAGTTGAACCTCGACTGCTAGGGTTAAACTTAGAGAAATCTTAAATTGATTTAATGGATAACTGGAAAATGAGTTTATGGAATTTGGTGGTAGGTAAGACTTACTACAGAAATCAAGCTAGATTCAAAATCAAATACTGAACAGCAGTATATATATCACAATCAAGATTAATAAGACAAATCTACGGGTATGACTTTATGAAAGACATGAACTAGGTTCTGCATATAGTACTTAAGGATAACTTCACATTAATCATGAGAATCTAGCAATGGATTAATAAGACCATACACCAGACAAAATCACAACACATGAAATT
>LPNX010973146.1:102045-132537 GCA_001517045.1 Pseudotsuga menziesii
TAGACCTGAAATTAATTATAAAATATCTAGAATGCTAGAGTCGAAATGCCTTCAAATATGTCAGTTGTATTCAAATCTGAAACTGCATGCTATGAATACTCCTAGAAATTTGAAACTGAATTCTTGAAGAATTTGATGTAATCCTCCTTCTCTCAATACTCTGCCACCGATGAAGTTAAGTTCCTTCAATTTGGGGATGATTCAATTGTTTCCCTAAGAATATGGATGTCGATCTCTGATGAAGTTATTGATGTTGGATTAATGCCTTAAATCTGGAACAATACATCTTCTTGATCTTGAAAGGAATTTACTTACAACCTTAAACAATTCGAACCATCAATCCATGAATGGCACCAAAAAGATAAAATAGGCACTATACTCCATAAAATCCGACTATTGACATTCTACGCATCCCATCAATCCTCATCGCTTGTAATATCTTGGCGAAGTCCCTGATCTAGATTTATTCCAACGCTGATATTACCAGAAGCATGTTCTACATAAAGGGAAGAAATTATCTCGGTTGCATTTAATCTAGCATTGTGTGCTAGAGTTCTAGGAACCAACTCAAACCTCCCAGCAAGCTTTCCAATTGCATACTTATCCAATCGTGTCTCTAAAATGACTCATAACTTGGATATTTTGAACATCCTTAAAACTTGTTCACAAGGAAAGCTCTGTTGGTGAGATAATGATGCCATCACTATCGGCACAACACCATTCTCCATGAGAAATTCTAGTGCCACCAATAAACACAATGCCATCCAACACCTTTCTTGTTCGATTTCAGTGGATGGGTTGCTAGGGCTCTTACTCCAAACAAGTTTATTACAACGACTAAGTTGGTTGAGTGCGTCCCCTTTGATACAGTTCCTTGTCTCTCCAAACGTAATCACCATTGATCACCAAGTTTTGATTCTTCTGTGACCAGGGTTACTCAAATGAAACAAGACGAGAATTGCCTTGGCTTGGTGTAACCAACTATGTTACGAAAAATATCAATATGCCTTCAACAGTTCCTTATCAATTATTGTTTTTTGAACGACAGTTTCTGTCTTGATATCCTTGTCCACTTTCTGGTCTTTATTTTTGTCCTCATGAGGTGATTCCTTTGGAACTGAAACATTTTCCATTTCAACATCGGCATTTTTTCCATCCTCCTTTTCATTCTTCCCATTCGAGCTCTTTTTGTTTTCCTGCACATCTTTATTTCTATACCTCCAATATTCCCCATATACCAGCAACCATCTGAAGAATCATCAAAATTGTTAAGCCAATCCATATGCCAATGAATCCAAAATATGGAGACAATATCAATAAGTATATAATGGTAAAAATTGATACAAATACCATTGAATATGTTGTATAGGAAAAGATAGAGGCCCCAAAGTTAATTCCATCAAAAACAAATGCCATAGTAATGAGTGGTTGGGTAGCAGCAACCAAAAGGAATACCAATACTCATCATCTTCAATACATTCACATCATTAGCGAACAATTTGGACTACATGTGTGGGTTCCCACTAAGTACCACTACAAGGAAGATTCCAAGAACCATCCCCATCTGTAATGTTCAAGCAGCTGTATTCTTTGCTTTCTCACATTCACCCTTTTCTGGATATGCATAATAAAAATAAGTGAAAAATAATATGATATCATTCATTGAAATTTGATGGTATGCTCCCATCTCTCAAAGATTCATAATTTTGCATGCGAAGGCAGCTGTCCAAAATAATGGATGACTAGAATGCTCATAATCTTAGAAAAAAGGCTAATAGGCACTCTGGCATCACTAACTGAGGATAAACAATTTTGCATGAGCATATCTGGTGACAACAATGGGCATACAATTAAATCAGCTAATGCCATCTGGAAAGTGTGTTCTTGGGGTAATTCCACCAAGAGATGTGGTTCTAGAGTCACATTCCACATGTCATGCAAAGGAAATAAACAATCAATCTATCCAACACGCATATTCCACCAGAATTTCAACTGGCATTTAAATGCTATATTACAATATCGTTGCTTCACTGATGTGGAAACTTGTGTTTGTATTCGACAAGATTTCTTTAACCATTGTATTAAGATTTCTTTAACCATTGATTCTTTGAATTCCTCAAACAAAGAAACTCTTGTCATCTCCATAACATGCTTGCAATGCTCCTTATAAATTCCTCTTCCAGATTGTTGTCGCATGACATGTTTTCCATCTAGTATAACACGAGAATGGTTGTCCCAATACTCTATCACCTTCTCTCTAATGCCTTCTTCCATCATGTCTTTATATGCTTCTCTGCATATAAGAGCCCAACAAGCAGCTTCATCGTTTTCATCTATCTTTACCCTCAATTTAGTGTGTTTGTGCAATGTTTTTTCTTGAAACGTGGAGAAGCTTTAACATTGTTGCGACCATTCGATTTATTCAGGTGCTTCATTCCACAATTACAGTTGTAATTTCCCTACGAGCAACGCTGATATCAATTTTTCTTGACTTTCCAAATGCAGATAGTGTAGTTGTTACATTTTCTGTTACATTCTCACGTGCATTTTTATTCTTAAATTCCTTAAAACCCAACAACTTTGAGGCATGTTTCAATTTTTTGTGTTTTATCAATCCATGTAGGATTTGAGCTTGTGTAATCACTGATTGTTGTTCAAAGTACAACTTGATTATGTTACTAACATGCTCTCTATTTTTCCGATCAGGGGTCGGGTTCCTGAACTCTTCTTGAGTGGCATCATCCAACCCTCTTAAACAATTAGAAGCCATTCCAACGTCATTAAAGCTCTCAATTAATATTGAGAAATCAGAGGGTGCACAATCCTGTGATGGTTGGCCGGGATATAGAAATAAATAAATACAAGCTCAAAAATAAATACAAGCTTAAGAATAAATACAAATAAATACAAGCTCAAGAATAACATTTTATTTTACTTATTATATTGTCATTTTTTGTTAAAAAAATAGCAAATATTTATACAACCTTGAATATTCACTAAATGTATTGATTTTCATATCTTTACAATGATCTCTTACATCTCATATTCAAGGCTAATGAATCATTGTAAAGATATGAATCATTTAGTGAATATGAGATGTAAGAGATCATTGTAAAGATATGAAAATCAATACATTTAGTGAATATTCAAGGTTGTATAAATATTTGCAATTTTTTTTAATAGTTGGCGGTGGACCTACATCCTATCCACCACCAACTTCCCCTCCATGGAAGGGATCTGGATGCATACCATCCATGGGGCTAGACGGAGCAGTGAAAAGATTATCTTCATATTTGTAGGAATCCGAATTAGAGTCAGAGGTCATGTGTCCCTCTGAAGGTGAGGAGTGTTGTCGACGAGGGCTTCGATGGTGACAATCCAAAGAACCAAACTTAGGGGATTTCCCCCTAAGGCAAGAGGAAGAGCGTGGTGGAGCAATGATGGTTGTAGTAGTAACTGGAGATGACTATGGACCTCGGTTTAAGTCAGCTTCCTAATGGTTCAAAGGTTGTCACTCAGCCACCAAGGCTGTCTCAGGCTTGAGTATTGGGGTAGTACCCCTTACTTCACGACCCAGGTAAAACTATTAACCGCTTGGCCACAAATGACAACTCTTTGGTTTTCCTCATAGGTGGGAATCTAGTCAATCCAATAGGGGTCATTTCCCTTTTCACTTGGCAGGTCCTCTCAATGGCCAACTACTTTGAGGTTCCTGTGGTACTCCTCATAATGAGTTTTAGGGTAAAGCCCAAGTACTTCCCATAGTTGTTACAGATGAGACTTATGTCCCAAACCAGATGTTATTAAGTAAATTATGTTACTTTTAAGGTTTTTCTCGGGGTCATGAACCAAGCATGTTGTTTTAATGGTGTGACTGTGTGCACTGTGTAGAAAATTTCCTTCCAAAAAATAAGTAACAAGTGACTTTCCTGCAATGAAAATGAAATGGGTTGAACAAAGGCAGGTCAAGATAGAAAAAGTAGGTTTGAATAGAGTGCAGGACAATTAGAGGCAAAAAAAGGTTCGGGAAAACTGACAGTCGCGTCTATCAGAGGAACAGACGCGATCTGGGTCGCACTAAATAGGAAAACAGAAGCGATCGGCTCAGAAAATAGGGAAGTTGCACTTAACAGGGGGTCCTATTTAGGGTTTTTAGCCCTTTTTGGGGTTTTTTTTATCCCTTTTTGGGTTTTTTGGGATTTTTTGAGAGAATGAGGGTAAAACATAGCCGTGAAGGTAAAAAATAAGAGAAATATGGTAGAATATGATGTATGTATGTGGTTTAGACCATGTAGAGCTTGGTGAGCAATTTTTTGCATTAATAGTTCCAAAATCCTAAAAGAGAGAATAGGTCAAAAAACTTAAAAAGATATTATAAAAACATTGTGAAGGTCTCTTTCAAAAGATTCTTAGTCCTTTTTTCCATTTTTGTATTTTTTGAGTACGATGAGAAACCATTATTCTCAAAGTATTCACACCTTACATTTTTCCATCATACTATTACCCTACCATTCCCACTCAGTACGTTGAGCCATCCTCCGTACCTACCTAGAGACCCAACCTGTGGAGAGGCGGACCAATCCCAAGACGGCCACAGTGGCCCATTTTTTAGAAAGAGAATAGTATAAATTTCGTGTTTTTTTCTTTTATTAGTTTAGCCGTAGATGTTTAGTTGATTTATTGTTACTAATATTGTTTGTTGTTTTAGCTGTTTTACATGAACTCTACCTTACTGTCCCATTGACATAAGGCTGGTGCTTTTGCATGTTAATGTGATTGTTTTTGTAATGTGATTGTAATTGTAATTGTTGATTTTCTCTGAGATCATCATTGTCATTAATGCTTAAAGCCATATGTTTCCTAGTCATTTGTACATGATTGTAATGTAATATAATTGTAATTGTAATTGTAATGTGATTGTAATTGTAATTGTAATGTAATTATCATCATTATCATAATGTAATGTAATTGTAATTTGAACACTATGAAAATGTTCATAAATGAATATGAAATTAAAATCATATTAAAATCGATGAAAGGAGAGATAAGGCTATAGAAAAAGATGAAGAAAATAAGTGCAATGTTGAGAGGAGAAGATGTTAGTCAACCTATGATGGTGCAATCAACTCCCATTGAGAACAATCTTTGTAATTTTTAACATAAAAATTATGTATATGTGAGGCTATATTATCAAATTATAATTCATTTACATGTGAGGCTATATCATCAAATTATAAAATTCATTTGTATGCGAGGTTATGAGAGGCTAATGGATATATGCATATTCATTTAAAACAAAATATTGTGCCAGAATATTATGCACTATAATTATATATATTTATCAACCTGCATTCTCTAATTTCATTGGACAACTAGAACTACTCATACTATAATACACTTACTTTGTATATATGTAATTTAGTGTAGTGGTTAAACATTTTTTTTCAATTCTTTCACAACACATACCATTATTTCACATGTTTAGAAGGGTGTATATATACATACACAGACAATGTATATAAGTTTATGAATTAATTACAAAATTACAATTACAAAACTATAATGAAATTCTAAACAATTTAACATGTATATATATATATATAAATTATGAACTAGAACACCATGAAATTGAATATATCATGAATATGCAATAAGAAATAATATGAATATGCAAATATGAAATTATACAATCTACATACAATTATGAATACATATATATGAATTCATACAAGCATATACAATATATATAAATTTATGAATTAATTACAAAATTATAATTAAAAAATTATAATTAAATTCTAAACAATTTAACATGTATATATATATAAATTATTAACTAGAACACTATGAAATTGAATATATGATTATGTAATATAAAATTATATAAATATGTGAACATGAAATTACACAATTTACATAAATAATGAATATATATATGAATTCATATATGCATGTATGTGGGCTGGCCAATATTCTTTACTTAAAGTAAGAAATTGTGTTTTTGTTTACGGGAGATCGAATAGAAGAGTCGTAAAAAGATCAAATTATTGCAAGGCGGGAGTAGTCATCGAATCAAACAGTCCTTGTTGGAATAAAGTATTGCAAAGAGGCTTCTTTGGAGATCAGACGGTCATCTCTCTTTAAATAAAGGATACGGGCCAGTCCACTTTTGCTTTTCGGGATGGCCAAATCTATTTTTTAAACGGAAAACACGCTCGACAAAGGGAGGGCCAAAATTTTTATTTTTATTTTCTTAACTGTGAGAATCTCTCTAAACAACCAACGAACGTTGTCGATTTGCTACCTGCATATCAAACTCATCACCAGAAGAGCTGACCATACCTTGATTCAGTTTGAATATCAGGTATTGGAATTTTCGGTGGAGTAGCCCTCTAACAAATGGTGAACCACATTTAAAAAAACTCACCACCAAAAGCCAGAGTAAATATTGAAATGGGCCAAAACTTACACGGAATAAACTTTTACGTTAAGAGGATGAATGGGCCAAATCGTACAAAATGCAAAGTAAATGCCGTATGTAGAATGATTCATTGACGGTTTCTTTTACCAATAATTATTTAAAAACACTCATTGCAGGAGGGTAATCCAGTGACTTTTATAGAAAAGAAAATGTGAGTAGTCACACACTAAAAAGGAAATAATAAAGGGCAATCATAGCCCGTTGGATAACATTCTTTAGTTAAAGCGAAAAAAATATGCTTTTGTTAAAGAATACTGGCATTAGTCGTAAAAGGATCAAATTACTGCATGGTTGGAGCAGTCAGATTTTATTTGCAAGTAAGAAAATGTATTAACAATATAAATGTGTAAGATAATAATAACGTCATCTTTGGCCAGGGCTACCAAAGATGGAAACTAGCCCTGATCCAAACGATATTCACTAACTATCTTGCCTCCCAGCGCTTATTATTTGACAAAATTTTATGATGGCTTGCTTGACAAAGTTGACAAAAATGTGCAATTACTATAGATTGAACAAAAAGTTCCAAGTAATAAATTGGAGCAGTCGTATTGATTCTTTATTTTGCAAGCACTGAATTCATTGAATTTGATCCTTATATAAAATACAATGATAAGTTTTTACATAGTTTACGAGGAGGACACTTTTCTTACCATTTCTCATTGGCTTTCATGAGTAGAGGTTGTGGTGTTGGATGGTTGTATGATTTCACACAATGTACATGAAGAGAATCTGTGATTAGCAAACAACTCTATCACTTCATTAGTTAATTTAACTTTTATATTTTTAGTGGACTAATTCAAACAACTATGCTAAAGATCTAAGTAATAACTAGCATACCCCTAAAGTGGGGAAAATGAAACACAGAAGAGAACTTCGATATGTTTCAAAAATGAAAAAAAGTTGTGTGTAGATAATATAAGTTTATGTGATGAAAGTAAGTGTAGGAAAATAAGTGAAAATAAGTTACATCAAACTTCTAAATCGTCACATAACTCCAAAAGGCTTTTGTAAAGCAAAAAAGTCCAAAAATCCAAGGGGCATAGTTTTAGGAGTTTTCCAAGTTTTAAGTAGCTTCAAAGAACCTTGAAACCCCTGGAAGTGGAGGAACTATACCTTTGAAACTGAAACCTGACCTGGACGTGAAGAGACTATATCTTTGAAATTGAAACTTGAACTATGCAAGACATCAAAATTTCTGCACATCATAATTTGCACAAGCGACACCATTTTTCCTGCAGGCCATTCGTGTGGGTCCTCTTATAATCTCATGTATTGAAGATCATTGAATGGCCAAATAAGGTTGACAGTTGAAGACAATATGTTGTTTCAAGTATTTAATATCTTAAGTAAATCTTAGTTTTGAATATCGATAGTATATAGTCAAGATGTCCATATCTATAGTATATAGTCAGGATGTCCATTAGTAGCTTGTTGTCCAATTTTCATGACGTAATCGATGCAGAAGCCAACCCCTCTTTGCGCACATATTGTAGCTCAAGGGGCACAAGTTTTGATAGAGGTAAAAATTCCATTGAATTTGTTTTTACCTTTTCTCTTCACTACACGTAAAGTAAAAGGCATGGAGCCTTCGGCTCCTTGCTGATCCCAAAACCATGAATTTAAAGGTTCATGACATTAGTTTTGTAGATATATTTGTCATTGCAATATAATGTAAATGTATTTGCCTAAGAGACCTCATAAGTTGAAACAATTTTCCCTATCTCATACATTATTTCATTCCTTGCCCTTAATTGAATCAACAAAACAACTAAAATTTCATCTTCAAGCTATGATCACAAACTGATATATAAATTATAAATTGGAACATGAAATTTAAAAAAGTTACATGTTCTACTTTCTACTGATCCGGCGGATTATTCCTCGTTAACGATCCAATTTGGTATAATGGTTCAAAGAAGCCACGCGTGAAAACAGACGGACGGCGAAAACACAAAGAAGTCGCGCAAATCGGAGGTCGGAAGCATTTGCCTTCCGAAACGGCGGGCTCGAAAGCCTTCTTCCTTCCACAACGTCGGGGCTCGAAAGCCTTCTTCCTTCCGGAACGGCGGAAGCTTAATGGATCGGAAGTCGAAAGCCTTCTTCCTTCCGTGACATCGGGGCTCAGAAGCCTTTTTCATTCCGCAACATAGGAAGCTTTTCCCCTTCCGAAACGGCGGGGCTCGGAAGCATTTCCGCTTCCGCAACGGCGGAGTGATTTCCCTTCCGCAATGGCGGGAACTTAAAGACGTTCGGAAGCCAGAGTGATTTCTCAGCCGCAACGGCGAAGATAGAAGGATCGGAAGCATAAAGGCTTCTGGCAGCCACAACGGCGGAAGCCCAGAACTTAAAAGATCGGTGAAATTGCTCAACTAGACCGGAAGAAGAAGTGGTGCACCATCCGCAACGGCGGAAGCCAAAGTAACTAAGGCTTCCGATTTGAAAACCAGCCGATAGCCGATTGAAATAGAATTTGTCGGAACCGTTGCTTATCCTCTTCCGCAACGACGGACGAGCAGATGACTTCAACCTTCCGACTTAAACCCTGCAAGCGGTCGCGCGGGGACTTTTCAGAAACGGTTTTTGTAGGATCTTGATGCCGTATGATGTCGCGTTGATAGGGGGATGAACAGTCGAGGGCAGTTGGAAGAAGGAGGTGAACAGTCGTGTTCTTGATTGTTTTTCCCATTGTAATGGCAAAGAGGAGTATAAAGAAGGTTCGTGAAGAAGCACAAAGGGGGATTTTTTTTCTCAGAGATAGGGGCTAAGCGAGTTTGCTGTAAGACGAGCCACAGGCTGCTCTTTGAAGTCAACTACCTTTAGTTGTTACTTGGCTTCTTTGACTGTTGAAGTCAAGATTGTAACTTTCATAGAGGAGGTCTTAAAGACTTTCCTGTGGATACCTAGTTCTATGATTGTCAAGAGTCGATCTGTCTTCTCTGTTCTATTTGGCTTCTCTTTGCTTCAAAAGCCAATTTGTATTATTCTAGAGAAGAGGTCTTGGAGACTTTTTCCCATACTGCTGAACTGATTTGCAGAGTCCAAAACCATTTTGTACCATTTTAAGAGATTAATTGGATCGGTTCCCATTGGAGAGGGACCCGGAGACGTAGCCCAGTGGAGGGGGTGAACTCCGTTATCAATTTCTGTCTGTGACTTTGGGTTCTGTGTTTTATGCTTGGCATTTGTTATCAGTCTTGTTTTTCATTCCTGTTCTGAGCATTTAATTTCTATTAATATTTCCATTACTTAACCTGTTGCACGCATTCTTTTACAACAAACTTTTAATGCACTAAAGTTGAGGTCCTACGGATCATATTTGGTATCAGAGCTGGTTGACTATTGTGCAAGTTTGTGAATGCTTACTAGGTCCAGGTTAGAGCTTGGTGAAGGAGAATTAGTTGAAGGAGATCCTGAGATTGGCTCCAGGAGAACATTCTCAAGAACCATGTCTTCTCCACAAGGGGAAGTAGAAGGACATACCAAACAGGAAAAACCTGTCATTTCTGAAACTGAGTTTCTGGAGGCTTTTATGAGCATGAAAGCCATGATGGAAATTCTACTCGATGAGCGAGTAGAAAGGAAGAAGAAAGAAGAAGGATCTTCATCCAGAGATGCAAAAGTGAAGCAGGAAGAAAAGGGTAAAGGAGTAGGAGGTGATGGTGATCCTTCTGATACTAAACAGAGTTTTTCTTCTTCTCATAATGCAAGTCCCAATATGCCTTATTTCAAATTGGATGTAAAATTTGAATTACCTATTTATAATGGAGATGTAGATGCTGAAAAATTAGACAATTGGATCAAGCAGCTTGAAGTATATTGCAGGGTGCAGGGCATTAATGATGACCCTTCCAGGATTCAATTGGCCACTTTGAGGATGAGTGGAATGGCTCTTACTTGGTGGGAGAGCAAGATTCAGCAAGATCTTCGAAAGAATGGTAAAATTATTTCAGTTTGGAATGAATTCATCGAAGTATTAAGAAAGCAATTTTATCCTTTAGGTCACATGCAGCAATTAACCATGAATTGGCAAATGTTTAGACAAGCTAAAGGACAAAGCATTCAAGACTATACTCATGAATTCAGAAAGAGGGCTATTGCATTGAATGTTTCGTTAGATACACAGGAAACTCTTCTTAAGTACATTGGTGGGATGCATTCTTATTTGAAACATACTTTGTTGATGTTTAATCCCAGTAATTTGGATGATGTATGTGTTCAAGCTACCCATTTAGAAGCCAGGGGTAAGCATGCTAATGATACTTTTGTGAAGAAGTCATTTAAATTTGACAGCAAATCAAAAGGTAAAGATAAGGGGAAAAAGAAGATGGCTACTGTTAAGAAAGAGGGTGAAAAGCCTACATGTTCGCATTGTCAGAAGGGACATGATCATGTCTCTAAGTGTTGGAAACTTCATCCAGAGTTAAGGCCAAAGAAGTACGGAGGAAGCAAAGACAAAGGAAAAGCCAAAGCTACTGCATCCGTTATTCAAGACTTGGGATCCGACTCAGGTGATGAAACAAAGGTTGCAGCTGTCAGAATCCAAGGTAAGGATAAAAGTATCTCACTTCCCATTGATGCAAAACCAAGTTCTAGTGCAAGTACAAGTATGCCATCTACTTCTAAGCAAAATGATAAAGATAGAAGTGCACTGTTTCATGTTTGTGTCATTGCAAATCACACAAAGATTGATACATTGTTTGATAGTGGTTCACAAGTAAATCTGATATCAGAAGAAGTGGTTAAGAAATTGCATTTAGTTATTGTGCCTCATGAAAAGCCCTATCCTCTAGGTTGGGTTACTAATGATACACAATTGCAAGTTACAAGGAAATGTGTATTAAAATTTGCAATTACTGAAGAGTTTAGGAATGAGGTAGAATTAGATGTAGTACCACTTGAAATTTGTGGAATTGTACTTGGGAGTCCATATTTGTATGACCGGAAAGCAGTCTTTTATAGAGAACAGAATAAGTATCATCTTTTTAAAGAAGGTGTGGAATATATTGTACGAGCACATAAGATGAAAACCAATATAGCAATAGTCTCTATAGGACAAATGAAGAGGTTGGTAAATGCTAGTAAGAATTTTGTGTTGATGATGGTTAAGATGAAAAATGATGAAGTCTCTAAATCTTTTGAAGAATGTGACCCTAAGCATAAATCTGAACTGATTGACATCATTTCTGAGTATGATGATTTATTTCAAGATCCAAAGTGGTTACCACCAAAGAGAGAGATTCAGCATGAGATACATTTGCAGCAGGATGTGCCACTCTCGAACATAGCCATGTACTGGATGTTTGTAATGCAGAACGAGGAAATCAAGAAGCAGGTTTAGGAGCTGATTGAGAAGGGGGTCATCCGGCCCAGCACTTCTCCTTGCGGCTCTCCCATAGTCTTGGTTCCAAAGAAGGATGGGTCGTGGAGGATGTGTATCGACTGCAGGGCCCTTAACAAAATCACCATTAAAAACAGGTATCCTCTTCCTCGTATTGATGATTTGCTTGATCAGTTGAAACATGCAACTTACTTTACAAAATTGGATCTGCGTAGTGGGTATCATCAAATCCGTGTTGCTGAGCATGATGCTTGGAAAACATCTTTTAAAATGAAACAGGGTTTGTATGAATGGCTTGTGATGCCTTTTGGGCTCTGTAACGCACCTGCTACTTTCATGCGGGTCATGAATGATGTCTTTCGTTCATTCATTGATGATTTTGTAATTTTGTATCTAGATGATATCCTTGTGTTTAGCAACACCTGGGAAGAGCATGTTGTACATGTGAAAAAAATTCTAGATGTACTGAGAAAGGAAAAGATTTATGTAAAAATGTCTAAATGTGAATTTGCTAAAACTTCTTTAGTATATCTAGGCCATATCATTGGTGGAGGCCACCTGTGAGTGGACCCAACCAAGGTTGTTGTCATTGTAAACTGGCCATGGCCTAACACCGTTACTGAAATCAGAAGTTTTTTGGGTGCGGTTCAATATTGGAGGAAATTCATTTCTGGGTTTTCTTCCATTGCTGCTCCGTAACATGTGTTGACAAGCATTAAAGAAATTTTCCAGTGGGGAGGCAAGCATCAGAGAGCCTTCGACACTTTGAAGGAAAATATTAGCACAGCACCAGTTCTGACATTGCCAGATTTGCAGCAGCCAGTTGAGATCGAAACCGATGCCAGCGGGTTTGCCATGGGAGCAGTTTTGATGCAAGGGAGGAAGCCAGTCTGTTACCATTCAGAAACATTCTCTACTGCGGTAAGTAACTATCCGACCTATGACAAAGAATTGTATGCTTTAGTACAGAGTGTGAAGAAGTGGAAACATTATATCATGCGAAAAGAGACAGTCATACATACTGATCATCAGCCACTTCAATATTTACAATCTCAGACTAAAATACAACAAAGTAGGCATTTAAGATGGATGGGGTTCTTACAACAGTTTCATCTCATAATTAAGTACAAAAAGGGAATTCATAATAAAGTAGCAGACATGTTATCAAGGCCACCTACAAATGCTTCAATCATTCTTCGGAACAGTTCATTAACACATGAAAGTTATATTGAACAGTACGTAGAAGATAAAGATTTTAAGAAAGTATATGCATCACTTATAAATGGTAAACAGGAAGAGAACTATTTTGTGCATGAACAGCTCTTGTATCATCTTGGTAAACTCTGTATTCCAGAGAAAGAAAGAGTGCACGTGATTAGAGAAGCACATAGTTCATTGATTGCAGGACATTTTGGTGTAAGCAAAACATTGTCTGTATTGCAGAATCATTGTTATTGGCCTCAAATGCAAGAAACTGTAGCTAAATATATAAGGGGTTGTGTTATGAGTGCAACAAGTAAGCCTAGCAATAGGAAATTGGGTTTGTACACACCTCTTCCAGTTTCTTCTCGTCCTTGGGAAAGTATTTCTATGGACTTTGTAGGGGGACTACCTATGTCTAGAAAAGGACATGATTACCTATATGTCGTTGTGGACAGATTCGGCAAAATGTGTATCTTAATGCCATGTAACAAGCAGATCACTGCTGAACAAACAGCTCATTTATTCTTTTAGAATGTTTGGGTACATTTTGGGCTACCCATGTCTATTGTATCTGATCGAGATTCCCGGTTCTTGGGAAAATTCTGGTCAACTTTATGGGAGCTTATGGACACTACACTGAAGAAAAGTACAGCTTTTCATCCACAGACCGATGGGAAAATAGAGGTAGTAAACAGAACAGTGGTTCAGCTGCTCAGAGGATATTGTAGTAAGAATCCTAAACTTTGGGATGAACATTTGTAGTATATACAGCATGCTTACAATCATGCAGTTCATTCTTCCACGAAAAGATCTCCTTTTGAAACTTGTTTTGGTTATCTACCAAAAACACCGATGGACTTCTCTTTTGGCAAAGATGCAGTGGATGAACATCATGATGCAGATAAAGCTTTGAAGTTCATTCAAAGAATCCAAGCAGTGTAGCAGGCAGTTCAAGAACAGTTGGAGAAGAGCCAGGCCAAGTACAAAGCTAGGCATGACAAGCATCGAGTTAATCATGAATTTCGGGTTGGTGATCGAGTTTGGTTACATATCACCAAAGAAAGGATGAAAGGTGAAGGTAAAAAGCTTAATCCTATCAGGTATGGTCCTTTTGAGATCTTGGAAAAGATCGGTACTAATGCTTTTTGCTTGAATTTACCTCCATACATGCAAATTTATTCAGTTATCAATGTTGAGAATCTTAAATTGTATGAGCCTCCTATGATAATGGATGAGGAAATTAACGTACAGATTCCTTCAGTTGATGATTTGGCACCTGAATATATGAGAGAGTTGCAAGATGATGTTATTCTTGATAGAAATATAAGGACTTCATGAAGGGGGAATGCTGAGTACCTTCGAGTGGGGCTGAAAGGAATGCATCCTAGCAAAGCGAGATGGATGGAGATTGGTAAAGTGAGGGAACTTTACCCTCACTTACTTACAAAATAATTCAGGCTTTTGGTGGTCCAAAAGCTCTCCAATGGGGAGGATTGATATGATGGATTATTCCTCGTTAACGATCCAATTTGGTATAATGGTTCAAAGAAGCCACGCGTGAAAATAGACGGACGACGAATACACAAAGAAGTCGCGCAGATCGGAGGTTGGAAGCATTTGCCTTCCGAAACTGCGGGCTCAAAAGCCTTCTTCCTTCCGCAATGTCGGGGCTCGAAAGCCTTCTTCCTTCCGGAACGGCAGAATCTTAACGGATCGGAAGTCGAAATCCTTCTTCCTTCCGCGATGTCGAGGCTCAGAAGCCTTCTTCATTCCGCAACATAGGAAGCTTTTCCACTTCCGAAACGGCAGGGCTCAGAAGCATTTCCGCTTCCGCAACGGCGGAGTGATTTCCCTTCCGCAATGGTGGGAACTTAAAGATGTTCAGAAGCCGGAGTGATTTCTCAGCCGCAATGACGAAGATAGAAGGATAGAAAGCATAAAGGCTTCCGGCAGCTGCAACGGCGGAAGCCCAGAACTTAAAATATCGGTGAAATCGCTTGACGGGATCGGAAGAAGAAGTGGTGCGCCATCCGCAACGGCGAAAGCCAAAGTAACTAAGACTTCCGACTTGAAAACCAACCGATAGCCGATTGAAATAGAATTCGTCGGAACCGTTGCTTATCCTCTTCCACAATGGCGGATGAGTAGATGACTTCAACCTTTCGACTTAAACCCCGCAACAAGCGGTCGCGCAGGGATGTTTCAGAAATGGTTTTTGTAGGATCTTGATGCCGTATGATGCCGCGTTGATAGGGGGATGAATAGTCGAGGGCAGTTGGCAGAAGGAGGTGAACAGTCGCGTTCTTGAGCGTTTTTCCCATTGTAACGGCAAAGAGGAGTATAAAGAAGGTTCGTGAAGAAGCACAAAGGGGGATTTTTTTTTCAGAGATAGGAGCTAATCAATTTTGCTGTAAGATGAGCCACAGGCTGCTCTTTGAATTCGACTACCTTTAGTTGTTACTTGGCTTCTTTGACTGTTGAAGTCAAGATTGTAACTTTCATAGAGGAGGTCTTAAAGACTTTGCTGTGGATACCTAGTTCTGTGATTATCAAGAGTTGATCTGTCTTCTCTGTTCTATTTGGCTTCTCTTTGCTTCGAAAGCAATTTTGTATTATTCCAGAGAAGAGGTCTTGGAGACTTTTGCCCATACTGTTGAACTGATTTGCAGAGTCCAGAACCATTTTGTACCATTTTAAGAGATTAATTGGATCGGTTCCCATTGGGGAGGGACCCGGAGACGTAGCCTAGTGGAGGGGGTGAACTCCATTATCAATTTCTGTCTGTGACTTTGGGTTCTATGTTTTCTGCTTGGCATTTGTTATCAGTCTTGTTTTTCATTCCTATTCTGAGCATTTAATTTCTGTTAATATTGTCCATTACTTAACCTGTTGCACACATTCTTTTACAACAAAATTTTAATGCACTAAAGTTGAGGTCCTACGGATCATCTACAAACATAAAATTTTAAAAAGTTGCAAGTTCTACTTTATACCTACAATCTTTCGCAATTTTTAAATAGATCTATTGATGTTAATGTTACACAGATTAAAATTTTCTCATGTATAATGAAGGAAATCTCTGTGTTATCACAGTTTTAACCTACTTATTACTTATAGCATAGAACCAAAAATTCATTTAGCCGAAAAATCAGTTGACATGTATTTTTATGAAGGAAATAAAAGCCATCTCAAATCAAAGAGCAAGGCATGCTATAAAGGCGGGCAAGGTCAAATATTATAAAACCTAAAACAAAAAGATTTAACATGAATACGAAGATTTAAAGTGAAAACTTGAAAGAACATTTCAGGTTCCTCATTGATCATGGTCAGATACTTAAAACACTGAATTTATGTCAAAACAATAATGCGTTAAACATGCTTGCACATCTTAATATTCACCCTTCCATAATTTCCAATGTATTTTATGAAATGATGCTTCAACAACTTTAATATTTAGTCCATGAACTCAATGTAATCACATACATCCTATGATCCTAGCATTGTGTCAATAGCATGATTGGTGGGAATTGGGTGTCCACTTTTGATTCCCTATTAATTTTCCTAATTTCATTTGATTCCTTGTTAATTTTCCCAATTTCAAATTGGACCTGAATGTGGATCTGTTTAGGGTATGATACAGTTACCCCATTTTCCATGCCTAAAACTCTAAGCTATTTTGCCAGATGATTTTGATTGATTGTCCTTTACTCATGCATGTTGTTGTTCACCCTACGAACAATGGACCACCTACCTCATCATAAGCTGGTCGTTTCGGTCACACTGAAGTATCTTGTTTCCTGGATTAACTATTTGCTAGCGGTAAATATCGGTATTCACCAAATCCCCGTCTTGATAGTTTTATTGCTTGGTGAAAATTAAAATGAAACTTATAACAGAATAAAACCATTAATAATATTTTGTATAATTTGAAGAAATATGGACCATGTTCAATTTAACATAGTTCGAGTATTTTAAAATATAACTTTTATAAATATGACTTAATACGACCAAAAAAATATTTTAGAGTATTTTACAATAAAGCTTTTATAAATATGAGTGAAGTCGGCCAAACAAAATATTTTATAAATATGGATTCATATGACCCAACAATTATCCAGGGCACTTTACGTGTACTTTTCGACAACCTTTGCAACGTTTAATCTTCCAGTCGTTGCTTTTATTATATTTTGACAGCCAAGCTATTCAAATAAGCACAAAATAACTTCTAGAAAATCTATGTTGTCGCTACAGTTTGGAAATTACTGTTTCAGGTTCAAGTTGCTTTCTAATCTAGGACTTTTATAATCAAAATCATGAAAGAAGAAATCCATAACATTTGGCAGTCTCGGGGTTAGGCATCTGTCATTCAATATCAGTTAAGAAACCCATAACATTTGGCAGTCTCAGGAGTAGGCATCTTTCATTCGATATCAGTTGAGAAACCCATAACATTTGGCAGTCCCGGGACTAGGCATCTGTCATTCAATATCAGTTCGATTTTGAAGTTTAGAATGTGTTGAATTTACATTAACAAGCTCAAATACTCATGCATTCAATATTAGTTCGATTTCAAAGTTTAGAATGTGTTGAATTTACGTTAACAAACTCAAAAACTCATGAAAATTGTACCCATGGAGTCTATTTTCCTAATGGGTAGGCTATTCCATCATTTTGTAGAGCTTATCACACCATGAATACACTTTCTTTGAGGTGATTTATAGTTTTCTCTATTTTCCTAATGGGTAGGATATTCCATCATATTGCAGATCTTAGCACACCATTAATACGCTTTATATGAGGGGATTTGCAGTTTTCTCATCAATTTTGTGTAGTTACATCAATTCACTCTAAATTTGTAGTGGCGTTATTTATGATTTTGCAGTGGGTTTATTATCCTTCATTCTCCATGAACATAGTAACTAATTACATCTATGTATTTTCAACAAATTTATAGGTTTGAAGTAGATATGTTAAAGAAATTAGCCATGAGTTTGCCTCTGGAGCAATCTCATCCAAGGGAAATTTTAGCAAGTAGATATGAGTTTGGATGGGAGCCTCACTAGATGTATCCATAAGTAAAGGACCCATGAAGCACAACTACACCACCACCACCGTTAGTCCTTCCCTGATAGCCATTGTTGTAGTTCTAGGCAGTGCTTTACTGGTGGTAAGTTGCTACAAGATTTTTGCCAAGTATTGCAAAGCTTCTCTATGGAGACATTTTTTCAGGAGGAGATGTAGGAGTTTGGACTTTGAAGAGAATATACAAGTAGATTCTTATTCACTAGAAGGATTCCAAGACCTAGAAGGCTGGCAGAAAATTACTCAATCATATGTCCTGGATGAAGCTGTGATCGGATCCCTTCCTCTATGCAGGGGTTTCTTTCATTAATGCTGACGACAACCTCAAGTTCTATATCTCATATATGTATACCTTCAAAGTATTACAAGATTCTTTTTTGTTTGTGTTCTGCCCCCTAGTCTGAGCATGTTGAATCTGAGAATGGGGCCGAAGCGCATGTAGGGTAAGGTGTGATTTGTAGGATCAAATTGAAATAACCATGTTTTGTTGTTCGTATTTGAAGGTGCTATTTATGTTGGTTTGGGGGTGTTGTGCCCTTTTTTATGGTTATTTCCCTATTTTCGTTTTGGTTGTATATGTGAAGAGTGTAGTTGTGTTTCTCCTTTATTTACTAGAAATTTACTATAGAAACACTTTGAATGCTTCCTACAGAACAAATTTCTAGAGGGATCTATATTCTTCATCATCTCTATTCTTCATTATTAAGGTGTGAATTTATCTCTTCTTATATATTTCTGCTATTTTTATGCTATTTCTAGGACTTCGTTGCATAACATTTTCCAAATTTGTGGTAGCCAATATATGAAAGGACAAATATACAAGGAACTAATCAACTATAGGGGGTTTGTTTTGATCCATAATTATAAGAAACAATAACTCATCCCATATTTACCAGAATAACTCGTATTTTTTGTACAAGACATAATATTTAGGCATGATTTTTGAGAAAAATAGTCGAATTTCAAAAAATGGAACATGGGTTTTGTCGGGAATGGGCCAAATTGGAAAAAAATCTCTCTATTTTTCAACAAATATCATGGTTTGGAAGATACAAGTGGCGCTTTGAGGCTTACTTTTCTAGTTTTCCCAAGACTTAACTTCCTAAAATATGTCGGGCCAGTATTTGAAGAGCCACTTCATTAGTTTGACCTGCAAGGTATGTATGGCTAGGCATGTTTGGCCCAAAAGGGTTAGTAATCCAGACAAGACCTGTTTGATCCTAGGGGGATTAATATGTCTGGCTAGTCTTGTTTGGCCCAGAAGAGTTAGTAATCTAGATAAGGCTTGTTTGATCCCCAAAGAGATCCATCTGTCTGACTAGGATTGTTTGTCTTGAAAGGGTTAGTAAGTCAGACAAATTCCTGAGTGGATCTACCTGAGAACCCATCATGATGCTGCTTCATATGTCCTAAGGGAAATACAATGAGATTCCAACACTCTGTGTTGATACTAGCATTCCCATGTTGATGAAGATGATGAAATGCCAACACCCTGTGTTGATACCATCATTTCCATGTTGATGAAGACAGTGAGATGCTAAAAATCTGTGTTGATACCAACATTTCCATGCCGATGAAGATGATGAGATACCAACACTATGTGTTATTTCAGCATTTCTATGTTGATGATGATGATGTTTTTTTAGCATTTCGACGTTGATGATGATGATGATGTTCCAACATTTCTATTATGCTGCTGCTGATGATGTTGTTTCATCATTTATATGCAATGATGATGATGTGTTTCAGCATTTCTATGCTGATGATGATGATGTAGTTTCGGCATTTCTATGCTGCTGATGATGATTTTGCTTCAACATTTCTATACTACTAATGATGATGTTGTTCCATTATCTCTATGTTGATTATGCAAATGATGATATAACATCTATTTGTTGATGATGTTGATTTAGCACTAACATGCTAATGATGTTTTTGTTGTTTCAGTATTTACATATTGATGTTGCAGATGATGATCTAGTATTCACATACTAATGTTGCAGGTGATGATCCAGTATTCACATACTGATGTTACAGATGATGATCGTGTATTCACATACTGATATTGCATATGATAATCCAGTATTCACATACTGATATAGTAGATGATGATCCAGTATTCACATATTGATGTTGCAGATGATGATCTAGTATTCACATATTGATGTTGCAGAGGATGATGTTCCAGCATCCATATATTGATGATGCTACAGATGATGATGATGTCACAGTACTCACATACTGATGACGATGATGATGTCCTAGTATGTGCATACTGATGATGTTGATGATAATGTAGTTCCAGATTAATGATGAAGATGTATGATGTTGTTCCAAAACTTCCTATGACATATAGAGATTCACTAGTCAATTATACAATTGTTGTTGTGGTTGTTGATGATGAAGAATACCTTCCTAGTTAATAGGGAGTGTTAAAATAATGTAACTTCGAAATATATTCTATTTGCATTATTATTATTCCTCCATTCAGAGATGTCCTTGATGTAATTGGTCATGTAAAAGTCATGAGGTAAAACCTCCATTGTAAGTCGGGGAAATAGTACCCACAAAAGTATTTTATAAATATTATTTTGAGTCTTCCTAGGTAGTTCGGCCCTAACTAGAGAACCTGGATGACCTAGTTAGGTAATTAAGTTACTCAATTGATAAATATAAATAGGCGAGGTGCCTCATTCATTTTGTACACTTCTCACTCAAGCATTGTGCAAGAGAGGGAGAGAGAGGTCGTATACTACATAAAGGACGTTGATATTCTTGTTCTTGGGGTTTTACTATGTACTTGGTCAAATTTTATATCGAGGAATTTTTTCTAGTTTTTCTCCCCCATGAGGGTTTCCCAGGATAAATCTCTGTGTTCTTTTGTGTGGTTGTGCTTGTCTTTCTTTCAGTGATCCTTTGCTTACAGTTATGATGTTATGATGTTAAATTTTTTAAGATCTTGTATAACCATCAAAATTATAACAAAACTAACATGGTGTAATACTTACCTCTATTTGGAATGTCTATACCCCATGTGAAGGATCACTAATAGCAACTCTGTGTCCCTCTACATCCTCAGTTAATGCCTGCAAGTTTACAAATTATTTTAATATAAGCAATCTATAAAGGAGTACAATAAGAAAAAAATAGTTTGAACAATATTAAGTCATTAACCATGTACTTATTCGCATGCAAAACTCATAGAGGCCATCCTCGGGGATCTCACTAAGATCAATGCCTCCTGCATCCTACTGAGAATACCATACGTTCAACTTCAAAAATTGTAAATATTATACCATCTAACATTATTGAACTAAAATGTATTAGCGAAATGACATGTTGAAATATGACCTCAATTTTATTTGTTGCCACCTCAGATATGACAACACTTGGTACACTAGCACCCCCTGTAGATTATTCAAGCTCCCACAAGATTAGAATTTGTATACATTAACAATATTAATATGTGTAAAATATGGAAAAAAAAGTTTCAACAACCTTATTGTTTTAATGATCTACTTACCTGGCCGAAAGTCATAGAACACTTACCATGTGTTGATCTACCACCATAGTAGGCTTGAATAGATGTCATCAACACATGTGGTTTAATGTGGTGCTCATGGGATGTCAGTCTATCCCCACTACTAGATGTTCATATTCCACTTAAAGCTAATGGATGTTCCCCACTAGACAAAGAGGGCCATACCTAGTCAATAGTTGTGCTATGGCGGACAATCACCTAAGCTAGCATCATAAATGGCTCTTATGCTTAAGGAATCATATGATGTGCAAGAAGACATCTATCCTAGGTAGATGGCTACGAGTAGGAGGTATAGGCCGATTGGAATCTCTATTCCTAGCACTAGATCAGTTTTGGGGCATCCCCATACCAACGTCGTGGAACTCCAATATATCAAATTAGCTTACATGTTCACCCCACACAAACTCAACATCATACAACTTTTGGAGGAATTATAGAAATAGTTCCCTATTGTTGCATGGTGGAATATCAAAAACCATATACCATCTATCCATCTAATGATCTCAGAATGGTTGACATGTGCACTACTCAATAGAATTATGTGCTTTGCTACTATTTGGAATTTGATCCATTCCAGGAATTCTAAAATGTTCATATATTTTCTCTTTTATGATTTTCATCTTCTTGTTTTTGTTGTAACTCAAGACATTTGCATATTATTGTTGTTTTCTTTCTCTGTATGATGCTATGTTGTACAATGCATCATTAGAGTGCTTAATAGTGTTTACAATAACATCCAATGACTTTGCAAGGGAGTGGTGGAGTTCATCTTCACCCCTCCAATTAGCACCAATCTCTCTCAGTGTCTCCACATTAGGATCCATAGTAGCCACTGCAATCATAAATACAAAAAAAATATCATCACAAAAATACACATGGTATAATGACATCTTTAAGAAATGAAAAACATAAAATCGATGTACAACAAATAATGACGTGAACTATTTATAATTGAGAAATTGCAATAATGAATAAAAATTTAACATTTTTCCATCCTAAATTTGTGTCGTATATGTGTATTAATTTAAATTTCCAAATACATTAATTAAATGGCTTATGTGTATGTGTCATGTCAAGCTTCTCTACCTTATTTTAAGGCGTGGATTATGAAGTTTCGTCAAAACTATAGGGTGTTGACTAATGCCCTTGGAGGACCAACTCTGAGATTATGGGTAGAGGCAATGGCTAGAGACTATATGAGGGGGCACAAGGTTCTATTGATTAATAAAATACCAATATGAAGTCCACTTGATGTTTTTTTAGTTGTATTTTGGGGCATATATAAATTCCACTTGATATTTTTTCTAGTTGTATTTTGGGGTAGATATGAATCCCACTTTATATTCTTTTTATTTATATGCAACCTTGCTATATACATGAGAAACTCTGCATATTTGTGAATAGTGGTTTGGATTCATAAGGATGCTTATGGATATATATGTATCTACTGAACCTAATTTATTTTTTATGAGTAAATTGGGGTTTTAATTTCCTATAGGCATACAAATGACTAGAATTTTGGTTCAAATTTTTTAAGGGCATACAAATTTAAAAAATTATGGTTTAAATTTATTTTATGTCATACATATGTCTGAAAATAGATTATTTAGAAGGATGGATTTTGATAGAAATACCTTAGATGAAGGAGAGTTATGCCCAATGTGGAAGATGGAGGCCCTTCCCACCCAAATTGTGTTCACCAATACCTTCTTTGGTTGCCGAAAATTGTTGTATGTCGGTGTCATGGAGAAAATGATGGGAACGACCCATTTTGGGGCATACAACATGTTCTACAAAATGTGTATGCATTTTAGAAATACACTAGGGTGCATCCATGGAGGTGGGATACAAGTTTTGGCAAGGAAATTTCGGAAAAAAATAAAAAAGTGCACCCTTGATTGAGGTCTTGATACCTCGATTGAGGGTTTAACAAACGCTCGATTGAGGTTTTATTAAACCCTCGATCGAGCTTTTGATAAATGGATTTATCAAAAGCTTGATCGAGGGTTTAATAAAACCTCGATCGAGTTACCGACCTCAATCGAGTTTCGTGTTAAAAAAATTATAAAAAAGGCTGCAAGCAGCCATGGCCTATTTGTGATTTTCTCCACAGAAACACCTCAATCGAGCTATAGCACAACCACATACCTTGAACGATCTACAACACAAGCCATGAACACCCCTACCTTTCACCACGATGTCGGAGCAGAGAGGTAACACCCAAACCTTGTTTTTTGAAATTTAAATGGAATTTTACTTTTTTTTTTAAGTTTTAAAATGTTAGGTTAAAATTGGAAAAAATCATTGTTATAGATGTTCTTAGGTTATTTTTTTTGTCTACTATGTTTGAAATGTGTGCTAGCAAGTAGAAATGCTGCCAGATTTTTATAAAATTGTAATTGAAATTTGTTATTTATTTAAAATTTAATTTTTTGTTTTATATATATATTGTCAACTAGTAGCGTTTATGCTGCCGCTTTAATTTTTAAATGTGTGCCCGACAAGCATAAATGATGCCCAAATTTTTTCAATCCTCCGAGGATACACGGAGGATTGAAAAAATTCAAATTTGTTAAATTTAAAATTCAAATTTATAGTTTGCATAAATATTTCTATCAACCGGCGGCGTTTATGTTGTCGGTTTAATTTTGAAATGTGTGCCAGGCAAGCAGAAATGCTACCTAACTTTTTTCAATCCTCCGAGAAAACACAGAGGATTGGAAAAAGTCCAAAACCTAGATGCAAGACAATCATGAACCTTAAACCGACAGAGGCATTTATCTAAATAACCCATTTATTTTAATTTAAATATTTTGATATATATTCAAATTTAAATATTTAATATATATATATATATGTGGGTTGAGCATGATGGAGCTCTACGGCTTGAGCAGGACAGGAGGTGTCAAAGCAAGGAGATTTTTCAATTCTTTTTCTTTTTAGGACGAAAGATTCCTAACAGAAGTACGGAAATATTTGAGAAGAAGATCGAGCCATGTATTCAGACACGATGGACTATGAAGAGGATGGGGACGATAGCTCGATCGATATTCTGCTCCCAAAAAGAGGCCTTTTCAACACGCTTGATAGAGGTGGCGCAATAAGAAATCATGTTGGAGAAATATTCGCCAACCAAAACCGTGCATAACCATAATTTAGACGATGTAATGAACATACAAGATAGTACAAAAATGACGAGCAAGATAATGGAGAAACATCGAGGGATGAAGGCTTACAAGGACAACCCAAAATTAATTGTGGGTAAGGATATTGAGCTAGAACAAATCCCCAATTTCCTATCACTGGCACTGGTAGGCCGTTTTTGTGGAAATCCAGCATCAAGAGCCTCTTTACATCAGTGGATTATGACGAATTGGGAGGTTCTGCTAAGATATAACCCAATCTTTTATGCATTTCCGCGGGGGTGGTTTTAAATAAAACTGCAACGTATGGAAGACAATGCCAAGCTCCTAAATCAAAGTTGGAAATGGGGGCCATCCGGATTAATACTGAGGAAGTGGACAATCAATTTCAACGCTTATAAAGAACCCCATAACATGCAGAAGGTGTGGCTAATTCTTCCATGTTTACCAGTGTTTTTTTGGTAGCCAAATATTTTTGAGGCCATTGGTAACAAGATTGGGAATTTTATCACTATGGAGGATAACTGGGAAAGAAAATTGGATAGGAGGTGTGCTAGAATATTGGTTGAACAAGATTGAAGGAATGGTCTTTTTGAAGAAATCAAAATAGTCATGCACGGTAGCTGGTGGTGGTAGCGTTTGTATTTTTGGAAGATTCCCTTTCGTTGTTTCAATTGCAGAGAGGTAGGGCACATGCAGAGGGAGTGCCCAAAGGTTTCCATGAAGCCTCTTTTCAAGAAGACATGGGTATGAAAAGAAAAACCAGAAAGCAGAGACAAAGAGACTTGCTCAACCAAGAAACAGGAAGATAAAGAAAAAGGTGGACAGGAATCACCTCAAATTTCAACTGATAAAGGGAAAAAACTAGTGGACGCGGAGAACGTAATAGAAGATACGCATGGTGGATAAATGGAGAAGATGGAAGAATCGACGAATTTAGAAGAAACCGATATAGTAAAAGGTGGTGAGGAAAGTCAAATTTTCCTGTCACCAGATTCGGAAGTGAGACCATCGCGTAAGGAAAAAGGTACTTCTTTATCTTTACATGTGAATGTTTCCTCTTTAAATATCCCATCCTTAGAAAAACAATCTTTGCTTTCAAAGTGAAAGAAATATGTTTTCAAGAGAACCTATGAGCTCATACCCCGAAGCACCTCTTCAGAACCATTAGAAAAAGAGGTCTCCATTGGTGGATTGGCCCTCAATCCTCCGTAGAAACCCATATTGGGAAGGAAAACTTTATTTTCTAAATCATAGAGACAAGCAGATTTAGATGTCAAGCTAGGGAAACAATCTACTCTTGAAAGGGCACTTAGAGTTTTGGCCCCAAAGGGGGCTCTTGATGCTGATTGTATCTTTCAACTTAAGAGGGATGGGGGGGACCTCAAAAAAAACCTCCCTAAAATGGTTGTTTGACAACCTCAAACCCTCCATCATAATGTTACATGAAACTATGTTAAATGAGACCAAAGCAGAAGCCATTCTCAAAGAAATTCTAAAATATTGGGAAGTGGAGAGCCTAAATGCAGAGGGCCTTTCGGGAGGCCTAATAACAGCTTGAAGCCTCGCTCTTCTCAAAACTGATTCAAGGAAATTGGATTCATCCATAAAAACAAAGCTCATTGATCAAGAAAAATGGTTAAACTACACTTTGATAAACGTTTATAACCCTTTTTATGAAAGAAAGGATTTTTGGGAAAAATTCAGGACAGAAGGAGCAATGAATCAACCAAACGTTATATTAGGTGGAGACCTGAATTTAACTTTATCAACAGGAGAAATATAGGGAGAGAATGCCAGGCAACACTCCTTGACTCCTTTCATTGGGAACTTCTTTGAAAAAGAACATTTGGTGGATGTGGCACCCATAAAACTAGAACCAACATGGAGAAATAAGAGGGGAGGTCAACATGCCATATCCAAAAGATTAGACCATTTCCTGATCAATCATAGTTTGTTAAATGAGGAACTGATCATAAAATCTACAGTTGAGACAGGTGGAAGCTCTGATCATAGACCAATTTCATTATTAATTTCAGCTCCAAAAAAGAAACCCCCAACCCTTTTCAAATTCAATCCCCAATTCTTGGAAGATGAGCAGTACAGAGACCAAATTAATAGTGTCTAGCAACCTGTTATAAGAATCCCAAATCGCAGCATAATGCAGCAGTTTGCAGACAATTTAGCAACGGCAAAAAAGATCTCAAAAGAATGGGGTAATTTACATAAGGCTTCAATGAAAAAATATCTGAAGGACACGGAAGAAAAAATTGAGGCCTTGTTCCAAGGAAATGAGGGTGGGGTTTTCAATGAGGAAGAAAATAAAATAATGAAGGAATTGGAGAATAAGAAGGAAAAACTTCTGGTCATTGAAGAAAAAGCACTAAGGCTCAAAAGCATAGCTTTATGGCTTGAAGCTGGAGATAAAAATTCCAATTTTGTTCACAACTATGCATCACACAGAAGGAACATTAACACCATTTGTGAGATAAAAAATTAGGAAGGAAGGATAGTCATAAATTTTGAGGAAAAAGCAACAATAGGAGTCAGTTTTTTTCAGAATATTTTTAAAGAGCTAGGAGGATGTCCTATACATGAAATCTTGGAAGTTGTGGGATTATTTACAAGAATGGTATCTAAAGAGATGAATGAGGAGCTTACCAAGGAGATCTCAAAGGAAGAAATTAGACATACCCTGCACTCTTTACAAAAAGGAAAATGTCCAAGTCCTGATGGGTTTACTGTGAAATTCTACATAGGGTTTTATGACTTGATAAGAAAGGACATACTTGCGGCGGTAAAAGAATCCCAGGAGTTAGGAAAAGTTTTGGGGAGCTTAAACTCTACCTTTTTGAGTTTGATACCAAAAAAAAAAAACTTCAAACCTTTGATGAGTTCAGACCTATTTCATACTGTAACATGATTTATAAAATTATTGCCAAAGTTCTAGCACTAAGACTCAAACTAGTGCTAAGTGACATCATAAATGAAGAGTAATTTGGGTTTTTAAACAATAGACATATTCATGATGCGGTGTCTCTGGCATAGGAGACAATCCATTCTATAAAAAAGGAGAAACAACGATCCTTTGCCCTAAAGCTAGATTTATCAAAGGCCTATGATAGAGTGTGATGGACTTTTGTAAGATTGATACGGATAAAAATTGGTGTAGCATTAGAGGTGGTAGAGTGGATAATGGGATGTTTACAATCCACATCATTCGCAGTTATAATTAATGGATCTGCATCCAAGTTTTTTATACCCACAAGAGGGCTAAGACAGGGATGTCCACTCTTGCCCTTCATCTTCTTATTGATGGCAGAGGCCTTGAGCAGGATTATCCACAAAGCTAAAGAAGAAGGGGCAATAAAAGGAATCAAACTCTCATCAATAGAGGAGGTAACCCATGCCCTATTTGTAGATGGTGTTCTTTTGTTTGGAAAAGGGTCTTTAAGGAATATTGAGGCTTTCTTGGCATTAATAGACAAATATAGAAGTGCCACAGGGATGGTGGTAAATGTGGAAAAGTCCAACCTCATTCATAATGAGTTCTCTAGAGAATTGAAACAAAGGACAAGGGAAACAATTCAATACCAAACTACATTTGTTGAGGAAGGGTTTAAATATTTGGGCTTTACTTTAAAACCTAATTGTTACTCCTTTTAGGATTGGGTGTGGCTTTATAAAAATATTGAAAACAGGACAAACATATGGGCAAGCCATTCTTTGTCTAGAGAGGGAAGATTAATACTATTAAAAGCAATGCTCCAAATAATTCTAGTTTATTGGGCTTCAATAGATTACATTCCTAAAGGAATTTTAACAAAAATAAGAAAGCTATGTTTCTCCTTCTTATGGACAGCCAGCAAGCAATCAGAAGGTATTGCATTATCAAATTGGAAGACCTTAGCAAAACCAAAGAAACTAGGTGGATGGGGCATACAAAATATATTTTTGTTCAACAAAGCATTAGCTACAAAAATTCTATGGAGATTCATACAAAACCTTGAAACACTACGGGGAAGGGTCATTTTGACCAAATACTGTTCTAACAATAGCATCACAGAATGGCTAAGAAACCCATACAAATCTTTTAAAAATGGCTCCATAGGGTGGAAGGAAATGGTACTGGCTTACCCACTAATCAGTCAATGGATAGGGTGGCAGATAGGAGATGGAAGGCAGGTTAGAGTGGGAGAATACCCTTGGACCGGGGCAGGGGGAAATTTCAAATTATCTCCACATATAATTCAAAATCTAAGATCTATACGAATTTTCACCCTTGCAAATGCCTGTAGAGACCCTTTTTTAGAGGACAGAGTCAATGGAAAAACTCCCAGGATATGAGACTTGTAGGAGAACATGCAGAGGAATGGAGCAGATTCCTTAATCTACTAGTCCCAAGTCATATACATTTGGGGAATGATCCGGACAAGTTGTTCTGGACAAATAATCCCAATTCAAGACAATACATAGAAAAGTTAGGGTATCAAGATGGCGTTGAAGACCATGCAGGTGGAGAAAAACAGTGGTGGTGGAAAATCATTTGGTAGATTCAGAGCCCTTTAAAAAATATAATAACAATGTGGTTATCCCTCTCCAATAAACTTCTGACATGGGAAATGTTACATAAACAAGGCTTTGAAGGACCGAGAATATGCTCCTTATGCAGATCAAGTGATGAAACAAGCTCACATTTGTTTTCCTCCTTTCCTTATGCAGGAAGCGTTTGGAATGAGGCGTTAGGAAAACTAGAAGCAGACAGAGCACATGAAGCAAACATTTCTTTAGAAGAAATAACCAAAGCATGGTGGAAAGATAAAAGGGTAGGTCCCTTTGAAGCTTTTCCAATTCTGTTTGTGTACAATATTTGGGAAGCAAGGAACAAATCCATTTTCAAAAACTCTTGGATCCCTCCTGACATTATCATTTCACTGTTAATGAGTAAGATCCAGGAACACAAACGGGATAAAGTCATTTTCGGAACAAGAATTATCCGAGAACCAGTAATAATCAATGAGATGCCATGGGCCTATTTTGATGGAGAAAGTCAGGGAGAGCCTTCAGTAGGAGGAGCTGGTGCAGTTATATTTCTTTCAACAAACAGGAAGGTGATGATAAAATTTTCCATGGGCCAAAAGCTACTAGATTCAAGATCTTTAGATTTTTGGAGACTCTAAAGTAGTGGTGGATTGGGCAAATGAGAAGAACAACATAGGAGCACCACATTTACAACACCTACTTGCTGAGATTTAGACAATGAAATCTATTTTCAGAAGGATCTCCTTTGCTCATATTTACCAAGAATTGAATATGGAAGTAGACTCACTCTCAAAGAAGGCTTTAGCATACCAGCCAGGTTCAATGGAGACATAAGAAGTGGTAGAAGGCATATCAGCATTTCATTATGAAACAATATAAAAGACACAAAACTTTTATTTTGGCATTATATGCGAGCCTATAGTCTTTGCAGAAAAGTTTATGGCCCTGTTTTTGTAACAATGTTTAGTAAAGGTCAGCCTTAATGATTTAAGGACTAGTTTTATGATGTATCAAGAACTTAAGGTGGGTTCTAAATGATGTAAGCTCGAAAGAGAAGTTTATGATGTATCAAGAACCCAAGGAGGGTTCTATATGCTGTAACCTCGAAAGAGCAGTTCATGTTTTATTCTATAAATAAAATGGTTTTTTTCCAAGGAAA
>LPNX010973146.1:140978-152235 GCA_001517045.1 Pseudotsuga menziesii
TTTGGTACCTCCAAAGTGCTTGTTTCACGCATGCACCTGCATCATCATGTTCACCCTTTCTGTGCCCTGTTTCAAAAAAGCTCCACATGTGTCGAATTCCTGTCTCTTTGTGAAGGAGACTCATCCAATAAAAGGAGCATGCCGATTTGAACTGCCCCACACACCCATCTAAGCAAATCCAGTGTTCTGTAAATGTCACCCCATTCTTTTTGAATGAATCATAAATCAACCCAAAGTAGTGTTGAACAAACAACATGTCGTGCTCATGATCATCAATGACATATAAATGGTATTCCTTGATCATATTGCGTGACTAAGGAGTGTTATCCCTACCATCAATGCTCACCTGATCATGTCTATACAATACATGTACGAAGATGGTATTCCTTGATAATATTGCGTGACCGAGGAGTGTTATCCCTACCATCAATGCTCTCTTGATCATGTCTATGCAATACATGTACAAAGATGGACACCTGGTCAGAGTGATAATACTCACTTTGTATCTCTCTCTAAGGATAAAATGTGTAATTCTCAGCAAAGTCTACCACTGATAGGATTCTGCCTGGTTCAAAAACCTCACGAGAATGCTTAAATTATAAATATTGTCACCTAGACCTGTGGGAGTGTTTAATGTATTTGTAAATCTGACTTTGAAACTTGTCCATGAAGTCTGAAATAGGAATATCATCCTCAAGAAAGTCGATCCTTTTATATGGAACATGTGAAGAATATGATGGATTCATGGAGACATACTCATATCTCTTCCACTTAACTGTGATATCTGATAATCCAGGGTGTGTTGGATCGATAGGAAACTTGCTTTGGAACAATGCCAAATCACCACATTCATGGCTTCTTCTCCCACCTACACACCTTTTAATGAAAAACACATTTTTTCAGGATTCCTATTGTATAGTATCATAGAAATAAAATCCCTCACTGTGTGAGGAGCAGGTTCACCATCCCAATGTTTTTTGCAAAAATCCATAAATGTGTCGGAGTATAACTGGAATTCAATGTGGTATCGACAAAAACCAGTGTCTCGAATTGTATTTGTCCTAATATACCATGGTTTCAACTTACTGAACATGGTAAATGAGATGTGGACACCGGGATTTGATTCTTTGAATTCCTCAAACAAAGAAACTCTTGTCATCTCCATAACATGCTTGCAATGCTCCTTATAAATTCCTCTTCCAGATTGTTGTCGCATGACATGTTTTTGATTTGGTATAACACAAGAATGGTTGTCCTAATACTCAGATCACCTTCTCTTTGATGCCCTCTTCCATCCTGTCTTTATATGCTTTTTTGCATATAAGAGCCCAACAAGCAGCCTCATCGTTTTCATCTATCTTACTCTCAATTTAGTGTATTTGTGAATTGTTTTTCTTGAAACGTGGACCATTTGATTTCTTCAAGTGCTTCGTGCCACAATTGCAATTGTAATTTCCCTATGAGCAGTGATGATATCAATTTTTCTTGACTTTCCAAATGCAGATAGTGCAGTTGTTACATTTTCTGTTTCATTCTCACATGCATTTTTATTCTTAACATCCTTAAAACCAAACAACTTTGTGGCACATTTCAATTTTTTGTGTTTTATCAATCCATGTAGGATTTGAGCTTGTGTAATCACTGATTGTTGTTCAAAGTACAACTTGATTATNGACATTGTCGGTATTCCTAGTTATAGGTGTTCATGCACATAGAGTATATGTGAATGCACATACTCGCATATATAAGTTTACCAAAATTACATTTAAATAGAAATTATATATTTCAGAAGAAATTTTGATTTTCTACATTTCAAGAGCATGTCAACTATGTCAACATCAAAAGTGGCATATAACTTTCATTCATCTGTCCAATGGGTTATAGGAATGCACGTCTCAATAATACGATCATGGTCAGCTACTGACATCTTCCATCACTTTGGTTCACCCCTCTTCACCTTGATTTCAATGAGATGTATCTGAGCTTCCACCACCAAATGACTGTGCTGACAAGATATATATTCAGGCATGAAATCTCTGTATATAATATAATCACCTTGTCTTGTCATTTTTTCAAAAAGGTGTCCCATCACAACTAGGTCACCAACATGGTACGTGAGCTCTCCATCGACATAGGGCCGCACCAACCTGGTTTTGATCTGTGTACACCGCATCAAAAAGTATGCCACATGCTCATCATTTATTGGTGGTGCAATTACAACAAATACATCACCTGCATCAATATTTTCAAATATTAAACAAATCTTAAATATATATATGCATGTGCACAAGACTATAAGTTTAAACATTCAATCAACTATCATGTACCTTGCTTAACCAAATAAAAAACCTGATCATGATCTAGTGAAACCACTGCCTCATCAGTGTGCATCTCTTTCCATGTCGGGATTGGATGTGACCCCTTTGGATTAAGAGGGACATATTTCCATTGTTTGACATATGCATCGTTAATGCAATGATCAACCCCTAGTCCATTGGTGTCAATAAAAAAATCACAGAAACACACATACTTCCTTGTTTCAATGGAAAATCTGTCACCCTGTCTTTACTATGAACTTACTGTAGTTCTCTCATACCAGGTATGGTCTTGCAATACCATGGCATGGATCTATTCACATCGCCAAGGGAAACATCCCAAAAAACCTGCATCGAATAAAAAACATCATATATATATATATANCATGCTTTCTATTTTTTCGATCAGGGGTCGGGTTCCTGAACTCTTCTTGAGTGGCATCATCCAACCCTCTTAAACAATTAGAATCCATTCCAACGTCATTAAAACTCCCAATGACTCTTGGGAAGTCGCACTTAACAGGGGGTCCTATTTAGGGTTTTTAGCCCTTTTTTGGGTTTTTTTAATCCCTTTTTGGGTTTTTTTGGATTTTTTGAGAGAGAATGAGGGTAAACCATAGCCATGAAGGTAAAAAATAAGGGAAATATGGTAGGAATATGATGTATGTATGTGGTTTAGACCATGTAGAGTTTGGTGAGCAATTGTTTGCGTTAACAGTTCCAAAATCCTAAAAGAGAGAATAGGTCAAAAAACTTAAAAATATATTATACAAACATTGTGAAGGTCTCTTTCAAAAGATTCTTAGTCCTTTTTTCCATTTTTGTATTTTGTGAGTATGGTGAGAAACCATTATTCTCAAAGTATTCACACCCTACCTTTTGCCATCATACTGTTACCCTACCATTCCCACTCAATACGTTGAGCCATCCTCCGTACCTACCTGGAGACCCAACCTATGGAGAGGCAGACCAATCCCAAGACGGCTACAGTGGCCCATTTTTTAGAAAAAGAAAGTATAAATTTTGTGCTTTTTTCTTTTATTAGTTTAGCCATAGATGTTTATTTGATTTATTGTTACTGATATTGTTTGTTGTTTTAGTTGTTTTACATGAACTCTACCTTACTGTCCCATTGACATAAGGCTGATGCTTCTGCATGTTAATGTGATTGTGATTGTAATGTGATTGTAATTGTAATTGTTGATTTTCTTTGAGATCATCATTGCCATCAATGCTTAAAGCCATATGATTCCTAGTCATTTGTACATGATTGTAATGTAATATAATTGTAATGTAATATAATTGTAATTGTAATTGTAATGTGATTGTAATTGTAATTGTAATGTAATTATCATCATTATCATAATGTAATGTAATTGTAATTTGAACACTATGAAAATGTTCATATATGAATATGAAATTAAAATCATATTAAAATCGATGAAAGGAGAGATAAGCTATAGAAAAAGATGAAGAAAATAAGTGCAATGTTAAGAGGAGAAGATGCAAGTCAACCTATGATGGTGCAATCAACTCCCATTGAGATCAATCTTTGTAATGTTTAACATAAAAATTATATATATGTGAGGCTATATTATCAAATTATAATTCATTTACATGTGAGGCTATATCATCAAATTATAAAATTCATTTGTATGTGAGGTTATGAGAGGCTAATGGATATATGCATATTCATTTAGAACTAGATATTATGCTAGAATATTATGCACTATAATTATATATATTCATCCACCTGCATTCTCTAATTTCATTGGACAACTAGAACTACTCATACTATAATACACTTACTTTGTATATATGTAATTTAGTGTAGTGGTTAAACATTTGTTTTTCATTTCTTTCAAAACACATACCATTCTTTCACATGTTTAGAAGGTTGTATATATACATACACATACAATGTATATAAGTTTATGAATTAATTACAAAATTATAATTAAATTCTAAACAATTTAACATGTATATATATACAAATTATGAACTAGAATACCAGTGAAATTGAATATATGAATTTGCAATATGAAATTATATAAATATGTGAATATGAAATTATACAATTTACATACAATTATGAATACATATATATAAATTCATACATGTACATACAATGTATATAAATTTATGAATTAATTACAAAATTACAATTACAAAATTATAATTCAATTCTAAACAATTTAACATGTATATATATAAAATTATGAACTAGAATACTATGAAATTAAATATATGAATATCCAATATGAAATTATATGAATATGTGAATATGAAATTATACAATTTACATACAATTATGAATACATATATATGAATTCATACATGCACATACAATGTATATAAGTTTATGAATTAATTACAAAATTACAATTACAAAGTTATAATTAAATTCTAAACAATTTAACATGTATATATATATAAATTATGAATTAAAACACTATGAAATTGAATATATGAATATGCAATATGAAACTATATGAATATGTGAATATGAAATTATACAATTTACATACAATTCTGAATACATATATATGAATTTATACATGCACATACAATGTATATAAGTTTATGAATTAATTACAAAATTATAATTAAATTCTAAACAATTTAACATATATATATATATATATATATATATAAAACAAACTATAACACTATGAAATTGAATATATGAATATGCAATATGAAATTATATGAATATGTTAATATGAAATTATACAATTTACATACAATTACGAATACATATATATGAATTCATACATGCACATACACTATATATAAGTTTATGAATTAATTACAAAATTACAATTACACAATTACATTTACATTCTAAACAATTTAACAGGTATATATATATAAATTATGAACTAGAACACTATGAAATTGAATATATTATGCAATCTGAAATTATATGAATATATGAATATGAAATTATATGAACTAGATCACTAGGAAAATGAAATTACATATGTGAATATGAAATTGCATAACTTTTAAATCATACCAATATTGTTAGCAATGGCATTTGATTCTCCCATCATAGGTTGATTTACAACTTCTTCTCCTCTCAAGATTGCTCTTTTTTCGTCTTTCTTTCTCTATATTTCTCTCTTATTTCTTTGGTGTTGCTTTGATTCCTAGTAGATATTTTACTTTGACGCTTCTTGCTTTCCATTGTGATCAAGATCAACAATCCAAATTCATACCTGCAACAATATGTAATCACAATACACAATGCTAAATTTGCATTAAAACACAAGCATTCTTTCAAATAGGTTAGTCAATTGTGAAAGATAAAATTAGTAACATGTTTATGTTTTATGTTTTATGTTTTATGTTTTATGTTTATATATAATTTCTTTAGGAATTTGGGTGGGAAATGAGGTTAGGAAGTTAGTTGAAATGACATTGATGGCATCAATGCCTAAGTTCATTCCTGGAAATTTTTGTATGATTTTTAACAAAAATAGGACCTCGATCGAGGGTTTTAGAATTACCTCGATCAAGGGTTTAATAAACCCTAGATCGAGCTTCTGTTAAAACCTCGATCAAGGGATTTGAATACCTCGATCGAGCTCCAGACCTTGATTGAGGGGCTGAAAAACAGAGAATTAGACCTCTTACAGGAAATTCAATGTTTCTCTATGTCTTCTAAGGGTGTAAACCATGCCATTCATGGCACATAACTGAGCATAGTTCATATCGATAGAATCATCACCAAATCCTCTATCCATTGAGGTATCATGCTTACGTTTTGGCATTCATATGATTTTTTTTTAATTAATTCTAAAACTTACACTTAGAAAATCTCACAAAAACTTCTAAGTAGCTCAAAAAAAAAAATCTACAGGGTAGAAAATACACATTAAAAAATTTCTTAAAAATGCACAGCCCACACATCGACGCGTCCTCTTCAAAAGGGTATCTTTGGTTTTTCAATTTTTGAAAAATAGTGAAAAAAAAGCTGGGATGGACACAAATGTGTATAAATGATGTTGAGATCAGATGTGGTCACTTTCAAAAAATAATAAATAATTGTATATTGCAAAATAAATTAACAAAAAAATATGCAAACCACGGTGCATTTTGTGTAGATCATGCTCATATATATATATATATATATATATATATATATATATATATAAGATTCAATTATTGGGGTGGGACACGAGCTACTTATTATTGGGGTGGGATCGTGGAATGTGTCGCTGCTACTGTGGCTGTAACTGCTAAAACTGCTATAATGTGAAGAGGAATCTGAACTGTTGTTGGAAAATGTGGAAGGAAGAAAGTGGAACTGTGGTACACTCATAGATCTGAAGTCATGTTTCTGCAACTATTGATGGAGTCATGAGAAAGAATGTATAGTCTTCACCCACTACAAAACCCGATGGTACAATTCTAGTCATGCGAATAAATGTATCAATGTCGAGCATGAAAAGAAATCATTGGATTACTGACCATTTATGAATGTCGTTAACCAATGCAAGGCAACTCACCATTGATGTCAATGATTTCTAAGGTACCTGAGTACATCTTGCGAAGTGTGAATAGATGTGTTGATGTCAAACCACTTGCAAGATTTGACGATCAAGGGACATTGATGAATTCCCATTATTGTCAACGAGAGAACTTGCCATTAAGGCATGCAAGCCTCCAGGTACTCAAAATGAACTCTAGTCTATATCCCAGATAAGGTGCTAAGGTCGATGGGGAAAAACTTGTTGAAAGGTGGGCCTTAAGGAATCCCACATCGGCCAACGCAAGTTGGTATAAAAATATTGGTAGGACTATAAGTGAAAAGATCTCACAATCAAGCAATGGATATGGCAAGGCCATGTAGTCATGGAAAGGGAGTTGGTTTTATTCAGAAGGAAAACTGGAATGGAAAAAGAATGGAAGATGAACTGAAAAGGATAAAGGGATGTATGCAACTCAGAAAGATAGGTATGTGGAGTCATGATAGTTAAGGCAATGAAATAGTGGACTCTGGTATAGATGACTACTCCTCCTTGAAGGAGAAATGTGGGTAAACATTCATGACACAAAAGGGTTTATGAATGGTTTCTGTGTAATAATAAACGCCATAATGTTTATGATGAGTAATGGCTCCTTCAAGATGCCTATTAAAGCATGTTTTTCAAAGGTTTTGTGATTCTTGAAAAATCACTTTAGTAGCAAAATGTGATCCTCTTTGAACCTGAAACAAAACTTAGTACAAATTCCTGCATGAAACTTAGTAGTGAATATGTATTGAATATAGTCCCCCCTCCCCAACTGATTTGGTTGCATGTCCTCATGCAACCAAGCATGAAACTTGTGAGAATTTCGTAAAAGAAAACATATCATGCGGAAAGAAGTACATAAGCTGCAAAGAAAATGTCAGGAAGAAATTAAACGTGTTATACCTGTTTTTGTTGTGCTCCTGTTCATCATTGATTACTCCTTGAAGTGACTCAAAGAAAACGATTTTAGCGTTAATCATAAAAGCAATTCCAGGAAAAATGAAAGCGTCCATTTGCAACTTTATTTTTTATTTTGGTTGTTCTTACTTTTTAACTTTTTATTGTTTTTTTTTTGTTGCAAAATTTATTTTTTATTGATTTCAAAAGAAATAATTTTTATAATTTTATATATTTTTCTTTTTTTGCTTTATTTTTGCAACACACAAATAAAAATGGAAAAAAAAACACTCAAGATTAAATTTATTTGATTCATCATTAATGTCTCAGCTCTTTAACAAAACATTTTAAAAATTTTAATAGCTGTGACAGCCCAGCTGCGACACCACTATAGCTGTGACGGCCAACTGCGTGACAACTAGCTACAACACCATATAGCTATGACAGCCAGCTGCGCGATAACTAGCTGTAACACCACATAGCTGTGACAACCAGCTGCGTGACAACTAGTTGTAACATCACATAGTTGTGATAGCCAGCTGCACGACAACTAATTGCAACAAGCTAGCTGCAACACCACATAGCTGTGACATCCAGTTGCGCGACAACTAGCTGCAACAAGCCAGCTGCAACAGGTAGAAGGATAGGCAAAATTAGCGGAGTCACAGCCTTTTGAGCAGAAAACTTTTGAAGTCATTTTCTACCAAACAATGAACTGGGTTCTATTGAAAATTGTCAGGAAAGTTTTTACTAGTCCAATGCACCTACACACCAAAATTCAGATATACCCCCATTGTGAATTTCGAGAAAAATGCAAATTGGTTATAGGTGATGATGGCCATTTTATTAAAAACCATGCATTGGATTGGGATGAAACTTACCAAGTTTGTTCATCTTGATATTATGCACTTCCTGTCCAAAAATCATGAGAATCCAATTTACCAATTGCAAGATATGCTCATTTCAATTTCTGCACTTTCGTAGACAAGCATGAATAAAGATGTGTTGCAGCTAAACTTCCTGAACCAATATTTCACAAAATACAAACTGGGCTTGGCTGAAATTTTTCAAGTGAGTTTTAATTAGTCCCATGCATCTTCACACCAAAATTCAGAAAAAACCACATCATGGTTTGTAAGGTATCCTTAAATCAATTTCTGCACTTTTTCAATTTAAAATTATCATAAAAATGCTTCACACTTGTCTTAAAATCACATACCTTTTCCAAATGGACTGTTATAATGCTGCAATATCTGTGCCAGATAGCCACTGCTGTTTCCTCTAAAATATTTTTTTCACCCACGAGTTTAGAGATCAATAAAATAAGGTGAAATGAAATATATCCAAGGCTGCATAAGAAGACAACTACAAGTAGCACACATAAGAATTCCCTAATGAGCACAAATTCATCCTCAACAAATTACTAGTCAATGATTGAATGAAAAATCCATAAGAAATGGCAGCTATCACTCCCCCAAACTAATGAAATAGCATGTCCTCATGCAACATTATCTAGGTGGCCTTATGTTGGTGGAAGATCTCCATCTTCTTAAAATAGTGGTATGACATCATCGTTGTGTAGCAGAGTTGCAATTTTAGCACTGTACAAAGATTAGACCTTTCTGGCACAAAAGAAACTAGTGCATTACATGCTGCAACAATACTATAAATTTCTTCCATAACTCAACTTTACTCAGCATAAGCGTTTCCCATAAAATTCTTTCTATCATGCCACAATTATAGATTTGCATTTTAATGAATAAAAGACACACATGTGCAAAAATATGGAATTCACGGTTGCAATCATGACAAGAAGTAAGAGTATTCCTTGAAAACTTGCTTCTACTACCTTCCTTATGCATCTTTTGAAAATTATTCTTGTGTCTTACTCAAATTGCTACATTGGGCACAAAATTCATGTCTTGGATTTACTTGATTCGACTTCATCTTTGACTTCCCACCTTCTTGTATGACAACATGTGCTTATGAAGAAATGGCGTTTGCAAAACTTTATTCTATTGTAGGTTCTTGTGGAGCCTATTTATTTCTTTCAGTAGTGGCCTCCATTTGAGTTTCCTTAGTATTTCATGTGAATTATGATTAAATAAAGGAAAAACAAGCATACCTGCACCTACCTATAAAGTCCTTGATATATGTAGTAGCAAGAGATTTGATATGTCCACAATGATGTAAATATTTACAAGATGGATCAGTGTGGATTATGGATATGTAGCATGATTTAGATCATAGTGTTGGTGAATGAGCATAATAACTGTGAGGTCTTCTTGAAGGATTTGGTACCAATGGGATGGTGATGTAACAATGGGACTTGGCTTTCTGAAACACTGGTCTTCATACGGTCTGCGCATCAATTCTTCATTTGTTATGTACTCGATCCATAAAAGTATTCTTATGGGTAAGAAACAACTGGAACATATTGAATCTTGAATATCTGGAGGGTATTCCCATATGGCATAAAATTTTGTCTTCAAGAATCACTTGTGCATGTATTGATCTTCTTCAATCTTTCAAGGACCTGGAAAAAAACTAGCACTTTTCTGCAATAAAACATGAGATCATGGAAGAAGAGAGGTACACAGTCTCTCTTTATCCAATACTTATGCAAAACAACAAGTAGTGCTTATAAAACAAATCCAAATAAAAATAAACAAATCCAAATTCATTTTATACTTGTTGACATGTAGTGGTTGGCGTAGACTACCTGACATTGTTTTGGTAATAACTTCTTCGTTTCAATCCCGATTTGAATGATTCCAAAACAAAAAGAAAGTGGATTCATAGGGCTACTTCCAGTAGAAATAGGTTTTAAAAATTCTATGATATGGTATGTCATATAATCTGAGCAACAACTTGCATCCTAATGTTATTTGTGAGTTCTAGCCTGGACCAACAGTCACTATTTTGAGTACAACCTTTTCGTTTAAAGACGAATTGATGTGATTCCAATTGGAGGTGAAAATATATTCCTCTAGGTATGTCCAATAGAAACAGATTTTTAATACAAGAAGAATTGATGGGTCAAATATGCCAAGGAACAACCGAGAAAGCAAAGTTTTTAGAGTGTAGATTTAGGATAGGTAGTTAGCATTTTGGGCATATATCCTTCGTACAATATCGAAATTGAATGATTAAAATTGTGTTGTAAATGAGATTTATAGGAGAGTTTTCATTGGAAACAAGTTTTGAGAATTCATCCATTAGGTCTCCCAAAATATGACTGTCCCAAATATGTTATTGAGCTGCCTACTCCACTCCTAGTCAGTATTTTGACTATATCTTTTTCGTTTTAGAATCAAATTGGATTGGAAACTAGAATTAAAGGGATACTTTGAATAGAAAAAGGTTTTAAAACTAAGCCCATATGGTCCCTCAAAATAGCATTGTCCTGACTGTGTTTCATCGAATTTTAACAAGCCAAATTGCCAAAAAATGCAATAAATGAAACATAGCTTTCACACAATGATACGAATGGTTGTAGATGTCTATATATATATATATATATAT
>LPNX010973146.1:152730-196947 GCA_001517045.1 Pseudotsuga menziesii
TATCGTATGAAGATGAAATGCAACCACTTACCATGGTGTTCATGTGTCTCAAGCTAAAGAAATTTGGATGTATCTCAAAATAATGCTCAAAATAGATCTCTACTACAATTGAAATATTGATCTTGATAGCTTTATTGGGCAATTTCCCTGTCAATTTAATCATAATTCATATTGTTTACAACAATACCGAAATTAAGACGGTCAAGAATCGTGGTGTAATTAGGAATTGCCCTGCATGATATCGCAAATTGCTTATGTTGTTTATTTGTTCAATCAAAGCTTATGGGGTGGTTTAAAATTTCTTTTGTTTGATTTTGGTTGCAGGGTTAAGTAATTACAATATAAAGGGTGGGAAGCTTAAGGCATGACACTGTTTCAGCCACAGCTGTTATAGCTTATGTGTTTCAGCTAGAAAGTCATGTTTAATCTTATGTGTTTCAGCTAAACAGTTGTTACAGCTTATGTGTTTCAACTAGAAAAGCGTGTTTCATCTTATGTGTTTCAGCTAAACAACTGTTACAACTTATTTTTCAAATTAAAAAAAACAATTATGAGCAAATGGAACAAATTGCAGATGAAAAATAGATTAGGCAATTTTATTTTATTTTTCATCCATCAACAAGAATTCTTCTTGAAATCAATTTATTCATTCTACTTTCTGATCCTCATGATCTCACAAAGCACGGAGGAGAGCATACTTATCTTGGGTGAAAGCAAGAAAACTAAAAAGTAAAATCCTACCTACTCTATGCTAATTGGGAATTAGAAAACAGTTACGTGTAGTTAAATATCTAATGTAGCCATTCACGTAACAAAAAAAAAAAATGTTCAGTGTTAATTTTGCAAATAGAAGATGAGGATAAATAGAAATGTGTGAAATTAATTGATGTAACTGTGAATTAACTAGAAAAAAAGAAAAACTAAATTGTTCTAACCTCGTACTCGCTTGAAACCATCGTTCGATAGGGCTTTCGTAGGCATAATTTTTACTCCTTAGATCATGCTGCAACTCCTCGTAGTCCTCCTCGATCTCCTGTTCGCATGATTGTTCTTTATAAAGTGTGCAGGATTCCTCGAATGTTGATTCCTTGTTCATTGTTGGAGTAGTAATTAAGCTTTCGGCTGCTTTCAGGATCTCCTCTTCATGAGAAGAAGAGATCCCTACTTTTGCGAGGATCTAAGTGAGCTGTTCCAAGCTTAAACTCATTGTTAAATCATTTTGAAAAAATGATTCTTACAGCACCCAAATCTAAATGAAAAATTTAAATAAATACTCTTGCTGAAACAAATTAAAAAAGCACTCTGTACAAAAAACAATTACTCTTCACAGTTGCGAAAAAAACACACTTGTTGAAATTAAAATTCACACTTGCAGAATTGAAACACTCTTAGCAGAAATTGAAATTCACTCATTGCAAAAATTGAAATTCACACTCTAGTGTATGCTTGCAGGAAATCAAACTAAACTTCAATCCATTGTGCCTCCCCGACAACGGCGCCAAAATATTGGGCCGAATTAATGTTGTTTTAATTCCGTTGTAGTAATTTCCAAGCCATTTAATTTGTCAATCCGAGGTTCGTAGGCTTACGAAGCACATGCAAAGTATATGCATGACTGAAGTGAAATTAAGCTAATATAACCCCTCGTGAAACTAATACTAATCTAATTTAACCCTCCTTAAGCTGAAACACGCAATTGTTAATCTAATGCAGGAAGATGAAATACACGGCTGAAAGTGAATTGCATAAAAGAAAGACAACATATGAAGAGTAACAAGACAACACATGTGAGCTCACATTAACAATCAAGCAATCTTAATTTACATCACAAGAATCAATGACAAATCATGAAAGCATCAAAACTAAGATTATGAACAAAAGCCACGAATTTCCTTCTCCATATTACAAAGTCAAGACTAACTTCTACAATCTGCTATCTATGTCTGTATCCTCCATGCCAAATGAAGAGAGATCACTCTCTTTTATACATGAACTCCTTTGAGAAGAAGATAACCATTTCATAATGAGAGATCCACTATTCACTCAACAACTCAACTACTTTCCTATTACTACAAGATATGATCCCTTCAAATCCTCCACATGTTTCTCACAAACTCTCCACATGTCTCTCATAAATCCTAAATTGGATATGCCAACCAAATCTTCATGATCTTCTTATTATAATTAGCTTGAATAATTGTCTCCTTGAAATGGTGGAGGAGATATTCGAGAAGTCTTTTCTTGAATTAATCCTTCACATATTCCTACACATTACAAAGCTCATCCATATTTGAGATATTAGTGAAAAACATGTTTAGTTTCTAATATTTTAATCATAAATTCACTTATAATATTAAAATGAATAAAGTGGAAATAATAAGGTGAAAGCCACATATATGTATGGAAATGGTATGATAAAAGGTTAATGGGACGATGAAATGTGAGGAATAGCGGAAGATAAAGTAGATGAAAATGTGACATTTCCGAGTCTCAACAACAACCTACCCCCATTATCTTTCAATAACGAAAGGGTAATTTTATATAGGGATGGGTCAAGATGTTGCAATCCTCCACTGAAATTATCGTGCTGTTAATATGCATTGAAAACAAAGTCATCCATTTAGTGAATCCAAGATTTTCTAATTAAATAAAAAATCCATGTTCTATGTTGAGCATACAAATAAAATGTTCTTTGTTGTTCCTTCACCATTAATTCAAATTCTAAATAAAGTAATATTTAATTAAAAAATCTAAAAAAAAAATTGTCTACTCCGTTGTCTCGATCCCTTTGGATCTCTATTTTTGCAGGTTTTTCTACTAGTACGTTCTACTTGGATACCTTTAGCCGTAACGGATCTAACCCCCTTGCAGCATATATGAGCCATTCTTGTCCTAGTTCCTCTTCCCCTAACCCAAGCCGACATTTTTTCTTAAAAAACCCTCAGTTAAGATTGGATTGCACCTACAAGGAAGAATGTTGCGACCCAGGTCGCACCATTTTTCCCGATAAACATGACCTAGGTTGCGCCTTCTGCCCAAATAAGTGTGACTTGGACCAAAAATCTAGATCTCACTTGTTCAGACTTTCGGAGCGATCCCGGTCGCTACTATGACCTAGTTTTGTGCGACTTGTCGCGTAGAAACCATTGTTTTGTGCGACATGAGTCTTTCTGCTTATTGTTTGTCATGATTGTGACTTTTTTACAGTTTTGTGTGACCTCGATCGTACCTGTTCCACCGAAAAGCGTGACCTACAATTTTTTGAGTCCTTTTCGATGTTTGAGACTCTTTTCCAGATCCCATGTCTGTGTTCTACCCCTCCCTGACTGTTTCCTTCCATATTTGATTGCTTACAACCCCCTGATTTGTTTTGTATGTGTGCCCCCTCAGTCAAGCTTAGTAGTCGAGGCCCCTTGTGTGTTTCCTACAACCTGTTAAGTTCCTTATGCACTCATTTACTTGTGTACATTTTATTTTCAGGAATAATTAGTTGTTTTGAAAAATATTTACTGTCATTTACTGTTGTTTATTTTTCAACATTTGTAAATCAGCCGCGAGATCACTGGGGTTTAGACATTATACAAAACAAGTGCACACATATCACACCCTAAAGTAAAATGCTTGGTTCAAGACCCCAAGCTGAGCTTAAAATTTAACTTAACTCAACCAACATTTTAACCTCATTTGAGGACCAAAACAATATTGTAGTTAAGTTAAGACACTGGGGATAGGCATCCAAATAACACCTCTTTGCCACTTACATCTGAGACATAGTTGTTGTCCATTAGGGTACCAAAATCCTCTAGTACTTGTTGACATGGTCACGACCGGTCTGTTGGAGGGACCCCCACTCTGCGGGAGTAAGCCACAACGAAGGGGTTCTGAAATTCAGGGTGGAATAACACACTCCATTCTGCACCAAAGGCTAACCCTTCATAGTCCTCCTCGTGCATGTCAAGGACCATATCAGGTGTCAAGTACCAAAGGTATGAAGTGCCAGGAAACCAATCCAAATGTGTCATGAACGAAGTATCCTAGTTTCCAGTCTCTAAGGGATCTTATACTTGAGGTCCCTCTCTGTAATGGGATTCTCTTAGCCTATTGTTCTTCCGTTTAGTATTGTTTGAATATGGATTTCATCAGCCATCAGAGGATACGATTTGTGAGGGGATATAGATATTAATAATGACCATTTTTTATTTTAATATAAAACTGTCAAAAAAAATTATTTTAAAAAAATATTACAAGAATTAATTATTGAATGGTAAAATTTTGAACAAACCTCGATTCTTGAAGGATAAAATTTTAAACAAATCGTTTGATAATGGCAATATAAAATGTCAAAAAGTCGGAAAAAAAAATTTAACACTGCGGTTGGGGTTGATGATGATGGAAGCTATCATTATTCAATTATTGCAAAGAGGCAGAACATTTTTGCTTTTGGGGATGGGCCAAATCTATTTTTTAAACTGAAAACATGCTCTGCAATTCAAAGTGGGTTGTCCAACACGCTTTTACTTTAGGAGTTGGGGTTGATGATGATGGAAGCTATCATTATTCAATTATTGCAAAGAGGCAGTACATTTTTGCTTTTGGGGATGGGCCAAATCTATTTTTTAAACTGAAAACATGCTCTGCAATTCAAAGTGGGTTGTCCAACACGCTTTTACTTTACGAGGAGGGATGGACCAATACTTACACTATGAATAAACTTTTACTTTGATACAAAATGCAAAGTAAATGCAGTATTTAGAATAATTCATTGACGGTTTCCTTTACCAATAATTATTTGAAAACACTCATTGTTACAGGGTAATCCGGTGACATTTATAGAAAAGGAAAACACACATCGTTGGAGGGTAATCCGACCACTTTTACATAAAAAAAAATGTGAGTAGTTACACACTAAAAAGGAAAATAATAAATGGCAATCATAGCCATTGGACAACATTCTTTAATTAAAGCGGAAAAAATATGCTTTTGTTAAAAAGCATACTGTCATAAGTAGCAAAAGTGTCAAATTACTGCATCGTTGGAGTAGTCATTTTTTTTCACAAGAGAGAAAATGTATTAACATAAGAAAATATAAAATATATGTACATAATAATAATAACAGTCATCTTCGGCCAGGGCTACCAAAGCTGGAAACTAGCCCTAATTCAAACGATATTCAGAAACTATCTTGCCTCCCTACATTTATTGTTTGACAAAAAATTATGATAGCTTGTTTGACAAAGTTGACAAAAATGTGCAATTGATCTCCTAGACATTAATGGAGTAGATTGCACCAAAACATCCAAGTAATAAATTGGAGTAGATTGCACGAAAACATCCAGGTAATAAATTCGAGCACTCATATGACTCTTTATTTTGCAGGGCAAGAGAGCCTTTTAAATGACAAAGTAGTTTTGACCACTCAATTCATTGAATTTGATCCCTATATAAATATAGTTATAGTTTAGGGGGAGAGTAGTCTTATTACTGGTTTTCATTGGCCTTCATAAGTAGAGGTTCATAAGTAGAGGTTGGATGGTTGTATGACTTATCACAATGTACTTGCAAATATAAGTAGAGGTTGGATGGTTATATGACTTAGCACAATGTACTTGTAAATATGGAAGAGATTCTATGATTAGCAAACATTTATATTTTTAGTGGACTAATTCAAACATTTATGTTTTTTAATCAAGTAATAAAAATCCAAAGTTCATGAAAAGCATTGCAGATTTTTCACTAGTTTTCAGCCACCGGTTTCAAGTAAAATTTATATCACTCTTTATGACATTCTTAGAAAAATAAAGTGTTGAAAATAAACAAAAAATTTCAGACTTAAAACATTGCTGTAAACAATCTTTTCAGAGACAGGAAATAAAAATCAGTACGCCATTTAATCACACAAAACACTAGGATTTTTGGCCAATGGCCTTGGAAAAACCCACTAGGGGAAAACCAGTTAGAGAGAGAGTATTTTTATTTTTCAGGAAAAGTTTATCATTTACAGCAATACACAGAAAATATCAAACCAACTTATCTCAACCCGGAAGATACAATTTTGTCTCAATTTGCATGTCGAGTAGCAAAAGTCACACTTTGATTTTTTTTTAATGTTTTTTGCCTTGATTTCTGTGCCACTGTACGGACGAACTGTATGGACCATATGGACCTCAAAATCCATGCCCAAAAAAAATTCTTTTTTCTCGAAAATTGTGCCTAGAAATATGCCTCGAAAATCATGTCTTTTGCCTAAAAAATCATACCGTATGGACTGTACGAACCAGCAATAAATGTTGTTGTCTTCTCCTGGATTTTCATTCCCTCTTTGCTGCTGTCCTTTCCCTCAATTTGCGTGCTGCAAAATTTTTCCTCTTGCTCAAGAAAAATGGAAACTCTCTCTTTCTCTCTCTCAGCTCTCTCTTCTCACTTCAATCTGCAAAAGTGATGCAAAATGCATTTTCCATGCATTTTTGAGAAAAGCCTAGGGTGAGTCTAATCTAACGGTGGAGATTAGATTAGATCAAGGGCTAAAATTAAATGCTCATATTTTATTTCTAAAATATTAATTTCACTCACCCACTTAAATTTATCAAAAAGTGACTTTAGTGCTCTAAAGTCAAATTAAATGCTTTTACTTAAGTCATTTAATGCAGGGGTCACTTTATGTCCCCTCTCTAAGTGACTAAGGCAAAAGTCACTACGGGAACACTTCCCTAGGTACAAAAATAACACTCCCTCTTACCGAGGAAGGTGTTCTTCACCATTCCCAACTTGTCTCTGAAGAAGACAAACTTACCTCTCCCCAAAGAATTCGTTAGTATGTCTGCTACCTGCTCATCAGTAGAAATATACTAAATCATGATTGCTCCTCTTTGAACATAGTTTCGGATGAAATGATATTTGATCTCTATGTGCTTTGACCAGTCATGAAATACTAGATTCTCAAAGAGCTGGATGCAACTATGATTGTCACAGTAAATCACCGTAGGCCTAGGCTCCTGACCAAATAAATTCACTAGCAACTTGCGAAGCCACAAGGCCTCACAGCTGGCCAAACTGGATGCCATGTACTCAGCCTTTGTAGTACTCAATGCAACAGAATTTTGCTTTCAACTAAACCACGACACTGCTGCTGAGCCCAAACTGAAACAACATCTGAAAGTTCTCTTCCGGTATGCCACATTACCAGCCCAATTTGAATCTGTATAGCTAACCAATCTGATCCCCTCTGATCTCCTGTAGTCCAAACCAAAATCCATTGTCCCTGAAAGATAGTGCAACACATGTTTTGCAGCAACCCAATGCACACTCCTAGGCTCAACCATGAACTAGCTAAGATTGTTCATTGCAAAACAAAAATATGGCCGAGTGTTGACCAGATACATCAATGAACCAATAAGCTGACAATATAAAGTAGGGTCCACCAACTCTCCCTCAGAAGCATGAAGCTTCTTCCAGTTGGTGATCATAGGTGTTGACATAGGCCTGCAATCCTCCATGTTGAATCTTCTCAAAATATCAACTCCATACTTTTATTACCCTAGGAAAATATGTCCAAGCTCCTACCAAACCTCCAATCCCAAAAAATAATGCATCATCCCAATATTAGTCATCTCGTAGTTTGCTGCAAGATCCTTCTTACAAGCTGTAATGGGTCTCTCTCTCCCTGTGATAAACAAGTCATCAACATATAGCAGAAGAACAAGTGGATCATCTCCAACCATGATGAAGTATAGATTTGGATCTGCTTCACTCTTCTGAAATCCCATACTCAGCAAGTAAGAATTAATCATGGAGTACCAAGCTCTTGGAGCTTACTTCAGCCTGTAAAGGGTCTTCTTTAGCCTGCATACATGTGTCTCTCTATCATGTATCTCAAATACATGAGGCCGCTCAATGTAAATCTCCTCCTGTATGATCCCATTGAGAAATGCGGTATTCACATCCATATGATGGATCTTTCAACCCATTTTCGTCGCAATGGAAATCAATGCCTTGATAGACGTATAACAAGCAACTGATGCAAAAGTCTCATCATAATCAATGCCCTCAACCTGTGAAAACTCCCGTGCTACAAACCTGGCTTTTTACTTCTCCACACTCCCATCTGCCGCATGCTTTAACTTGTAAAGCCAACGAGAAGTCACCACTGACTTCCCCTCCGGTCTCAGAACAATCTCCTGTACATCATTCTTCATGATGGAATGGTACTCATCCATCATGGCATCTCTCCATACCGAATGTTGGGAGGCCTCCTCAAAAGTAGAAGGCTCAAAATCTCATGTACAAGCCACCAACACCATGCCCAATCTATCAGGCATCTTGATGGCTCTCACCTTGTCACTAGGTGTCCCAGCCTTTAAGGCATTCTTCAAGGTCTCCCGAAGTCATTTAGGCTTCTTTTTCCCTGAACGTTCTTCCCACATTGGCTTGTCCTCATCTGAAGAGCTACCAGAGCTAGAAGCCCTAGTCACTTGTGAACCTGAAACTGGTGTGCCAACACTAGGTGTATGCTGTAATCCTGGTCTCGATCTTGATCCTGATCCCCTATAAGGTGTACCTATAATAGTAGACCCATCACCTTTCCCCAAAGACCCTGCTGGCCTAACCACTAAACCTGGTGAACCTGTGTGAACACTCTGTGGTCTTGTAACCCCGAAAACCTATGATCTTGACTGTCATGTAGATGGAACCTGTGCCACAACCTGAGGTGCATGGACCTACTTCTCTCCCTGCTCTAACTCTCTCGACCTCCTGAAGGCTCGTTCCTCCTCAAAATTCACATCCCTCCTCACCACCACTTTCCTCTGAGAGGGAAGATAAATGCGGAAAGCCTTCATAGTCTCATCATAACCCACAAAGATGCCCTTCTCTGCAGTGGGCTCCAACTTTGTCCTCTTCTTCGAAGATATATGAGAATAATTCAGACTATCAAATATACAAAAATGGCCAATTTCAGGCTTCTTGCCTGAAAAGCACTCCTCAGGTGTCATATTCTCCACTGCCCGATGGGGACTCCTATTCTGAAGGTATACAATGGTGCTGCAAGCCTCAGCCCAGAGAAAAAAAGGAAGTGACTGGTCATGTAACATAGCTCGAGCTGCTCGAACAATGGACCTGTTCTTCCTCTCTGCTACTCCATTTTTCTCTGGAGTATACATAACTGTCCACTATCTCCTGATCCCCCCCTGTCTGCAAAATCCATCAAACTCCTTCAAGGTATACTCACCCCTGTTATCCGATCTCAAGACTAGGATCTTCCTCCTTGTTTGGTTCTCCATAAGAGCTTTGAACTCTTGGAACCTCTCCAAGACTTCCTTGGACTTCTTGCTCTTCAGAAAGTAGATCCAGGTCTTCCTGGAATGGTCTTAAATGAATGTCACATAATACTCGTATCCTCTCAAGGACATAGAAGACATAGGTCTGCATAAGTCTGAATGTATCAAGTCAAGAGTATCAGCTGACCTGCTATTATTGCTCGAAAAAACAATCTTGGTGTACTTTCCCAAAGCACACCCCCTTCACACATCACTCTTCCCTGTGTTGAACGCTGGTAAACCTGTCACCATGTGCCTTAACAACCACAAGGCTGGATGATGCAAGTGAGCCATCCTCCTATGCCAAAGCTCACACAACTCACTACTGCTGCTATGTGCTAAAGCATGTTGCAGCTGAAACAAGAGCCTATACAGTTTCCCACATCTTGCTCCAATGGCAACTGAAGCAGATGGTCCTGTAGTCTTGGGAAACATATGCACGTGTCCATCAATGAAAGACAACCTAAGACCCTGATCCTCGATCATGGAAACTGACACTAGGTTCTTCTTCATCCCAGGCACATACAATACATCCTGTAATACCATGGGACTCATGGACTCCTTCTGAAATGTAATGGTCCCACGTCCAACTGCACTGACTACTGTCATCTCCCAACACAACCTCCACATTTGTATCTGCCTGTGAAAGCTCAGAGAACACCTCACGAGCACCTGTCATGTGGCTCAAGGCTCCGCTATCTATGTACCAAGTGCTAGAAGTAGATGCATTGTAAGAATGGTCTGTCACACAGGAAAACTCCCTTTTTCTGTCAACATCCGCACTGGTGAGAATGGATGCTCTCTCTCTCTCTCTCTCAATATGCCCAATGCATAGTGAAAACTCACTTTGAAATCTAGCTGCAAAATCATCGATCTCAGCTGGAGAAACTGTTTTCTACTTCTTCTTCTTCTTGTTTGGACATGTAGCAGCATAGTGTCCCATCTTGTGACATGCAAAGCACTTCACTGTGCTCATATCCTTCTTCTGCCCATCCTGCTACTGCTTGGCCCCACCCTTCTTAGGACCCTTCTTGCTCTTCTTCTTCCCCTTCGCTATCAATGCCACATCCTCCTCATCCCCTCTACTAGTAGAGCCACTACACTGCAAGAAACCCCTCTGAGTCTCCTCCTGAACAAAGTCATCACATACACTATCCCAAGATGGTAAGTTCTCTCTGGCCACCAACCCCTGAACAAACACATCCCAAGGTGTGGTCACACCATTCAGGGCTGTCCACACTAACTCAAGAGCATCAATGGCCACCCCAATAGCTGCAAGCTCATCTCTCACCTAATATATCCTGGTAAGATAAGTCATACATTGTTACAGAGAGAAATTCCTATGGCTTGGGGTACCACAACAGACAAACTTGACTCCAGAAATCAATCTTTCCCAATATGCAATAGAAATAAAATGTCTAACACTAAAGGATCAGACCTTCTACCTTATTTTGGACAGTTGAAGTAGATCCCCGTTGAGATTTTCAATTTTCAGCTTGAATTGATATAACACTTCCTCAACAACAAGTAAACAATACAAGCATACTATATATCATGGTGTTAGATCTATTCTAGCATATATAATCAATAATGTAAAAGCATTTGACATATTCCAATGGATACAATATTCAATCAAATACACATCATTAGACAAGAAAAGATAGTTCTTATTAATATAAATCAGAGATTACAAGATAGATACAACCTTTGATGGCACGTCTGCGAATCGGAGAAACTGAATCCCCCACTTGGGCCTCCACCACCTCAATCCTCCATCTCTCGATAGCAAGCTCACTAGCAAAGGCAAGCTTGGGAAGAACACAAAAGTGCTCCAAAGGGACAAAGGGATGCAGACTCAAGTATAGTTCAGGCAACAATGGACTATAGTTTCATTTCTTCAATCTCTCTATATGCCTTCAATGTACCAAAGGGTTCCTTATATAGCTTCACAAGGGATAATGAAGGGTTGAATCTGAGCGATCTCAAGGCATATGGAAGGCCAGGAGTCGAATGAGTCGGATCCAAGTCANCCTTGATCTCCAAAATGGCTGAATATATACAATAGATCAAGATCTCCATAGTGGCTAGAAATGTCTGACATACACTGGAATCAAGTCACGAGAGCTGAAATCTCATGAACACTGGCATGATCAAGGAGGTAGCATATAAGAGATACCACCAGTCTGGAAGGTCTTCTACACAAACCGCTATGAGTACATGTCCTACTATGCGAATAGAGGTGTCGAGGTTGAACATAGTAGTCCATCGTCTGATTACCGGTCANAAGCCGCGTATATCATCTTTTATATAGTTTTTAGGGATGATCAAGGTAACATCAAAGGATAAAATGTGGTCCATGGGGTCTAAAGAGTCTGTAGCGGGACAGGGGAAGGCCATACAAAGTGTGATTCACCTGGAGTGGTGAAATCCGCTATAACAGATGCCCCCTAATGTGTGNAATAGACGTGAGATTACCCACTGATGATGATAATGGGAATCAAGGTACTAGAGTGCAAACTAACAAGTGTGAATAGATGTGTTGAGGTTGAACACTTGAGAGAATACATCGATCAGGGGACATTGATGTATTCCCAAGAAACTGTCGATGGCGAGAGAACCTGCCACTGATGACTGCAAGTCTCAAGGCACTCAAAAGGACTCTAGACTCCAATCCCAAAATAAATGATCTGAATTCGATGGGATGAAATCTGCTGGAAGGAGCGCATTAAGGCATCCCCCATCATCCAACACGAGGTACTCAGCAAAGCTGTCTAATGTGGAAGGACTCGATCATAAAGTGCGCGAACCAGTAACTGTACTGGGAATGGCCGACACAGGTTTCAACTTCCTTCGAACAAGAGCATAACGGCGTATGGTGACTGAATAATGGTAGCATAGACTCGATATACAAACTGGGACATCTCTATGACATAGGAGGCATCAACAGAGGCTCCATAGGGACTGGAAGCTTAACCAGTCGGTGGAGATAAACTCAAAAAAACGAGTACAGCTCCTAAGTCAAACTATAACCCAACCAATGGATGTGATATACAGTGCTTTGTTCGAAGGCGACACGACTCGATAGCTACCAAAGATAACATCTTTTCTTGTTTGGATTTTTGGTTTTTTGATTTTTTTTTACTTTTTCAATTATTTGAAAAGCTTGAAAAAAGAATAAACTAGCTTTATAGTTACAAAATAGGAGGAGACGAGTGTCATCAGGGAAAACAAACTAGTTCCAAGCAATGGAACATACCTATGCTCAATGCAAGGATACATGTGTAGGATATCGACACTCGGGGGAAAATCCCCTCCTGGTAAAAAAGGGAATCAAGCTGCGAAGGATATACAAAATGGCTCTGCGTGGCTAGACATGAGACAAGCTCGGGCTATATGGCTGAAACGCAATGTCAGGGGAGCTGGCATAAAGGTCAATAAGACAAGCAAAGCTCATGATAATGCATTCACAACTTGACATAAGGGGAGTCCGGAGGGAAACATGCCAGCATAAGATCAAGAGGAGTATGAGGCTCTTGCTAAATGTCATGGCAATACTATACAACGGAATCCCACACCCTAAAGGAGAAAACGTCGGCATGGGCACCAAATGAAAATAAGGCGCTAACTAGGGTACCCATGTAACGTGAAGCTCTACCACTCACATCATGCCACTTCTATAGCAGCAAGAAGGTTCTGTGACATAATAGAGTGGGTTCGTACCTAAGGTCATGGTGACATGGTCATAAGGTCATGCAAAATGCAAACGGTAGTGAACCTAACCTATATGCCAGTATAGACGTTATACCTGAGATTAGTACGAACAGATCAATCCAAAGGCTAAAACGGCACTGAAAACGGTCTTCTACATCACAAATTATGTCAGAAAAGGTCCAAAATGGTTAGAAACTGTCAAAACTATAGGAAAGGGGGTAAAAATTTTCAAATATTTGAAATTTTTTCTATAAATAGTAAAAAATATAAATCATTTGAAACTTTTACCTATTGTAGCTCTGATATTCAATTGCAAATTCCAGGAGATCCAGCCGACGGAATTCACAACCGTTTCTTCCAGGTAGTTACTCATGCTCTCATGCATTTCAATATAATTTTTGTTGATTTTCATTGTAAAATGAGGTAGTTCAGGCCAATTCTACATGAGTGCTGCGGCCCACGTGGGTGTTAGCACTCAGAATATACCCAGGTTGTAAAAGGTAAACTCCAAGGTAACAACAAAACCTAGGAAGAAACTGGTATTTTCTTCCAGAGAGGGATCTCTCGATATAAATTTTACAAGACCAGATAATAAAAAATATTTAAAGATTTGTATATTTGGATAAAAAAATCACATAACCATTGGGCATGGAGTCATATTGCATATAAGAAAATCACAAAGATGCATACACAAGATTTATCAAAGGCAAGGTAATCACATCATTACAGTCATTTAATTGATCAGGTGAAACGGAAAAGACGAAGAAACAGTCCATCAACACAGAGCGTCTAAGACGAATTCTATATCAACTTTAGCAGAAAAAATCATATAATATCTCGAATGATGAATAGAGCATAAACATATGAATTCTAATCATCTGACACTATATTCCAGATATGAAGAAGAAACAAAATGGAGTGTTACACAGGAAAATACAATCACATAAAGAAAGCACAGACTGCAACATCAATGATACAGGAATCTCTGACAAAAACTTCTCATGCATTCACTTTATTATTTCAAAAACAGATATGTTCTCCAAAATTCTCTCTCGATGGGTTCCAACCCCCATCTCATAAAAAAGATGCAAATATATACAAAAATAATAGGTCTTCCCCCCAGAAGATCAATAACAGAATGATCCGCTTAATTCATAGTTTGTAACTGAATCCTACACTCTTAGGAAGTTGTTACAACTCCACTTCTGACAGATCACAAAGTACAAATCAACTGGATAACAAACTCTCGCCCAACAGCTCCATGTCTTTGCCTCAACAACTCCACGTCCTTGCCCCATCAGCTCCACGTCTTTGCCTCAACAGATCCACGTCCTTGCCCCATCAGCTCCACGTCTTTGCCCCAACAGCTCCTCAGTGCATAACACCTGTTTCTAGGAATGAACAATATACTTGGTCTTTCCAAACCGCTCTACAGCTTTCCACTGCTCAGAACTTGGGGTGTCGCACTCCATCATTTCCCGAATTGCTACTTCGAGTTCCATATATGCTTCAGAGGACTTCTTGGGCAATCTGGCTCTGATAATGGCGAACTTCTGTAGAATTTTGAAATCTTCTGTTAACATATCTACAATGGTTTTCCTTGTTAGGATTTTCTCCAACTCATTAAATTTTAAGTGGTCCATGCGGCACCGGACAAGCAGGTTATGATAATGTTCCTATGACAACATATGACCCTCCTCGTCCTAGAAAGAGGGCAGTCCATCTTCGAACAGCTCTTTAAATTCCTGTTTGAAATTATTTACCTACAAAAGCAATTCTTCTGACTTATCTTGGACTGTCTTCATCAAGTGGTGCTTGTGGATGAATTTCTTCGCCCATAGCACTATTGATTTTCTATCTTTTATGCCCATATCGTGCATCTTCTGATATGTCAGTGAATTCAGAAAATTCAGGGTGTTTTGAGCTGTAGCAAGAGCTCTTTTTCCCATATGTTCATTTACCAGATTTAATCTCTGGTGAGCCAATTTGATCAATACATTCAAATCATCAATAAAATTCAGATAGTACCGAAACTTGGTAATCTCTATGGTCAAGGTATCCCAAATGATATGTTTTGCCCCCTGAAGGGGGCCTTTCCCAATGCATTTTTCTTTCAGCTCATCGAGTTTTTTCTGTAATTGATTCCTGTCCTGTAACAGTTGTTTTCTCCCTTTACTTACTTTGGATAATTCAGCCTTTATTTTCTCATTCTCTGCTTTCAACTCTTTAATTGCTTCATCTTTCAAACTCACCTGGGACATGGGCACCAACAGATCATCTGCAGAAAAATTATCCAATGGCTTGTCTATGTTTACAATGGACAAGTCTTCATCAGTGGGGGTTTGACTCATTAACTCCTCCATGATTTCCTTCTCGTCGCTTTAGTATTTTTTCATTAAGGAAATCTGGGATAATAGGTCATCCCGCTCGGCCTCCCACCTGTCCTTTTCCTCCTGCAACTCGACAGCTTTTCCTTTGTACTACATCATCTCTTGATGGACTTTCTCCTTTTCCTCTTGCAAAGCCATTAATTCAACTGATTGGACGTGCTCTGAACCCGAGATCTTCAGCTTCTTCTTTAAGACTTGGAGTGCATTGTCTTTCTCCTCTAATAACCTCTTGACTGCTTGGGTGTTGTCTGAACTAGCAATGTCTGTTTGCAGCTTCCTAATCTGAACGACATTTGCCTTATTCTCAACTTTCTCATGCTTCAATTGAACTTCTAATTTGTCTATCAACACTTGCAATTTGTTAATCCTTACCATGGCCTGCAATAAGTCTGAGTAAAGGATGTCACTGGTTTGTTTGTGCAGTTGAATCTGATCCGGAGTACTAATTTTTTCCAGCCGGATCTCCATTTCAGACATCTTCTTGTCGTTTACTATGGCCATCTTAAATGTATTCCTCTCAGCATCTCTGGCAGAGACTAGAGAGGTTTTTGAACTGTACAGATTTCTCACTCGAAGGAGCAAATTCCTCGTCTCCTCCAGAGACTGCTTCCTCTTCTCCATGTAGCTGGCTTTGAGCTCCTCCTTTGACTTAAATACAGGGCTTGACTCTAAACTGTCCACATCACCTTCCACATTTTTAAAATATAATTGGTTTACTTGCACGGTTTTCATGGAACTAGGGCAACCTTTTTGAAACCATCAGACTCTTCCTCATTCACTATTTCACCACCTTCAAGCAGCTTTGCCCTTTTATGGGACCCATCTTCGTCCACTTCCATACTTTCAGCTTCGGACAAACTCCTCTTAACCGCAATGCTAACACCTTCTGTTACTTGTGTTGCTGTGATAGATACAGTATATGCACCTTCCTCAGGCTCTGATCTCTCGGTGAACTCTATCAAATTGGCCGTTTCAGCCAACCCCTCAACAGGCTGGTGCTCAAATGGTTTATTCTTATTAGCCTGCTTTCTTAATGAGATCACATGGTGGGGATCATAATTCACTTTTGCCTCTCTGTGGAAATCCATGTTCTCTAGCAATTTCTCTATGAATGCCAAGGCACCTTTACCTTTAAAAATGAAAGAACTGACTTTGAGTGGAAATTTAATGTTTGCAGATTTCTTGAAAGCACCAAAGTCCTCTTCCTCAGACAACAATCTCTGCATCATGAACTCAAGTGCAAAAATCCTTGGGGTCAAAAAGGAGGGTAGCCTATAAGGCTGATCAGTAAAGCCATATATCCTTAACACTTTGTAATCTCTGTACAGGAACCAGTCCCCCACTCGATCTTCGGGTGAAGACTGCACTAGGCATCTCATCTCGTCTAGGACACGGGGCAAGTCCTCATCAAATAACATTTTGTACATTTCAGACATGATCGAATTAGCAAATTCGAACATGTTGATTTGCTTAGGCAAATCAGAAGAGCATAGAGTACTTAAAAATTTCAATTCAGTAACATTAGAGCATAATAGCATGTTAAGCAAGTATGTTTGAAACCTGAAGAACTGGACCTTTGGAAACTCGGTCAACTAGAGGTGGATTGCTTTGGCAAGGTACTCATCTAAATTAAGCACAGGGACTAACTGGGACTCAGGGCTTAAAGAATTTATTCTTAATAAGAAACCAAGGATGACATCGCCTACATGACAGTCACCATCCAGACCTAACACCTGACTGACCAGAGACACTACCAACTATGCTTCAGTCCTAAAAATGTGCAAAGGGTAAGGTAAGGAAAGACCTTCAAGGGATTGACCTTCCTTCAGGATACTTGACAAGAACTGACAGCGACTTTCAATTTCACAATTTTTGAAGAATTCAGCAAGGACAGATTCATTTACAGACTCACGATTAACAGGGTAGTTTTCGGGCAAACTAACGTTTTCTCTGACGACTGCGGGATCAATTCTACAAAGTATTTTGGAGGCGGACCGACTCACAATAATTCTCTGAGAGGGAGAATAATTCACAGCACACCACTCTGCAAATTCCGGGAAGTGGAGGGTTTGCTCAAGGGTGAAGTAATACAAAAAAGACTTGCACACATTCAGAACGTCATTCCCCTGTGAGTAATAAGAACACAATTTCTCTTTACTGACGGACACACTTCCTGTGGATAGGAAAGGGTTGCACACGCCCGTGTGTCTGTCTACTAAAAATTCTTCTCTGTCATCCACGACCTGACCAGACACTTGAATTTCTTTCCCTTGGTCCATTATTTAATTTACAGTGGTAATTGGACGAAGGATTTACAGGGTTTAAGTCCTACCTAGCTTACTGTGGAGGCACATGATCGGAGCATGTTTGAAACTAACAGATGGAAGCCTGCAAATCGTCCCGTCCTTTTCACTCGTCCCAAAACAAATAAAATAACAATGATAGAGGTCAACTTTGCTTTTATAAGCCACTTTTGTCTCTGGAGCCTACCACAATTCGCCACGTGGACAACATTTACTTTCTGCAACCACCATCCATTGCTATCTGCCGTGTACCTTTCTTCTCCGAATTCATTCAAGACCCTAGATCTGATTTCTCTTCAATTTCTGTCCCTTGGATCGCGTTCCACGTACCTTGTTCCGCCGAGCGTCTTGGTGATAAAGAGCGTGCAAGTTTCCATCCCGGCATGATCTCCCACCGTCGATGAAATCGCCCTTTACCACCCGCCGTTGGATCAGGAAAAGGATATCCAATTCCGTTGAGTTTCCCAACGCTATTCCTCGTGCAACTTTGAACTCCGAAAACATTATCTGCTATTGATCCACTTCACCTTCGATTGTTGACCGTCAGATCAATCGCCACGTACCACATTCCACTGGGCTCCGTCACTTTAACCGTCGTGCAGCTTTGATCTCCGGAATCACCCATAGCCATCGATGTAATATACCTTTAATTTTCCATCGTCGGATCACATGCCACGTACCAAATTTCGTTGGGCACCTTGGAATTATCTACTGCGCAAGTCTGGGCTTTGGAATCCTTTTCAGCCGTTGATGTGATTGGCCTTGATTTGTCAGCCGTCAGATTGGGTGACATATACCTAATTCTGTCGGGCACTTCGGAATTATCCACCGTGCAAGTTCACTCTCCGGAAACCATAATAGCCGTCGATCTGATCCATGTCGATTTTCAACCGTCAGATCGATCACCGGATAACTCATTCCGCTGAGTGCCTTAGATTTATAGGCCGTGCAGGTTTTGGCTCCAGAATCGATAATAGCCGTTGATCTATTCCGCCTTTAATCCTTGGCCGTCGGATCAATCATCACCTACCCATTCCGCTGGGAACTTTGGGCTTATCCACCGCGCAGGTTCTGGATCCGGAATCGATCTTGACCGTGGATGCGATCTGACTTTACCTCTCCGCCGTAGGATCGAGCCGTATGTACATGGTTCCGCCGGATTCTATCGCTTTAACCCACCTGCGATTTCATAAGGCGTATTGAATACGAGCCATGGATCTACCCGAAACCAATTGACAGCTGCTGATATATTCGTCTAATAAACGTCCGGGCAAACCCTTTATCCTCCATGCATCTTTGAAGGGCGGAGAGAATACTGGCCATTGATTTCCCTCCTCCTTCCATCGCGGCTTAGGTTCTTTAGTAACTTGCTCACCTTTTGGCCTATCGTCTCATTTTTACAATATATCTTTTAATCCAAAGTATCCAAACAACCATTATTTTTCTCCACCATGGTCTTTCATCTCCCTGCTAAATAAGGGTGTTAACAGCTGGCTCCATCTGGGGATGATATCCTCCTTGCGAGGTATCAAAGAACTCATAGACCAGATGCCTGTTTTTTGAATTTGCAGAATAACTCCCAAAAACCCCTCTTTTGTTTTTGTAAATATATCATTTTTATATATATTTTTAGAAAAGGAATGGTATGCCTTCTGAATCTCAGGGTTTTTCACTGCGAACTTCAAATACACCCGGCTTACCATTCATATTGACTTGTAAAGAAAAATAAGTATGTACAATCTATGATACAAATTTTACCTTCCTCCTCAGGATAGGTAATGCTTCAGATATCTTCCATTTACAGGGTTACTCTCCAGGAGAACCCCATTTGTATATTCCAGCAAAAATGCATTTTCCCCCCTGTATCCAGCAACAACATAAGGTCCTACCCACATAGGATCAAATTTTCCATTTTTGTCTTCATTAGGAGCATCCCACTTCAAAACTAGGTCATTAATTTGAAACTGCTCTTCCTTGATTCTTCTGTCAAAAGTATTCTTCATTTTCTCCTGATGTGACTGCACTTTGTCATAAGTCTTACTTCTTCGTTCTTCTAGCTCAATGATCTAATTTATCCTTCATTGTATGTGATTTGGTTCTTCTTACTGATCCTGGAAGTATCTCATAACTGGTACCCCCAATGATGTTGGAAAAATCACTTCGGCCCCATATATCAGCTGGAAAGGAGACATGCCGATTGCTCTTTTAGTACTAATCCTGTCAGCCCATCGAGCATATTTTAGTTTGGTGTGCCAGGACCTCTTATTATCCTCCAACAGCTTCTTGATGATCCTCACCAGGCTTTTATTTGAAGACTCAGCTAACCCATTTCCTTGAGGGTAGTAGGCAGTTGAGTGATTTAGGCTTATATGATACTTGTGGCAAAAATTTAGCATTTTCCTGGATTTGAAAGCAGCTGCGTTGTCTGTCACTATCCTTTTTGGACACCCAAATCGAGCCAATATATTTTCTTCAAGAAAATCCATGATCACATTTTCAGTGGCCCTCCTGGTAGGAATAGCTTCTATCCATTTAGTAAAATAGTCTGTAGCTGTCAAAATCCATATGTGCTGACCGGATGAATTGGGGTTTATTTCACCAATGAAATCCAAACCCCATTGCTGGAAAGGAGCCTCAACTGTTATTGGATTCAAAGGGAGAGGCAGTACCTTTCTCTTACAGTAAACAATCTGGCATTGATGACATTTGCTGATTTCTTTATATATATCTGAGAATAACGTAGGCCAATAATAACCAGCTCTCAGGATTTTGTTTGCAGTCACCTTCCAAGAATGATTTCCTCCACAGTCTCCCTGGTGAAACTCTTTGGTAACTTGCTGAGCTTCATTTTCCACAAGACAATTTAGAAGAACCCCTCCAGGATCTTTCCAATAAAGATATTTATTTATGATACAAAATTTAGCAGATTTCAACTTTACAGATCTTGCTCTTGATTTACTTAATCCTTCTGGTGCTTGCAAATTTCAGAGGACATATACAATATCAGAATACCATGGAGAAGCCACAAAATCAATCATCACTTCTATCTCTGTGCCCAACTGATCAGACTGGTGGGACAAGAAATTGATTTGCAAAGATTCAAAATTTGAGTTTGTCATCATTTTTGCTAACCCTTTTCCTTTAACCAACTTCGTGGGTTTTATTTCTATGTCATATTCCAATAATGTAGCTATCCATTTATCCCTCCTGCCTTCTGGATCTGGTTGGGTCAAAATTTCTTTTACTGCAGCAGTTGGAACATGTGCAATTATATGTGAATGCAAAACATATACTCTGAAATCCTTTAATGCTTTAACTAAAGCATATGCCTGCTTTTCCATGATGTCATATTTTAGTTCCCCATCCCGTAGCATTTTACTGAAAAAAGCTATAGGTTGTTCTTGGTTTTCATCATTTTTCTACAATAATACTGTTGCTATAGTATGTTTTGAAGCATATGAGAACACTGAAAAATCTTTGGCAAAGTTTGGACTTACCAGAACAGGGGCCTCTAAAATTGCTTTCTTGATTTCCCAGAATGACTCCTTATCTTCTGTATTCCACATTATCTCATGACCCTTCTTCAACATATTTGTAATATGCATCAAAATCTCAGCAAAGCTTGGTACAAATCTCCTCAAGAAATTTACCTATCCCAGAAATGATTGTAGCTCCTTTTTGCTTCTGGGTTCTCCTACCTTCAGTATTGCACTTACTCGTTCAGGATCAATCTTTATGCCACCTTTGGATATGATATGGCCTAGCATATTTCCTTCTTCTAATGCAAAATTAGATTTCTTCGGATTCAGAGATATACCATATTTCCTACACTTCATGAAAACCTTCTCCAGATGATGCAGATGTTCTCTGTCGGACTTCGAGTAGACTGTAATATCATCCATGTAGACCACTACAAAATTTCCAATTTCTCCTGCAAAGGCAATGTCCATAGCTCGCTGGAAAGTAGCGCCTGCATTCATCAAACCGAAAGGCATCTTCGCATACATGAAAGTGCCCCATGGTGTAGTAAAGGCAGTTTTCTCCTGATCTTCTGGTAACACTTTGATCTGATTATACCCAAAAAATCCATCCAGCATCGAAATCCTTTCAACTCCCACCACTTGTTGCAGTATATGATCCATCTTGGGTAGGGGATAGTTTTCTTTCATGGAGACCTTATTCAAATTGCGGAAATCTATGCAGAGTCTTATCTCTCCACTCTTCTTTCTGACAGGGACCAAATTTGCAACCCATTTAGAAAATCTGAGTGTTACAATGATCTTGGCATCAAATAACTTCTTTATTTCCTTCTCAATGACAGGGAGCAATTTAGGGTTGATCCTCCTGAGCCTCTGTTTAAAAGGCTTCTCCCCAGGCTTTATAGGAATAGTGTGCTGTATGATAGATGTATCATATTCTTTGAGGTCTTCATAGCTCCAAGAAAACACATCTGTATACTTTTTCATCAACTTTACATACTCCTCTTTCTCTCTTTCAGGCAACTTCTTGGATAACTTTATGATTCTAGGCTTTGCTTCAGTGCCAATATTTTTATCTTCAACCACATCACCAACAGGTTTCACTTTGGGGTTCTTGGCAACATCATTTTGATCAAAAAACTTTTCTAAAGGGATCAGGCCCCTTGGTATGAAATTATTTTTCAGCTGGATGATATCTTTACCTCCCAAGGTTTTCCTTCACTTCTTATTATCTTCTCCTTCTGTTTCAATTTCTTCATCATCTCCAAGGGTCCCATCATTATCATTCTCATTGTCAAAATGAGTATTCACGAACTCTCCTGATAATTCTAAAAACCTTCGGATTTGCATATCATCTTCAAACACCTGCCAGTATTTGGAATTGTTAGGAATAGAAGGTCTGTTCAGAATCTCCACTTGGTACTCCTTTTTACTAGCCATTGGGGTTTCAAATTTTCCAGCAGATACAGCCAAAGAATCGGCCACCAAATTTTCAGCTCTGGGAACAACTTGAATTGTATGCTTAGTGAAGAAATTACCAAGCATATCCCATACTTCATTTCTGTAATCCCTCATCCGAGGATGCCTGGTTTGATAACTCTCATTTACCTGGTTTATCACCAACTCAGAATCTCCCAAGATCCCGACTCTCTGAGCTCCCAAATATTTCAAAGCATGCAATCCTAATAACAAAGCCTCATACTCTGCTACATTATTTGTGCATTCAAATAGCAGTTTGTATGATAGAGCTTTGAAATCATGAATAGGAGAAATAATGTATACACCAGCGCCAGCACCAACCTTTGCAACAGATCCATCAAAGTACATAATCCATTGGCCTTCTTTTTTCTGTTTTGCTTCCAGAGCATCCTATTCCAAAACTTCTTTTGCATCATTTCCTTCAGGCCTCTCCTGTAAGGTCTTTTCTACATCATGTGGAACAGTATCATTAAAGAAAATATAAGACCTCAAATTAGTGTCAACAGCATATATGTGATGAACTTCAGGTTTATCATGACTGCTTACTACATATGGAGTTCTTTTTTCACTATATAATCTTCTGCTCCCATCTGGAACTGGAATAGTAGCATATGACATATCCATCTTTAAACTACCTTTTAGCTTGGAAGTCCAAGATCTTGACAGCAATACCCCAAATTTGGGTGGGATGTCTGCCACTACCACATCCATGACTATAGTTTTAGAAGGCAGTTTGCTCAGGGTTACTACCATGTCTTTAATTAACCCAAGGCATTTTACCCTTTTGGAATCAAAAGAGTACATATCTTTATAGGGTCTTGTTACCTCCAATCCCAAACTTTCCACCACCCCTTTGGGCATTAGATTGTGCGATGCCCCAGAATCCAACATAGCATTATGGACCACTTTGTCGTGTACATTTAGACTTAAATAGAAAGGAGGAACCTCTTCACCTTCTGAATTTTCAGCTCTTGGTCCAAATGAAATAGAAGGGTTATCATCATTTAATTCTAAAATGTCAGACTGCCATTCCCCTTGGTTTTTGACCATTTTTGTGATAGTATCTCTATATTCAGTGTTTCTCAATAACTCATTAAATGGAACAGAGATATTTAGCTTTGAAAGCTCATTTTGTAGATTAAAACTAGCATCAATCTTTTCCACATCAATCGGAGTCGCCTTCTTTATTATTTTATCCTTTTGTACATCATTTTCAACCTCCTTATTCACATAAAGTTCCCTTGGTAGTTCTTTTCCTCTTTCTCCATTCGAAGAACTAGAGGAAGGCTGATTTGGGTTTTCCTTCCCTTTATTTATGGGGATATCCCTATTCCTCACTCTGATTTTCCTTTGCACATCATCCATTGCATGCAGATAACCCCTTTGATATAGCTCATTTTCAAATTCTTCATTTGCATCTTCCGGCGCAAACATATTATGTTCCTCTTCAGTAAGATATATTTCTAAATCCTGCTCTCCAAACAGATGAATCTCATTTTCAGGGGGATCTTCTTCATAACCAACATAATTTTCAGGGAAGGGTGGACGGATGGGTTGTTCTTCTTGGTTTCTTGGAATTCTCTGGTCTCTCTGTCTATTTTGGGGAGGAACAGGGGGATTTGGTCTTCTGAAATTGGGATTCCTGATTTGGGGCTCCCCTTGCTCTCTGTTGAAAGGCCTAGCATCCATAGTTAACTTATGCATCAACTTCTCCATAGTCTTCAACATCATCTCAAATTTAACATCAACAGAAGAAGATGAAGTAGAAGGCATGTTTTCTTCCTTTCTTCTCCTATCCATTTCTCTATGCTTCATATTTCCACTTGCCATCATGTTAGCTTCCACTTCTAGGGCATCAGTAAACATGGCAGCAAGAGTTGCCGATTTCCTCTCCCGCAATGAGAATGCAAAATCATTATCAAAAGCTCCAGCATAATGCAGTTTAGCAGCTGCAGGAGAAGGCTTTATATCTTCCGGAATAGAGTTATAAGCCCTCATGAATCTACTTGAGAATTCATGAACAGACTCAAAACCCCCTTTCTTGAGACCATTATATTGAGATAAAATCTACAGAGGATTCTATTTATCATCCCATCTATCTAAAAATGCATTCTGAAAATCCTGAAAATTCACAATAGACCCATTTGGAAGGTCCTTAAACCACTTTTTTGCCTCCCCAGACAGACTTTGGGCAAATAACCGCATTTTAACATCAGGATAGTCCACTTCCTCCAAGTCAATAAAATCTTCAAACTTGGCAACATGCTGTTTTGCGGTCACATCACCTTCCCCATCAAATAAAGAGATTCTCTGAGAATAATTTTGGGGGAGATCATGTAATACAGCAGGCAAACGCAAGGGAGCAAATCTAGCGGCCATTGGTCTGGGTGGGTTCACAGGGGCTAAAATACTTTGAGTATGCTCGGAGGTAGGTGTTTCAGCTTTAGGGGTTTGTTGCAAGTCTCTCCAGAGGGAATATAACAAATAGGACTCTAACTCACGAGGATTGAACTCGGTATTTTTAAGGTCAGATTCAGATTTAGTTCTCAATAGGTTCCTTGCAATATTAACCTCCCATTCTGGATTAATATGAGAATCTTGTGATGATGATGGGCCGAACAAAGGAGAATCCAATTTGTCTTTATTTTTTTTCCTAAACAACTTCTTTGGATCTTCAAAACTTTTCAAAACTTCGGTATCAGAGTTACCTCGTGTGTATCTTCTCGAAGCCAGAATGTCGTCCTTGAATTCTGAAACAATTTCTCAATGGAGTCACTAGGGAAAATATACAACCTTCTTTTCTTTTCAAAATTCCTGTTGCCCACAGAAATCTTTCTTAATCTTTGTCGTTTTCCCAAGGCAGATATGCACTTTCGTCCTCGGCAACAGCGCCAGTTTGTTAGCACTCAGAATATACCCAGGTTGTAAAAGGTAAACTCCAAGGAAACAACAAAACCACTTTAGGAAGAAATTGGTATTTTCTTCCAGAGAGGGATCTCTCGATATAAATTTTACAAGACCAGATAATAAACAATATTTAAAGATTTTTATATTTGGCTGAAACAATCACATAACCATTGGGCATGGAGTCATATTGCATATAAGAAAATCACAAAGATGCATACACAAGATTTATCAAAGGCAAGGTAATCACATCATTACAGTCATTTAATTGATCAGGTGAAATGGAAAAGACGAAGAAATAGTCCATCAACACAGAGCGTCTAAGACGAATTCTATATCAACTTTAGCAGAAAAAATCATATAATATCTGGAATGATGAATAGAGCATAAACATATGAATTCTAATCATCCGACACTATATTCCAGATATGAAGAAGAAACAAAATGGAGTGTTACACAAGAAAATACAATCACATAAATAAAGCACAGACTGCAACATCAATGATACAGGAATCTCTGACAAAAACTTCTCATGCATTCACTTTATTATTTCAAAAATAGATACGTTCTCCAAAATTCTCTCTCGATGGGTTCCAACCCCCATCTCATAAAAAATATGCAAATATATACAAAAATAACAGGTCTTCCCCCTAGAAGATCAATAACAGAACAATCCATTTAATTCAGAGTTTGTAACTAAATCCTACACTCATAGGAAGTTGTTACAACTCCACTTCTGACAGATCACAAAGTACAAATCAACTGGATAACAAACTCTCGCCCAACAGCTCCATGTCTTTGCCTCAACAGCTCCACGTCCTTGCCCCATCATCTCCACGTCTTTGCCTCAACAGCTCCATGTCTTTGCCTCAATAGTGCCACGTCCTTGCCCCATCAGCTCCACGTCTTTGCCCCAACAGCTCCTCAGTGCATAAGACCTGTTTCTAGGAATGAACAATATACTTGGTCTTTCCAAACCGCTCTACAGCTGTCCACTGTTCAGAACTTGGGGTGTCACACTCCATCATTTCCCGAATTGCTACTTCGAGCTCCATATATGCTTCATAGGACTTCTTGGGAAATATGGCTCTGATAATGGCAAACTTCTGTAGAATTTCGAAATCTTCTGTTAACATATCAACAATGGTTTTCCCTGTTAGGATTTTCTCCAACTCATTAAATTTTAAGTGGTCCATGCGGCACCGGACAAGTAGGTTAAGATAATGTTCCTGTGACAACATCCGACCCTCCTCGTCCCAGAAAGAGGGCAGTCCGTCTTCGAACATCTCTTTAAATTCCTGTTTGAAATTATTTACCTGTAAAAGCAATTCTTCTGACTTATCTTGGACTGTCTTCATCAAGTGGTGCTTGTGGATGAATTTCTTCGCCCATAGCACTATTGATTTTCTATCTTTTATGCTCATATTGTGCATCTTTTGATATGTCAGTGAATTCAGAAAATTCAGGGTGTTTTGAGCTGTAGCAAGAGGTATTTTTCCCATATGTTCATTTACCAGATTTAATCTCTGGTGAGCCAATTTGATTTGTACATTCAAATCATCAATAAAATTTAGATAGTGCCGGAACTTGGTAATCTCTATGGTCAAGGTATCCCAAATGATATGTTTTGCCCCCTGAAGGGGGCCTTTCCCAATGCATTTTTCTTTTAGCTCATCGAGTTTTTTCTGTAATTGATTCCTGTCCTGCAACAGTTGTTTTCTGCCTTCACTTACTTTGGCTAATTCAGCCTTTATTTTCTCATTTTCTGCTTTCAACTCTTTAATTGCTTCATCTTTCAAACTCACCTGGGACATGGGCACCAACAGATCATCTGCAGAAAAATTATCCAATGGCTTGTCTATGTTTACAATGGACAAGTCTTCATCAGTGGGGGTTTGACTCATTAACTCCTCCATGATTTCCTTCTCGTCACTTTGGTATTTTTTCATTAAGGAAATATGGGATAATAGGTCATCCCGCTCGGCCTCCCACCTATCCTTTTCCTCTTGCAACTCGACAGCTTTTCCTTTGTACTCCATCATCTCTTGATGGACTTTCTCCTTTTCCTCTTGCAAAGCTATTAATTCAGTTGATTGGACGTGCTCTGAACCTGGGATATTCATCTTCTTCTTTAAGACTTGGAGTGCATTGTCTTTCTCCTCTAATAACCTCTTGACTGCCTGGGTGTTGTCTGAACTAGCAATGTCTGTTTCAACTTCCTAATCTGAATGGCATTTTCCTTATTCTCAACTTTCTCATGCTTCAATTGAACTTCTAATTTGTCTATCAACACTTGCAATTTGTTAATCCTTACCATGGCTTGCAATAAGTCTGAGTAAAGGATGTCACTGGTTTGTTTGTGCAGTTGAATCTTATCCGGAGTACTGATTTTGTCCAGTCGGATCTCCATTTCAGACATCTTCTTGTCGTTTACTATGGCCATCTTAAATGTATTCCTCTCAGCATCTCTGGAAAAGACTAGAGAGGTTTTTTAACTGTACAGATTTCTCACTCAAGGGAGCAAACTCCTCGTCTCCTCCAGAGACTGCTTCCTCTTCTCCATGTAGCTGGCTTTGAGCTCCTCCTTCGACTTAAATACAGGGCTTGACTCTAAACTGTCCACATCACCTTCCACATTTTTAAAAGATAATTGGTTTACTTGCACGATTTTCATGGGAACTAGGGAAACCTTTTTGAAACCATCAGACTCTTCCTCATTCACTATTTCACCACCTTCAAGCAGCTTTGCCCTTTTATGGGACCCATCTTCGTCCACTTTCATACTTTCAGCTTCGGACAAACTCCTCTTAACCGCAATGCTAACACCTTCTGTTACTTGGGTTGCTGTGATAGATATAGTATCTGCACCTTCCTCAGGCTTTGATCTCTTGGTGAACTCTATCAAATTGGCCGTTTCAGCCAACCCCTCAACAGGCTGGTGCTCAAATGGTTTATTCTTATTGGCCTGCTTTCTTAATGAGATCACATGGTGGGGATCATAATTCACTTTTGCCTCTCTGTGGAAATCCATGTTCTCTAGCAATTTCTCTATGAATGCCAAGGCAGCTTTACCTTTAAAAATGAAAGAACCGACTTTGAGTGGAAATTTAATGTTTGCATATTTCTTGAAAGCACCAAAGTGCTCTTCCTCAGAAAACAATCTCTGCCTCATGAACTCAAGTGCAAAAATTCTTGGGTTCAAAAAGGAGGGTAGCCTATAAGGCTGACCAGTAAAGCCATATATCCTTAACATTGTGTAATCTATGTACAGGAACCAGTCCCCCACCCAATATTCGGGTGAATACTGCATTAGGCATCTCATCTCGTCTAGGACACGGGACAAGTCCTCATCAAATAACATTTTGTACATTTTAGACATGATCGAATTAGCAAATTCGAACATGTTGATTTGCTTAGGCAAATCAGAAGAGCATAGAGTACTTAAAAATTTCAATTCAGTAACATTAGAGCATAATAGCATGTTAAGCAAGTATGTTTGAAACCGGAAGAACTGGACCTTTGGAAACTCGGTCAACTGGAGGTGGATTGCTTAGGCAAGGTACTCATCTAAATTAAGCACAGGGACTGACTAGGACTCATGGCTTAAAGAATTTATTCTTAATAAGAAACCAAGGATGACATCACCTACATGACAGTCACCATCCAGACCTAACACCTGACTGACCAGAGACACTACCAACTACTCTTCAATCCTAAAAATGTGCAAAGGGTAAGGTAAGGAAAGACCTTCAAGGGATTGACCTTCCTTCAGGATACTTGACAAGAACTGACAGCGACTTTCACTTTCACAATTTTTGAATAATTCAGCAAGGACAGATTCATTTACAGACTCACGATTAACAGGGTATTTTTCGAGAAAACTAAGGTTTTCTCTGATGACCGCGGGATCAATTCTACAAAGTATTTTGGAGGCACACCGACTCACAATAATTCTCTGAGAGGGAGAATAATTCACAGCACACCACTCTGCAAATTCCGGGAAGTGGAGGGTTTTCTCAAGGGCGAAGTAATACAAAAAAGACTTGCACACATTCAGAACGTCATTCCCCTGTGAGTAATAAGACCACAATTTCTCTTTACTGACGGACACACTTCCTGTGGATAGGAAAGGGTCGCACACGCCCATGTGTCTGTCTACTAAAAATTATTCTCTGTCATCCACGACCTGACTAGACACTTGAATTTCTTTCCCTTGGTTCATTATTTAATTTACAGTGGTAATTGGACGAAGGAGTTACAGGGTTTAATTCCTACCTGGCTTACTATGGAGGCGCGTGCTCGGAGCATGTCTGAAACTGACAGATGGAAGCCGACAAATCGTCCCGTCCTTTTCACTCGTCCCAAAACGAATAAAATAACAATGACAGAGGTCAACTTTGCTTTTATAAGCCACTTTTGTCTCTGGAGCCTACCACAATTCGCCACGTGGACAACATTTACTTTCCGCAACCACCATCCATTGCTATCTGCCGTGTACCTTTCTTCTCCGGATTCATTCAAGACCCTAGATCTGATTTGTCTTCAATTTCTGGCCCTTGGATCGCGTTCCAAGTACCTTGTTCCGCCGGGCGTCTTGGTGATAAATAGCGTGCAAGTTTCCATCTCGGCATGATCTCCCACCGTCGATGAAATCTCCCTTTACCACCCGCCGTTGGATTGGGAAAAGGATATCCAATTCTGCTGAGTTTCCCGACGCTATTCCTCATGCAACTTTGAACTCCGGAAACATTATATGCCGTTGATCCGCTTCACCTTCGATTGTTGACCGTCAGATCAATCGCCACGTACCACATTCCACTGGGCTCCGTCACTTTAACCGTCGTGCAGCTTTGATCTCTGGAATCACCCACAGCCATCAATGTAATATACCTTTAATTTTCCACCGTCGGATCACATGCCACATACCAAATTCCGCTGGGCACCTTGGAATTATCTACCGCGCTAGTCTGGTCTCTGGAATCCTTTTCAGCCATTGATGTGATTGACCTTGATTTGTCAGCCATTAGATTGGGTGACATATACCTAATTCCGCCAGGCACTTCGGAATTATCCACCGTGCAAGTTCACTCTCCGGAAACCATAATAGCCGTCAATCTGATCCATGTCGATTTTCAACCGTCAGATCGATCACCGGATAACTCATTCCGCTGAGCGCCTTAGATTTATCGGCCGTGTAGGTTTCAGCTCCGGAATCGATAATAGCCGTTGATCTATTCCGCCTTTAATCCTCGGCCGTCAGATCAATCATCACCTACCCATTCCGCTGGGCACTTTGGGCTTATCCACAGCGCAGGTTCTGGCTCCGGAATCGATCTCGACCATGGATGCGATTTGACTTTACCTCTGCGCCGTAGGATCGAGCCGTATGTACATGGTTCCGCTGGATTCTATCGCTTTAACCCACCTGCGATTTCATAAGGCGTATTGAATACGAGTCATGGATCTGCCCGAAACCAATTGACAGCCACTAATCTATGCATCTGATAAACGTCTGGGCAAACCCTTTATCCTCCCTGCATCTCTAAAGGGTGGAGAGAATATTGGCCATTGATTTGCCTCCTCCTTCCATCGCAGCTTAGGATCTTTAGTAACTTGCTCACCTTTTGGCCTATCGTCTCATTTTTACAATATATCTTTTAATCCAAAGTATCCAAACAACCATTATTTTTCTCCACCATGGTCTTTCATCTCCCTGCTAAATAAGGGTGTTAACAGTGGGTATCGAAGCTTTTTCCGTGTATAGGGCTGGCTATACGCGGAAAAGGGGCTAGAAACCGCATACATACGTGGCTGTTTGCAAAACAGTCGCGTATGACGCCGCGCAAGTGGATTTACAAAAATCTAATAGACAATTGGGTAATTTCTCATGCAGGATGGTGCTAGAATGGAGAGAGCACGAGCATGGTGAAGTAGAGGAAGCTGTAAGGGCTAATGTGATGGCTCAACAAGCTCTAAGAAGATGCGGAATCTACAAGTTTTGGTGCCTTGGTGGCTTGAGAGCCAAACCAAGACTGCTAGAGATGCTGGTAAACTATTGGGATCCAGACTCATAGTCCTTTAGGATAGATGGGATGTCTCTCACTATAGAGGTGGAAGACATATACTTCATCATAGGTCTATCTAGACGAGGGGAGGTGGTGAACCTTCGTTCCCGAGGTGGGCCAGGCGGTGGGCTTACTATCGATGAGTACGAAGCTGTGTACTGCTACCCAGATACTGAGAAGGTGGGGAGTCAAGTCCCTACCAATGCTATACAGGTGCTGGGCGTAAAGGCCATACTACTGACGCTGGGTAGGATAGCAGGCTTAGCCTCACTCCATCAGGCCTCGCGGACACTGATGTACTATGTGATGGAGTGTATGAGACCGACCATATATGACTAGAGTACTACACTCTTGGGCAACATGAAATACCAGCTCAGGGAGTGTAAGGCAGGTAGGATATGGAACTTCAGGTTCAGCAGCATATTGAGCACGTTTTTCTTTGAGCGTGTTCTAGGATTGAGCCCTAGAGTGGACGTTCCTCTCCATGGGGTTCGAGATCCAGCACAAGGACATTGGGCAGATGCTATGCGCAGACTGGGGGGTGGTAGGGTGGCCAACCCATATCCAGCTGACTTCTTTCCATGGTGGCGACGATAGATTGTTGCCATAGATGAATACCCCTATGGAGGGATAGATTTTTGAGGGGACCCGGACATGCCATTGCCACTAGGATCGGCATATGGAGAGATAGGTACCGAATCTCGACTCTCACTCTTTTTAAATTTTTTTGAGTTATTTAATTTTTTTGTATTTTCTTGATTATATGGAATCAAAAAGACATGTTTTTGTGTGACAACACATAGTGACATCTACCATTCATGTGCATATGTAGGACCATGGCGACCAAAGGGCTTCCCATGTCATAGATGGAGGGGAAGAGAGGATGACATCACAGGTGTGGACGCTCCAGGGCATTCATACCAACTTCGTGCGACTGACTCACAGGGGTCCCATGGTGCAAATCGAGGACTTTCCTGAGGCCATGCAGCGACAGGTGGTGGGTGTGCCACGCACATGGGTGCGTTTATTCCGACAGCTAGCTAGAGCCGTAGTGACATATCATGATCACAACCCTCCCCCTCCACAGGATTAGACACCTGGGAGTATATATGTTTTGTACGACCGTGTATTATATGATGGAAGCTTTGAAAGCTCCACTTTTGTATATGACACTATGTATTACCACATTTTTGATATATATAAAAAGTTTTATGGTGATCGGTTTATTTATTTACATGTGTAAAAATGTTTGTGATTAATTTATTATGAATGAAACAAATGCCAATCTAATACGTAGTTAGCATATGAGTCAGCAACTTGATTATCATTTCTTGGAATGTGTATATATGTAATACTGTCAAATTGTCGTTCTAACAATTTCACACGTAAGAATCTTCTCAATAACGTCGGATCTCTAACATGGTACAAACCATTGAGCCGTGACACTACTAACTCCGAATCAAGACATACCTCAAGAGATAGAACGCCATGTGAAATGGCATCACGTAGAAGCTCTATAATGGTACTATATTCAACAACATTGTTGGAAGATGGCTGTAGACATACACCTCGTGAAGACAGTACTTGACCCATAGGAGTATAAATCACCCAAGCAGCAGAGGTTGAGTGTTGAGTGTGACGACTTGCACCATCCGCGAATCCTATGTAGGTGGAATATTTTATTGACATCTTCCACAAGAAACGGAAACTAATCACAAACCCGATCACGATAAAAAAGACCTAACTATGCAAAGCTGTACAATAATATACAACAAGCAGCCTTGGCTAAAGATCATGCATAGTATTTTTTTAGATAGAGCCCATTTCTAGGCTCCGCCAAAGCTGTGCCCTCGTAATCGATTAACTCATAGGAACCCTTCTCTAAGACATGCTTGACCATGTAAAGACCACGCCACATAGGATGAAATTTCCCTGCCCCCAAGGGTTCTTTCGATTGATCCCACAAAAGGACCAAGTCTCCTTCACTAAACACTCTTGGACGGGCAGACTTGTCGTATTGGACCTTAACACGACGCTTATTAACCTCTAGAGCCACTAAGGCATCTAGACGCTGCTCATCAAGTTGCTCGAGGTAGACCAAACGCTCCTCCAAAGGTGAAGTGTCTGGTAAGAGTTCCACAGCTAGCTTCAACGAAGGAATCTCGCATTGAACCGGCAATATCGACTTCACTCCATGCACAAGATGATATGGAGAAAAACCAGTGGCAGTCTTTACCGCGGTTCGATATGCCCACAAAGCAGGGTATAACATAATATGCCAATTCGTCTTGCTCTATGCAATGGTTCGTTGGAGAATGGACTTAAGTGATTTATTCACTGCTTCTACCTATCCATTCGCTTGGGGGTAGTAAGAAGAGGAGTGCTCTTGCTTATACCCTAACTTGGATGCCAACTCTTCCATCATACAGTTCTGAAAGTGCGAGCCATGGTCAGTGACAAGCTCTTTCGAAATCCTGAACCGAGTAATGATTTGGTTGAATACGAAGTGAGCGGCTGTCTCACCGTCAGATTTTACTGTAGCCATTGCCTCACCCCATTCGTGAAATAATCCACAGCCACTATAATATGATGGTGCCCCCTAGCCAAAGCTGGGTCGCAATCCATAAAATCGAGCCCCCACTTGGTGAAGGGACCGGCGGTGATAATGGGATGTAATGGGGCAGGCTTCGAGAGCATATTTTGTGCAAACACCTGGCAAGGGTGGCATCTCTTGACCGCATTAACACAATCTTTAAAGATCGACGAACAAAAATAACCCGCTCTCAAAATATTTTGAGCTGTAGAAAGCCTAGATAAATGACCACCACATGCCCCTCCGTGGCAATCATTCAGCACAACCTCAGCCTCCTCATGAGTTAAACAACGTCGTAAAATGGAATCTACCCCATGGCGGTACAAAGTATTTTCCACTATAAGGTAGTTCTTAGAGACGTGACGTAATCATCGTCGTTCATCTCGCGAGAGGTGAGTAGGGGTCCTCTGTGTTTGTAGATATACTATGATATCTCCATACCATGGGTCAGACATTGCAATTAAGAAGATGTGTTCATCAACAAACGTATCTTCACAAACCAATTCCTCAGCCTCGCTCGAAAAATCCAATATAAGCTCTGCAAAAATTAACGATTTCTTCGACTTTGCCGAAACAAATTCGAGATCGAACTCTTGCAGGATGAAAATCCATTTATTATACTTTCCCCCAATCATCCTTCGTGTGAGGACGAACTGAAATGGATTGACATGGGCCACAAGCGAGCTCTGGCGAAGGAGAATATAATGTCGCAAATGCTGAACCGCATGTACGGTCGCTAAAGCAAGCTTCTCGACATGAGAATAACGAATCTCTGCGTCAATAAGGTTCCAGCTCAGATAATATATGACATGCTCCTGGAGCTCCTCATCCTCCTGAACCAATACCATACCAATCGTCTCTAAAGACGCATCCACATATAATAGGAAATCACGGCTATAATCCGGAGGACTAATCACCGGGGCCGATGCTAGGGCTCACTTAAGTGCATCGAAGGACTCCTGGGCTCGCTCATTCCATTCAAAGGGAGTATCCTTCTTCAAGAGACGCATGAAGCCTCTAGTCAAATTGGCAAAATTGACCACAAATATTCACAAGAAGTTTTCCATACCTTGCAAACACTGAAGATGACGAATATTCTTCAGGGGAGACAACTGAAGTATTGCCTCAACCTTTAAGGGATCGACTCTTATGCCCTCTTTTGAAACGATGAACCCTAATAAATGACCTGACTTTACGCAAAAGATGCACTTATGAGGATTTAATCGAATCGAATAGTGCTGACATCTTTCGAAAACCAATCTCAAGTGATAAGAATGACGCATTCTCATACGAGAATGGGCAGCGAGGTCATCCAAAAATACTTCAATAATAGACTTGAGATTGTGGAAAATCAAGGGCAATGCCTGCTGAAATGTAGCTCGAACGTTTTTAAGGCCGAAAGGCATTTTCCAATATGCAAACGTTCCCCAAGGACAAATAAATGCAGTCTTGTGTTGGTCCTCAGGTTTAATCTGGATCTGATTATACCCGGAAAAGCCGTCCATAAAGGAGAACACCTCGCTACCCGCACACTCATCCAAAATATGATCAATAAATGGTGTGGGGAAGTTATCCTTAGGACAGGCACGATTTAAATCGCGGAAATCAGTGCATATTCGGATCACTCCCTGCTTCTTATCTACCGGAATGGGGTTTGAAACCCACTCCATCAAGGGAATGGGATAGATGAAACTAGCTTTCAACAGCTTCTCTATCTCTGCCTTAATGGCGGGTGCTTTCCTAGGATTCACGACACGTAAACGTTGTCGAACAGGCTTAGCGTTGGGGTAAGTCTTAATCTCATGTTAGACAATTCGAGGGTCAATACCTGGCATCTCATCAAAAGACCAAGCAAAAATATCACGGAATTCCTTGAATAGCTCGGTATATTCGAGAATCTTAGCATGGGAACAATCCGCCCCAATATAAACATTCTCAATGGTGCCAGGATTTCGAGAGATGTTGATAGAAATCATGGAAGATATGTTCGCCATGTTCCCATCAGCCATCTGACCAGGAGAGCTTAATGGAATCATGGGACTACCAACTCTCTGACTAAGAATCTCCCTATAATCCTCATGCTCCAAACGGTCAAGCGGTGGAAGGAAATATGATCTATGATGAAGTTTCTCCCATGGTGGCTCAACACCCGACATAGCCTCGATGATCACTTCATCGGAAGGGAAAACCGTATCTAGGAAGTCGTGGGCATGAGAAGACTGTACTGCCCATGCGGGAAGCACATAGGGGTCTTCCTCTTCCATTTGCGAAGAAGAAGAACAAGGCTCCGCAACATCCATAAGATTGGCTTGATAAGCTATCATGGTTGCAGGAAGTGGCACGTTGGTCTCGACAGGCTCACGCGAAATACTCAGTGTAGGAAGAATCCAAGGATCTTCCATATGAGTCGTGCGAAAAGACACTGAGGTCGTAGAAGACGAAGCCTTATCGAAACTATATCCTATCATGAGGACCGGTGTAGGACAACTAAATCTCCCCATAAGGGATGGATACATGCCTACACCCACACTCCCAGTTGCCGGCTGAGAGTGCTCAACGACTGAAACCGAAGTTCCTGAAGATGCAGTAACAGGGGAATTCTTGAATGACATTTGATCAATCGTTACAATCTTCCCGTTATGTGGAAAGCATACAACGCGAAACATGGAAGAAGCAACGGATTGCATACTATACATCCAGTTTCAACCCAGCAAGAGATTGTAGTCGAGGGGCACATCAACCACCTCAACCTCTATCACAACGGTCTTCCCTCCCAAACGGAATTTAAGGGAAGGAATGATACCGTGCGGCCTAAAAGATCTCCCATCAAAAGCAGTTAACATAGTCGCTGACTTCAACAACTCAGGAGAACCAAGACCCTTCCAACAGGACAAAGACATCACAGATGCAGCAGCACCCTCATCAATCACAGTGCGCTTGACGATCATATTAAGACATTCTACATGTACCAAAAGCAATACATAGTAGGGCAAGCGAGGCTGATGACCCGTGGTTTCAAATTTGATCACTGAGGAAGAATCATCACCGTTCACACCAAGAGTAGAAAGAAAAGCCTTCCTTTGTGAAGGACAACTCTGAAGCACTTCCAATGCAGACATCGCACAAGGAGTATGGCCCAAATCCTCGACAACAGAATAATTCTGGGCGGCTCGGGCATTTGGATTATGCCCCGAGCACTTAAGTACCCCCTTAGGAATGCGAGGTGCAGCTTCAGGTTTGTCCGCAGGTTTCTCAATGCGCAAAGGAGTTCCTAGTGGATCGGGTTCTTTGCTTGGGCTGGGTTGTGACGATCCATAATATTTCACACGAGTCACAACCTTGGTAGCACGGACCATGTTAATGCACCCACGAGCACTATCCTCTGGTGGATCATTCTCACTAGATTGCTCCTAGGACTTCGAGTTCATATTCTGGTTATGCGGTAAAAGGTTCGTTAGCACAGCTGGGCCTTGTGATAAGAGCTTCGAAGCTTCATCTATTCTAGGGCACAAGTAAGTGAGGTGATCATCCTTACACAGCTTGCAAGGGAACTTAACCTTACGTTTCACTTGCTTGTCCCCACCAGCATTCTGACCGTTCTTGTCATGATTGGAAGCATTCTCATTCTTATTCCCACCCTTTCGATTATTATTCTTACCCTTTTTCTTATTCCGTCCGGGTTGCTGGTTACCCTTCTGGTCCGACGATTGCACAGAAAGTACACTCGCCATTTGGGAGGGTTGAGATGAAGCCGTAGCTTGTCCTGAGGAAGATTGGTTGAGCGACAATTGACTAACTTGTTTTGCAACCGAATCTGCAGGTTTTTCACTTGCAAAACCCACAATGCCATCGGCATGTGGTCCAAGTTTGACCTTGGGATCGAAACTAGAACGAGGAGCGTTGGGAATAATCTCATACAACAAACCGGACTGAGCATAAATCAAGTCCAGTTCCTGTGCCCTAAACATTGCTTGTTGCTCATTCTGCACTCCATATGTGGAAACATCCTTCGCGATATATGGCAATAAAGACTTGAGGAACCACTCGAGAAGGAACTCCGGCGGTATAAAGGATTTAATTAATCTCTTCCGTCTACGCCACTCCTGAATATGATTAGAAATATGGGTGGCTTTATCTTGCTGAAATGTTGACAAGAGTTTAGTACCAACGTCATAGTGCACTGGTAGCTGGAAGTGATTAAGAAAAGTCATCGCAAGATCATCGAACAAGGTAAAGGCTCCCTTTGGTAACTCTATATACCATTTCACCGTAGGCTCGGTGAGGGTGCGTTGAAATAGTCGCAAGCAGACTGAGTCCTGATGTAACGAATTCGAAGAGCACCAAAGGTGAAACGTGGTAACGTGTTTGCTCGGATCCTCTCTCGGTTTGCCTTCGAACTTAGGTATGTCCGAAGGAAGCTTGGTAGGGATAGCCGGCCAAGCTGATTCATGAGCCACAGGATTGTTCGTAAGTCTCGATAAGTCAGGAAGGTTAAGTGTCGCGAGGAAAGGGAGCTTAGCATGATGAGATCAATGGACCGCTCCCTGGTTCACATAGGATTGAGCACAACCATGGCCTTGGCCATAGTGTCCTCCTCCTGTCTGACCTGTATAAGGGGACATGGAAGTACCATAGTAAGGTGGACCTTGACTAGTAGGAGCTACAAAGCCATAATTAGGAGAGTAAGCAGGTTGTTGATACCCACCTCTGTAAGGTGAAGAAACCTGTCCATACTACGGACCGTAATAAGGTCCATAGGTCATCGCATGCGATGTCCCATGGGACACTTCGTAGGTAGGGAGATAAGCTCCGGAAGGAGGAACATACCTACCCGAAGTAGGTATATATGCCCCGGATGTAACAAGCTGACCACTAGAAGGGTGGATATAGCCTCCCAAAGCAACGGGTGGTATATAAACGTGAGACACAATCGACCTAGTAACCACAGTACGGACCTGACTCATAGCCATATATTGGCTCGAAGGACCATGTGGGTAAGGTGGAGGATGTACATTTGAAGAAATTGGAACCGAGCATGAAGGAATCTCCGTAATAAGATATGTACTCGTGCCTATCATCACTCATCTCGGACCTGGTATCCTAATCGGATCGCTAACCCTAGACCTAGGAGGGCGATGAGATGTAGCTTCCACCACTGGGATGGAAGGTGCAATGTGACTGGTAGTCCCAAACCTCTCTGCAAGGTAAGGAATGGGATTTCCCCCAGGAATAGTGCTAGGCTCGGAGTCGGATTCGACATGAAATGTCAAATCGTGCATAGGAAAACTAGTCGTAGCATAACTACCGTAGCTAGTATTGGCGGGTGGAAAGTGAGTCTCGGCATCTTTCGACATTCCATACCGGTAATGTGTTAACGGGGAATCAACCATAGGGTGAGTAGGTCTATCATGAAAAGATCCTATCTGGGAAATCACGGGACCGAACTCAGCTAGGTCAGGTGAAGGATCGTATGTTGGAGTAAGTTCCCCATCGTCAATACGAATGGGAGGAGGTGGCTCAGGAATAGTCTCTGAATGATCCTCCATGGTGTGTGAATCAGTGTGTGATATAGTCCGCTCGGATTGTATAGGTCTCTCTCCCAAAGGAGGAGGAGAAGTGGAAGGCGGAAGTCCTACTAACCGACAAGAACGGCACGGAACCGCACTCGAATCCACAATGACTCAACAAAAAGCAAAGACTCTCTATTTACGTAGACCCTAGGCCAACTAGCGTGCACAGAGAAATCACTAATAAAATCTAAAGCCAAATGCAAGCAAACAAGGGATAGATAAGTGAGCTCTCGAATGAAGCAGGTATGTCTCGCCGAGGAGAGGCCTGAGACTCCCATACACAACAAGCGGAGGTACGTAACCAATCATTGTGGCCCTCAGCTTCAACGTGTAAAGCGACTGTGCTGTCCAACCCCAACCTGGCCGGGACACATGCAGAATAACCTCTACACGTACCCCCTCGATATCCTAGGTAAGGTCACTAAGGTCAACTCAATATAATCAAAGCTCAAGTGGATAGTCGCAGGCGGGATTGACCGTATGGGCAGGGTAGCAAAGCCTGAAACTCCTGAAAGAGTCCCCAGATACGAATACAATCCTGGCAATATCACCGGTGCTACTCAGTTATGACTAGGGGTCATCCCAATCAATAACCGCTCACACTGCCTCGTGCTTGACTCCCGTTTGAGAGGAGGATCCTGAGAACAATGGTTATACCAAGGATTTCACACACTCCCTGGACAGACACCTAAATGTTGTTGTCTAGTGATCTTGGAGAATTAACTTACAATGAACTATTCCAAGATCCTAAAACCTAAGCTTGTTGGTGCACCCTAGAAAAGAAAAGAGTGTAATTCATTTTAATTAGCGTTGATTTTAGTTGGCTTTATTACTCAAAAATAGGATATGGTCGTGCAACTAGTGGTGTTATGACACAACAAGAAGTAAAATGCACACTGTAACAATCAATGCAAGTGCATTGTGTCCATGTAAACAGGGTATGCGTACTACGTGAAATGCACAATTTTTCTTCAAATGATGAATGCAAATTTTCCTATATGAATTCCTAACTAGTACTCCAAAGCAAATCTAGATCTAGTGCAAGTACAATTCAAAGTGCAAAATGCAATGCATTATGATAAGCAAATGCTTTTGGATTTTTTGAAAATATAAGAGATGCAAAAAGCAAAAGAATGATTCTACCACCCTTAGACTTTGCAAGCACACATAGACATCATCCAAGAAAAGCACTAAGGTAAAAGAACTCTAATGCACTAATCTCAAACAAAAAATCCAAAATGCCATGACAAGAACTTTCCTAAAAAAAATTAGGCTAAAAAAAAACGTTTCCATTCAGAACCAGAGGTCAAAACAGACTCAGGAAGTGCCAAAGGAGACTCAGCAACTAGTAGCATTCACCCAGCAACCAATTAACTTCCACAAAAAGGGAAAAATCCAGGGTATACGTGACTGTTCGCAGTAAACCTGCATGTACACGCAGAAATCCCAGAGGAAACCGCGTGTATACGCGACTGTAAATAAAAAACCCTCGTACAAGAAGAAAAGGTGCATAAAACAAGGCAAACAAACAGGCTGAGACCAACTTCACTCCAATCAGACTCTACCAGGCATACATGCCCCCAGACCCGACACAGAAACAAGAGAGAAAGAGAAATTCAAATACATTGAATGCTAAGAAAATCACCCCCAAAGGACAACTACCAGGAACTCCCCAGCAGAGTCACCAATTCTGTTATGGATAGAAATTCCTATGGCTTGGGGTACCACAACAGACAGACTTGACTCCATAAATCAATCTTTCCCAATATGCAATAGAAATAAAATGTCTAACACTAAAGGATCAGACCTCGTACCTTATTCCGGACGGTTGAAGTAGATCCCCGTTGAGCTTTCCAATCTTCAACTTGAATTGATATAACACTTCCTCAACAAAAAGTAAACAATACAAGCATACTATATATCATGGTGTTAGATCTATTCTAGCATATATAATCAATAATGTAAAAGCATTTGACATATTCCAATGGATACAATATTCAATCAAATACACATCATTGGACAAGGAAAGATAGTTCTTATTAATATAAATCAGAGATTACAAGATAGATACAACCTATGATGGCACGTCTGTGAATTGGAGAAACTGAATCCCCCACTTGGGCCTCCACCACCTCGATCCTCCATCTCTTGATAGCAAGCTCACTAGCAAAGGCAAGCTTGGGAAGAACACAAAAGTGCTCCAAAGGGACAAAGGGATGCAGACTCAAGTATAGTTCTGGCAACAATGGACTATAGTTTCGTTGATTCAATCTCTCTATATGCCTTCAATCTACCAAGGGGTTCCTTATATAGCTTCACAAGGGATAATGAAGGGTCGAATCCGAGCGATCTCAAGGCATATGGAAGGCTAGGAGTCGAATGAGTCGGATCCAAGTCAAGGAAAACTCCAAAAGGATTTGGACTTATGCACACATCCCGATGTACATGGTTATAGGAGTCAAACCCGCGTATGTACATGGTTATCGGGGAAAAAGCCGCGTATATCATCTTTTATATAGTTTTTAGGGATGATCAAGGTAACATCAAAGGATAAAATGTGGTTCATGGGGTCTAAAGAGTCTGCAGCGGGACAGGGGAAGGCCATATAAAGTGTGATTCACCTGGAGTGGTGAAATCCGCTATAACATACATGCCTCTCCTTTGACCATCTTAACATTCTTTGGCTTCTCTCTAAGTACCATCTTCCTGTTTTCATTAGTACTAGCAAACAAACCGGTCAAAGTAGTTCACATTTCATGCGCATGATCCTTCAGTGAAATGTGAAGAATAACATGGTCTTTAACAACATCTAAGATTATCCTCATGTCTTTAATATCCTTCTTATTAAAGGCTGCAAGTAATACTGCATCAGTAGAAGGAGGAATAGTAATGGGATTTGCTGTAGTGTTTCTAACTACTTCCTCCCACAACTCATTCTCCCTCATCACAAGTAAACTCCAGGATTTCCATGAGACAAAGTTCGCTGCCCCATCCAACCTATCCTCAGTTCTGAACCCCATGGAAGTCATTGTTCTCAAAGAACAAGTTTCAACAAAATGTAATATTGTCCCAAATATTTTTCTGAATTCTAGAAATGATTGTTTCACTGCTAAAATTTAATTTTCTGCCACAACTCGCTCTGATACCATTTAGATTTTTCACTAGTTTTCAGCCACCGATTTCAAGTAAAATTTATATCACTGTTTATGACATTCTCAAAAAAATAAAGTGCTGGAAATAAACAAAAATGTTCAAACTTAAAACACTGTTGTAAACAATCTTTTAAGTGATAGGAAATAAAAATTAACACGCCATTTAATCACACAGAATAATATGATTTTTGGCCAATGGCCCTGGAAAAACCCATGAGGGGAAAACCAATCAGAGAGAGAGCATTTTAATTTTTCAGGAGAAGTTTATCATTTACAGCAATACACAGGAAAAGACAAATCAACTTATCTCAACTCGAAAGATAATTTTTTGTCTCGATTTGCGTGCCAAGCAACAAAAATCAAACTCTGATTTTTTTTCTCGATTTCCATGCCACTGTGTGGACGGTACGGACCGTATGGACCTCAAAATCCATGCCAAATTTTTTTCTTGAAAATCGTGCCCAAAAATATGCCTAAAAAATCATGCTTGCTTCCTCGAAAATCATACCATACGGACTGTATGGACCAGCAATAAATGCTGCTGTCTTCTCCTCGATTTTCATGCCCTCTTTGTTCTTGTCATTTTCCTCGATTTGTGTGCTGCAAATTTTTTTCTCTTGCTCAAGAAAAATGGAAACTCTCTCTCTTCTCTCTCTCAGCTCTCTCTTCTCACTTCAATCTGCAAAAGTGAGGCAAAATGCCTTTCCCATGCTGTTTTAAGAAAACCCTAGGGTGAGTCCAATCTAACGGTGGAGATTAGATTAGATCAAGGGCTGAAATTTAAATGCTCATATTTTATTTCTAAAATATTAATTTCACTCACCCACTTAAATTTATCAAAAAGTGATTTTAATGCTCTAAAGTCAAATTAAATGCTTTTACTTAATTTATTTAATGCAAGAGTCACTTTATGTCCCGTCTCTAAATGACTAAGACAAAAGTCACTAGGGGAACACTTCTCTAGGTACAAAACTAACCAGAATTTCATAATCTTTAATTAGTGTAATTTCCACAATCAACATATCACACTATTTGGCATAACTTTTGATGCAAACACCCATTGATTCTTCCTCTACATTCTTAAATACATAACATTCCCTAGTGGCTTTTACTCATTCTTATATTTATATCTTTGTTATCACAACTTTTTCAATATATTCACAAATCAATTCCAAATTGTAAATTGATATAGAATGTGAACCCAAATAAATCAACACAATATAGTTTAGTATACATAAATGACATCATGTTATGTTGAAT